>BPTQ01000006.1:198294017-198393071 GCA_019973895.1 Chrysanthemum seticuspe | reverse complement strand
AGTGTCAATATAACTTGCTGGATTTCACAGCAAAATTTTTGTGTAACAACCTATAAAGTATTTTTGTATTAGTCTCATGTTGTAGCCAGGGTTTTCCAAATTGTTCAAACGGTTTTATGTTTATACAATGTTAGGTTTGCTACAAAACTTTATTTCTCGGTATTACATGTATTACATTCAGCTGCGGCGCTGAGTTTTATATCCAGGGATTTGGTACAGTACTACGCTTACGGAGTCAATGGACTTTTATGTAACGATTTTTGCAGTTGTTATTACAACCACTCTTTAGTATCCAAATACATTTACAAAATATGCTGATGTGTTCATATCTCATACGTACTGTTAGGTCAGTGCTTTTTTATTACAATGTTAACGGAATTCGGGTACTGGGGCTTTGATCTGACAAGTTAATACATACGGGGAGGTGCCTCACAAACGGTCTGTTGAGGCATTAATCTTTGAAGCGAGGATGAGTGGATAGATCTATCGAGGGTGACGCCTCCATCCGGGTTGGTGAATCCCAACCAGGCAAACGGATGCATTTCATTTGATATCATTACGGAGTTGTCTGGCAAACACTCCGTGGAGGGGCATACATAATTGAACAGTCTAGTTTCGGGGTCATGGGCTTAAGGCAATTGTAACATTATTTTTTCGTGACTGGATTGTCATGCATACTCTATACTTGTGTAGTCGTATAAAACATTTACATAAACCTATGATTTCTCACCAACATTATTGTTGACGTTTTTAGCAATGTATTTTCAGGTAACTGAGGCATTCGCATCATGACATGGTTTAGGGACCTATATTTTGAGTCGCGGCGTCGACTTACATTATGTACATTATGGCTCTTTATTTCAAAACATCGTTTGGATTGTAACATATTTGTATTTTGGCAAACTTGTTAAACCTTTTGGGACCGATGTTGTACTCTGATTATGTTTTTATGAAATATCCAACAATGTGTTTTTAAAACGACACTTTAGGTCGTTCAATATAACTGTGATGTGGTGCTATGACAGTCAATGCCCCCAGGAATTCCATTCCGCTGCAAAACAGGTAAATTGGGGGTGTGACAGCCTTCTTAGCTTGATTTTTAATAACAGTTTTAACTGGGCATTTGACAGCATTAGACAAATTATTCACACCACATTCATGATTAGTAACAAAAATCAAGTAGTCATCATTACATGGTTTGCGGATAGTAGCAGAATTCGAATTAATTACAGTACGCTTATAGCTAATACTAGAATCAACACGATTCGTTTTATTCAACTCAAACTTAATATTCCTAGGGTGATCTTCTAAGCTCTTCCAATGTACATTCCTAGCTTGCGAGGTCCTATCTTGCTTGGTATTGCCTGGAGGCTTTGACCCGCTAGCTTTTATGTCACTGATTACTCCTGTAGAAGGAATTATGGGAACATTAGTTGGTTGATCTACTTTTTGCATTCCTGAACTAGACGTGCAAGGATCTGACCTACTTGAAGGCACATTAGAGTTCACTTTCTTAATAGTGGGCATAGAATGGTTTGTATGCTTGGCACAAGGCATAGAACAAGGCATCACAGCTTTACCTTTCGCACCTAAGGATTTAGGACATGTTTCTTTTAAACATTCTAGCAGCTCCTGAGATTGTTTGGCTTGAATGCACGCAAACCTAATTTCTCTATCAAGAGGCTTATTTATGAAATCCTCTTCCACAATCTCACGGAGACATTCTAGACTATCCTTAAGGTGAGCAAAATAGTTATGAAACACAAGTTCATTATTCCTAAGATGAGGAGGAATATATTTAACAGTCACAGTATATTTGCAGTCTGAGGATGACCTTGATGTAACCTTTTCATTAAAGAAAAGTGGCAGTTTCCCTTTTTCCTGTCTCCTCAGATTCTCAAATTCCTTTTGTAAAGATGTTATTTTTTCGTTGTTCTTGTCACGAGCGACTTTAATTGAATCATATAACTCTTTAAAGTGTCGTTTAACTTTTTCATTTTCTTCAAGAAAACCCTCGTTTTCCTTTTGTAAAGCATTAACCAAGTTTTAAAGATGAAAAGTCTGAGAATACTGAGAATCTAAAGGAGGAGGTATTTGGGAGCCAGTCACATTGTTTTTTTCACCCTTCAATTATGAAATTTGGGCTTTCAATTTTCTGATCGTGTTACAATGAGCTTGAATCTGTTCGTCACGTTTGTTTATCTGAAAAACTGCATCAAACTCTGGAACATCTAAGGATGTCTTGATATTTGAGGCTTTTACATTTTCTTTAAGATATTGATATTTTAGTTGCAAATCAAAATGTTCAACTTCTAGTTTAGAAAGATGTTTTACCAAATTATCGTGATCATCCTGATTAATTTTCTCATTTATTTCTGAGTTTTTGTTTTCAAGCTCAATGACACGATCATGGGAAACTTTCAATGCAATAGATAATTCATGAAATCGAGAAGCAGTACTAGAGTGCATAGTAATAGTATAAAACACATCTTGAGCAACACAACTCGAAATCAAATTCTCATTAAAATATGCAAGTTCTTCCTTTCAACTTCATTATATTTGAGTTCCTGTTCATAATCATTGACCTCAACTATCATTGCATCAAATTCCTTTTCCATTTCTTTAATATCTGAATTTATTCCTTTTTGAAGATTCTCAAATTGACCTTTTAATTGTTTAAAGAAAGGCATGACCTCAGTTAAATAACATTCTTTAGTTTTCTTAAAACCCCTTTCCCCCTCAGTTATCCCTGTAGGTGTGATTCTCTTCTTACATGTCTTCTCAAAATCAACGAATAGTTGATAAACAACATACATGCTGATTAAGGTTTTGCTATTAGTGGCAATCGATCTAGGAACTAGATGCATTGGTGTATTTGGAGGATACACAGTAGCTGCAGGCATTTTCCTAAGGGGGTGTTTGTTTCAACAAGTACATTAACTTTTAGCTTATCCATATCTTTCTTCCAAAAGATCTGTTCTAGGGTTAATTGAGTTTGAGGCTTAAACATGTTTAGGGAGATCCAATTTTCCTTAGTGTAATCATGGGGTTTGATAGTTATGTTATTCTTTTTACACGCAAGATCGTTAAGCTTCTTATCCATTTTCTCCCTAGATGCATCGTCTAGTTTTCTATCCTCTTCCTTGCACTCAGCGCAACTAGGTTTCTGCCTAGGTTTAAGGATTTCATTACCATCATAGATCACATTTTGAGCAGCTTTTGCTATCTTACCATACTCAGGATTAGGTTTATCTACAATGGGAATACTATGCTTATCGCTGAGAACTCTATGCTTAGTGATCATGTGAGCAGTCTGAATGGTATTCCCTTGTATGTACAACTTATTTTCACGTTTGTTTTTCAAAGTTTTTAGATTAGAAAAATCTTTCAAAAGTTTTGATTCCTTAGCACTGAATTCTTGTTTAAGCACTTTAACATTATCTTAAAGCTCTTGCTTTTGCATAACAGTTTTAGAAAGCTTTTCTTGTAAGGAATTTAACTCTTGTTTTAACACTTCTTCTCTAAAATTACCTTTTCTAATAATTGTACGAATTTGGTCATCCATTTCCTGCTCACGGGTAGTTAGCTCAAACTTAGCACGCTGTTCATAAATAGCAACTTGTTCTTTATGGGCATTCAGTTTAGAAATGACAGAATCATCAGGGGCACATGCAGTGTATTCTTCAAAAACATAGTCATCATTGACTGCAGAAGATATATGACTTGGTTCAATCACATTCTCACTTTGGATCACATATTGATCATATGGGACAATATTATTATTACCCATATTAGCAATATCTGAGTCGCAAGTTTCCTGTGATTGCACTTTATCATGTATCTTTTGCAGATCAACATCATCATATAGTTTTAATACCTCTGAGATGATTGATTCTTTGGATGGACCAGCTTGTTGTGGTGAAGAGACCTTTGGAGAGACCATAGGTGAGATGCTAGCCATGAAGATTGTCTGTGCAGTAGGTTCATCATCAACATCAGAGTCATATGCATCATAGTCGGCGACTTGAAAAGCATTCTGATGATTATGACCTATCTCCTGAATTGGCTGCTCATCCACATCTGCATCATATGTCTTGGCATTACCCTCAGCAAGAAACCGTAATTCCTCTTCATCCAAAACAGCTCCATTATCCTGAGCTTGCACCAGTAGCATCTTGTCTTTGAAGTACTCTGCATTTTGAGGGCGTTTTGGAGAAGTGCAGTTCCTTGCTATGTGACCATCACCACCACAGTTGTAGCACTTAATTGGCTTTGCTTGTCCTTGATTTGGATTCCTTCCACGATTTTGATTTGCCACATATCCTCTACCAACTCCACCTCTTCCCTGTTCATAGGGCCTTTCTTGAACTGGTTGCACCATAACCTTCCCATCTCTGACAATAGCTTGATTGTGTGGATTAGATGCTGTTCCGAGGTTATTGTTGGTGTGTGGGAGAGAGTTCATGTTTTGACTGACCATGAGAGACAGTTGATTGATGAAGTTTTCTATGAATGTGTTTGGGTCAGGAGGCTTATATGCTGGATCAGGGATGAGCTTGTAATTACCATTACCCATGGGTATGACTTGAGAAGCTTTGGTAGTAATTCCATCATTGGTGTAAAAGGCTGTTGAATCATTTGATGAACTTGTTTCTCCCTGTTTAGTTTTGAACTGTTCAAGAATCATTCTTTCAAACATAGCATGTCTCTCATTCTGAAGAAGGAATGCATACAGTTGCTCATAGTTGGTGTTCTTCAATCCTTTGGTTAGCTTCACAGATGTGACAAATTTATGCCATTCGGGATTCGTGTTGTTCACAAACTTTGAATTTAGTTGAATATTTGGCATGGTCATTTTGATATTCCTCATATCATTCACAAGCTTGTGGAATATCACGTAATACTCATAGACACTTTCTTCTGGCTTCATCTTAAAGTGCTCAAATTCATCATACAGTTGAGATTCTCTGTCTTCCTTGGTTAGTTCAGAACCCGAGAGTAGCATTTTGACATTGTCCCAAACTGCCTTAGCTTCAGTGTTGTGATTGATCAGCTTGTAAATGTCCTTAGGTAAACCATGAAGTATGATGTTAGAAGCCCTGATGTATGCATCGTATCTCTTCTTCTCCTTATCAGTCAGTTCATCATACATTTTAGGTCTGTCCAGTCCTAATATCACTGAGCCATCTGCAGCAGTGTCAAGTATGTCTCTGGCTGTCTCAACCTGATACGGTCCTTCATCAATTGACTTGAGAATGTTAACTCCATTTTCCTTACCCAGACGATACAACCTAATTCGTTGAGCCCATGAGTCATAGCCAGTTCTGTCAAGCATGGGAGGATGAGTATCTGAACCAGCTGCTTGAACGTCCTCAGCTACAGTAGAAATGATTGTAGACACGTTGGTAGACATGTTTACAGATTTCACGGGATTTTATAACTCTATGATTAAACCGGGAAATAGATTCTTTCACGGGATTTTACTAAATGAAGAGAAAACCGTATTAGAAACAAGTATTAACCAAGTCGCTATAATCCTTGAACCAAGTCGCTAAGCACCAAGTCGCTAAGTAGTAACTCGCTAGACCTCAAGTCGCTGTGAATCAAGTTGCTAAGCAGAAGTCGCTAAAACCCAAGTCGCTGAACACAAGTCGCTAATGAACCAAATCGCTAAGCATACAAGTCGCTAAAGAGCAACTCGCTAAGTATCCAAGTCGTTAAGATCAAGTCGCTGTGAACAATAAGTACAAGTTGCTAGAAATAATGAAAGCAAGTCTGATCTGATCTAAACAGTCAAGTCAAACAGACTTAAAACTGTTCAGACACAAATGCAATGAAGTCCTGGAGAATATAGTGAATTCCCGGGTCGTTAAGTCCCAAGGAGACTCAATGGTGTGTTTAAAACAAACTCAGAGGATAGAATGATCACTAAGGATAGTGATCTGTAAAGGTTATGATTAGAATTACTACACTACTGATTGATTGGAAAGGAATGGAATACAGATTTGGAAAGCACAACAACCAGATCAAAGAAACGTAAACGTAAGTTTTTAAAAACTACGTATACGCACAAAATAAAAAGTGAAAACTAAAAAATAAAAGGCCTAAAAATGTAAAAATGACATTTTTGGAATCCTAAAAATAAAAGAAAATGATTAGAAAAAGAAAATGATTTTTAACACTATTTAATTAATTACTATTAATTAAAAATTATTTTAACTATTTAATAAATACTCTAAAATAAAAGAAAATAGGAAATAAGGCTAGAAAAATAAACTTATGACTTTGAAAAATCTAAAATACTATAAAACTAATTTTAAAACTAAAAATATATTTTTCACACTTTTTATTTAATTATTACTAATTAATAACTATTTAAAATACACTTAAATACTAGAAAATATAAAATAAACTTGGAAAAATAAAATTTTAACTTTGAAAAATCTAAAATATGATAAAACTAATTTTAAAACAGAAAATATATTTTTTATGCTTTTTAATTATTTATTACTAATTATTTATTATTTATTAACTATTTATAATTATAATAAATACTAAAAAGATAGAGAAAAATCTGAAACTTTTTCTAAAAATCCTATATGATGACAGAAACCTAAGAAAAAGAGAAAAACAAGATTTGCTTATTAAAAAGTTGAAAAGAAAAATCAAAAAGCTAAAAAATCTTAAATAAACGCTATCACTATTTTTATATTGATGTTTTTGTGATTTTTATTTTTGAAAACTACTTATACACTAATAATATGAAACTTTAATAAAGACAAAAAATTTACAAAACTCAAATAAGCTGATTTGATGGCTTATTGATCCAACAGTGCTTAAATGGGCTTATTTAGTGGAAATAAGCTCTAACAAGCTTACAACTTGAAACAAAAGCTCAAAATAGATTTAAACAAGCTTAATAAACAGAAATGAGGCTAAATTATACAAAGAAGCACACTGATTAAGCTAAGAATAAGCAATAAGCACTTAGCTATTTGCACATAAATGGGACAAGATACAAGCTAGTAGCAGCCCTAGCTAACAAGCTCAAAAGTGAAAAACAAGACTTGATACTCCAAGAGGACCAGGTTGGCTTTCCAAAGAACTAGAGAACACAAGAATTGGACAACTAATAAGCTCAGTGTGAGCTTATCAATTTGGGCACAATTTCTGTGCACAGGGCAGTTTTAAGAACAGGTCCCCCACAAAAAGCAGAGAAATAAGCACTTAAACAGCTGAGAAACCAAGAACTAGCATTTTTATATTTTTCTTCACCAACTAAACTTTAATACCCCAAAAGATTATAAGCTGAATCTATTTAATAAACACTCAGTGAAATTCCAAATTTTATTCAAAAATGACCTTAATGAAAATTTTGACTTTTGTTCAAAACCAAAAGTTTGACTAAGATGGATTTTGAATTGATTCTAAGCACTGATGATGTTATGTTAAGGTGTGTTAAGACTGAATATAGCAAGATTAACAACTTTTGAACACAAAATAATGATCAAGCTTTTGAAAAATCCAACAGTGACTGCACAGATAAGATCCAAAGTGATTTTTGACTTTCTGCTATCAAGGACTTTATTTTCTTGACTGATATGAGATATAAGTTACTTATGTGACACAAAACAAGCAAAAACAGCAACTCAAACAGGACTTGATGCAGATCAAAACAGCAATTCCAAACAGACCTTTATATTAACTGTTATGAAATTTTACAAAGCAAATCTCAAGTTTAGACCATGAGCTTAATTTCAGACATTGAATTATGATTAAATAGAACTAAATAAGCTTAAACCAATAGTAATAACATCTTAAAACTGAGACTTGATGATAATACAACTTTAACTGTTGAAACTGAATTTTTGTAAACTACAAATTGAAAAGAACAAGCTACTGATTTTAAGGCTTAAACACACTTAAATATATTAATAAACAATCAGAAACAGAAATTAAAGCTAATTAACAACTATAATAATGAAATGCCAAATTGGTCAAAAGTGCTTACAAAAGGTTTTGAGGCACAAACTGAGAACTAAGAACTAAGAACCAATCCTAAATGCTCTCCACAGAGCTCTAAACCAAGGCCATCCAAGATAAACCCTGCTCCAGCTTCTTGATCTTCTTCACCATGGATTTTTAATTTTTAACTATTTTCTTGGTATTTTTGTGATTTTTTCTGTTTTTGAAGCTAAACTGAATTTTATTGTTTCTAATAGCTTATAAAAGCTATATGGGAGCTTATGTGACCTATTTTAATCCATATAGTCTACTAAAAACAACATTTGATTCATATGATATTTTTGAAATTGAAAACTGCATAAACTTAAGTAAACTTTAAAACTTGGAATTACTTATTAAAAGAGGTTCAAATACACTTGAGAGACTTAAATAAGGTACTTGGAAATAAAAACATACATTGAAAAGCTTAATTTAAAGAAAACGACTAAGAAAAATAAAATTACACTTAGATACTTGATACAATGCATCTTTTCTCCCTTTATAGACTTTTCAGCATTCCTTGATGTACTCTGAGACTTTCCCACCACACCTAAGCCCTTGGATCACTCAAATCAATCAGAACCGTCCACATTGCTTTTTGGCGCCAAAAAATTCTTCAAAGCAGGTTTAAGCTTTTAATGAGGTTTGGTTCAATCAATTAAGGTTTTTGTTGTTTAGAGGGTGAGGAGGGGACATAGTATGGGGGTGGGTTGAAAATGGAGTGGAAACCATGACTGGTATTGGTGTTTCAGAGGTTGAGGAGGAGATGCTACAGTGCTTCTGGTATTTGAGCGCGCTAAAGTGGGTTTGACTTCTGTTGACTGAAGCTATTAATAACAAAGGGTCCAAATTGGTTGTGGCTGGGGTCAGAATTACATTTGGACTGGGGGTCAAGGTCCAAGACCAAGGGTCAACTGGATTGGGTTTGGGCTAGCAGTTGGGCTTTTGATTGGGCTTAGCTAGTTATGTTGTCCGTTTGGTATAAGTAGTAAACAAGGACCAAAAGTGCAATTTTGCCAAACTCCAAGGGCTGATCTTGCAACTTTTTCAAACTTCTCACAAGGACCAATTATGACCAACATTGATAAAACAAGAACCCTTTTTGCATAAAATCCATTTTCAAAGGCCCAAGGACTAAATTTGCAAATTTCCAAAGTTTGAGGACCTTTCTTGCCAATTGACCAAAGAATCATTCAAGGATCATTTTAAACAACTTAGAATACTTCAGGGACCTTGAATGATAAATTTCCACATTTTTGAATTCCAGGGACTAGATTTGACAATTTTTAAAACTTGGGGGACTAAAACTGCCAATTTTGCAAACTTGAATCATTTTTCATCTGATTTTGATATTTTTGCATTTAAAACACATAAAACACTAATTTGTGATATTTTGATCATTTTGATGTGTTTCTGAGTGTTTTCAGATGATTTTGCAGTTTATTTTTGACTAAAAATGATGAGTATTTGCACACTCATCAATCCCCCACACTGAGATATTGCTAGTCCCTAGCAATGATTTGAGAAAACTTGATGGATTTTATCTCTTTACCAAAAGCCATCACTTCTGGAGTAGCCAATTGTTTTGATTCAAGTAAGAACCTTGGTACAACGATAACCAAATGATTTATTGGCAAATCATAAACCATATAACGGATTTGATGTGTCTTTACCAGAAGCCGTACCCTTCTGGACTAGCCAACTCTTAGATAAATTATCAACATTATCTTTGGTGAGCTGAATACCAATTATGGATTTTCCACTGCCTTTACCACAAGCCATAACCTTGCGGGCTAGCCAACTCATTATCTTTTGAGGATGATGGGGAGTTGAGGAACCATACAATTTTGGGCAAATTGCAAGCCATATAAACGGATTTGAGAAATCTTTACCAAGAGCCGTTTGCTCCTGGATTAGCCAATCCTTTTGTCTTACAGACATGGCGGACTGATAACCAAATGAGAAAGTGTAAAACACTTACTCCAAAAAAAAATTTTTGGCCAAAAACGGGGGAATTGGGTAGATAATATATGAAATTCGTGAGAATTCCCCCCCACACTTAGAAATGAATATTGCCCTCAATATTCAAAGTACCGGCGGTTATGCCGAAACAAAGAACGTGAAAGGGAAATATTACGGCCATTTATTTAGAAGAAGATTTTTTTTCTTTTTTTTTTTTTTTTTTTTTTTTTTTTTTTTTTTTGAATTAATGAGAATATACAATAGTGTGGGAAAACTCCCCCACACAAGGGTGGTAGAAAGGGGGTAAGAAGACAGAATTTATGGGTGAAAACCCATATGATGCGTGCTAATGTTTTTGATTACCGAGTCACTAGCTTGACTCGATCCCCGCATTCATTGGTTCATGGGGAATGTTTGTAAATCCGGGACAACCACAGGGGGAATGTCCTCTCCAAAGTAATGCTTAACTCGATGACCATTCACTTTAAAATTAGGACCATCGGGTTGAGATAATTCAACGGTACCATAAGGATAAACCTTAGCAATAGTGAATGGACCAGACCAGCGGGACTTAAGCTTTCCCGAGAAAATCTTCAATCTAGAGTTGAAAAGAAGGACTCGATCACCAACGTTAAAAACGCGGTTCTTGATCTTGGAGTCATGGATCTTCTTTGTCTTTTGCTTGTAGATCAAAGAGTTTTCATAAGCTTGATCACGAAGTTCATTTAGTTCATTCATTTGAACTTTTCTGTGATCACCGGCTGTCTGTATATCGAAGTTTGCATGCTTTAAGGCCCAGTAAGCCTTGTGCTCTAAATCAATCGGAAGATGACATGCCTTTCCGTATACTAGCTTGTATGGAGTACACCCAATAGGTGTTTTGTAAGTTGTACGGAAGGCCCAGAGTGCGTCATCAAGCTTATCCAACCAGGATGCACGATTTTCGCCTACTGTCCTTTCAAGAATCCTTTTAATACCACGGTTTGAAACTTCCACCTGCCCACTTGTTTGGGGGTGGTATGCAGTAGAGAGACGATGGGTAACACCATACTTTTGCATGACTCTTTCAAATTGGTCATTACAAAAATGTGTACCGCGATCACTGATTATCGCTCTCGGAGTTCCAAACCTGGCAAACAGAGATTTCAAAAACTTCACAACTACTCGGGCATCATTGGTGGGTAAGGCTTTTGCTTCAACCCATTTTGACAGATAGTCAACAGCCACGAGTATGTACTTGTTACCACGAGAAGATGGAAATGGCCCCATAAAATCAATACCCCATATGTCAAATATCTCACAAACTTGAATGGCATTTTGCGGCATTTCATTCCTTTGAGATATATTTCCATGACGTTGACAAGCGTCACAGGTTTTGACATAATCGTGGGCATCCTTATAGATTGTGGGCCAATAGAACCCGGAATCAAACACCTTTTTGGCGGTGTAGTTTGGACTATGATGGCCCCCGGTGGGTCCAGCATGGCAAGCTGTGAGAATATCAATAGCTTCCTGTCCATAAACACACCGTCGGATGACTTGATCCGCACAGATTTTGAACAAGAAAGGGTCGTCCCAGAAATAATGTTTAACATCTTTGAAGAATTTGTTCTTCTGCTGGGTCGACATCCCTTTGACAATGAAGTTACCCGCATGGTAATTTGCAAAGTCAGCAAACCATGGGGTGGTAGAATTTCCACGAAAAGAAACCGCATTGAGTGTCTCGAGAGGAAATGTTTCATTAATTTCCTTTTTCTCGAAAACATCTTGGTGAGGGTTTTCTAATCTGGACAGATGATCAGCAGCTAGATTCTCAGCTCCTTTTTTATCACGTATAATGATATCAAATTCTTGGAGGAGGAGAATCCAACGAAGCAATCTCGGCTTTGCATCTTGTTTTGCAAAGAGATATTTAAGCGCCGAGTGATCCGTATACACCACGCATTTGGTCAGGATTAAGTACGGCCGAAACTTCTCAAAAGCATACACCACGGCTAATAGCTCTTTTTCTGTGGTGGTGTAATGAGTTTGAGCCTCAGTCATAGTTTTGCTTGCGTGGTGAATAGGCTGAAAATGCTTATTTCTTCGTTGCCCTAGGACTGCACCGATAGCAAAATCTCTTGCATCGCACATGATTTCAAAAGGCAAGTCCCAGTCGGGAGCAACGAGAATGGGTGCTTCAGTAAGCTTTTTCTTCAATGTTTCAAAAGCTACGATGCACTCGGGTGAGAAGATAAAAGGAGCATCCTTTTCAAGAAGATGGGTCATAGGCCGGGCGATTTTGGAAAAATCTTGAATGAATCTACGATAGAAACCGGCATGACCTAAAAAACTCCTAATACCTTTGACGGTAGTAGGATGAGGCAGCTTAGCAATGACATCAACTTTTGCTCTATCTACCTCAATCCCGTTCTTAGAAATCTTATGGCCAAGGACAATGCCTTCTTTGACCATAAAGTGACTTTTCTCCCAGTTTAGACAAAGATTGGTGTCTTCACACCTTTGAAGCATTTTATCTAAATGGGAGAGACATGATTGAAAAGAATCCCCAATGACCGAGAAGTCATCCATAAACACTTCCATTGTTTCCCCGATCATGTCGTGGAAAATGGCCATCATACATCGTTGGAACGTGCCAGGAGCATTACATAAGCCAAAAGGCATACGTTTGTAGGAAAAAGTTCCGTATGGGCAAGTGAATGTGGTCTTCTCTTGATCCTGTGGATCAATAGGGATCTGAAAGTAACCCGAGAAACCATCAAGGAAGCAATAGTACTCATTCCCTGCTAATCTCTCAAGCATCTGGTCCATGAAGGGTAGAGGAAAATGGTCTTTACGAGTGGCGTCATTCAACTTACGATAGTCGATGCAAACACGCCATCCCGTAACCAATCGAGTTGGAATTAACTCGTTATCTTCATTTGTGATAACAGTAATGCCACCCTTTTTCGGAACACAATGAATTGGGCTGACCCAAGGACTGTCTGAGATCGGGTAAATCAATCCTGCATCAAGAAGTTTGATAACCTCTTATTTGATAACATCATGGATTTTTGGATTCACACGTCTCTGATGTTGAACTGCGGGTTTGAAGTCATCCTCCATCAAGATTTTATGAGTACAAAACTCAGGGTTTATACCTTTGATGTCGGAGAGTTTCCAAGCAATTGCTTGCTTGTGTGACTTCAAGATTTTAATGAGAGCAGCTTTTTCATCTTTACTCAAATCCCGAGCAATAATGACGGGTAATTTATCATCACCTTCAAGGAATGCATACTCGAGATGAGGAGGTAAGTCCTTAAGCTCAACCTCAGGAAATTCTTCAGTTTTCTCAACTGAATTGACTTCCTCGTTATGAAGTTTGATGGGAGGGAGAGGAAGAGAAGTATTCAGATTTGACACTTTCTTAAGAAGAATATCTCCCTCCAGATTAATCTTATTTTGACTAATCTCATCAGGAATTGAATCACTAGGGTGAGGGGTTGATGATGGATCATCATTGAGCAACTTCTCAATAAGAAGTATGTCCCCCTCAATATCAATTGGAGCGTGATCAATTTCCCAAGGTACATAATCACTAGCCAAATATGCTTCAATCTCATCTAAGATGAAGTCGCTTCCCTCAAACGGAGTGGGAGAAGGAGTAGAATTGGCTATGATAGGTTGAGAAGATGTGGTGGAATCCCCACTCACAGAATTATGAGCATAACCAAGAACTTCTTGAGAGTACTCGTCAGAAGCAACATCAATGATATCTATTCGGTTGACCGATTCAGAATCATAGTTTGCGGAGTACCTCGAAGTTTGGTCAAGGTTGAAGGTGACAGCTTCATTACCAACACGCAATGTGATTTCTTGCTCAAGTACATCTATGAGAGCACGGCCCGTTCTCAGGAATCCTCGACCAACAATGAGAGGAACCCGATGATCGGCATCAAAATCAACAACCACGAAGTCAGCTGGGAAATGGAACTTTCCTACTTTCACAAATACGTCCTCAGCAATGCCAAGAGGACGGGATATGGAACGATCTGCAAGCTCGAGAGTCATGCATGTAGGAGTGAGTTCCGGAAGAGAAAGTTTCTTCCACACTGAATATGGCATAAGATTTATGCTTGCTCCAAGATCTGCTAGAGCAAAGCATTCAACCATCCCTGGGAATACACAAGGTAAGAGAAATTTCCCAGGATCTCCAAGCTTTTCAGGAAGCTTCTTTAGAATAACTGCTGAGCAGTTCTCGTTAAGAGGAGTCTTAGCCATTTCAAACAGCTTTTCCTTATTGCTTAACATGTGTTTGAGAGTAGATGCAAATTTGGGCATCAGCATGATAGCATCCGCAAAGCTTATGTCAAAGTGTAACTCTTGGAAAATTTGGAAAAATTTATCCATTTGATGACTAGCTTTTTCACGGAGCTTTTGCTCATTCAAGCGTGATGGGTAAGGAATAGAAGATTTGGATTTTTGATTCTCAACAGGAGCTACAGGAGGTTCAAAAACAACTCCTTGATTTGACTTGGGTTTCTGGACCACTTGAGGTTGGACTACCGAAGGTTGGACGTGTGCGGTACTTCGTGGGCTTGAATTATGCACTTTGTCCGTAGTATCCTTGGTAACTTGACTCATTGGCACTGGTGGAGGAGGCATTGGAGTCGTAGGTCCATTATGTTTTGGAGGTTCACTGTCCACTACCTTAGGAAGAGAAGAGGAAGAAGAGGTAGTAGGAACAGCAGGTCCAGTGTATGAAACACCACTTCGGGTTGTGATCGCCTTGGCATCGCCCCTCGGGTTAACGATCGTGTTGCTCGGTAAAGTACCTGAGCCCGAGGGTCGATCATTTAAAGACTTCTTCAGATCAGCAATCTGACTGACCAACAACCGGTTCATTTCATCTTGGGATTTCATAAACTGCTTGAGTAACTCATCAGATGATGGTCCTGGAGGAGTAATGACGGGAGGAGCTGGAGGGACAATTTGAGGCCGTATGTTTTGATTATAGCCAAAATTCCCTTGATTAGGATTCATATTCCCATGAAATTGATTCCCTCGATTGAAATTGTTTTGATTAGGGTTTCCTTGATGATGGAAACCCTGATTGGGTCCAGGATAGAAATTACCTTGGTTTTGATAACCTTGGTTCATTCTTGGTTGGTTCTGATTCCTGTTGTGATTTTGGTTAAAACCGGGTGGTGCCTGATTAGTGTTAGCACGGTAGTGTGGTTCATTTTGAGGACGGTATTGATTACCTCCTTGCTGTGAACTACCGGCTAAAGCATTGGCTTCAAAAGGACTACCATCGGTGGCAGTACAATTGTAGTAAGCGTGAGGACCACCACAAGTGACACAACTCTCAACTTTCTTCACTTCAGCATGTGTTGGTGGCTGAGTGAAGGAAACTTTCTTCTGGTTAGCAAGAACCAAAGCCTGAACAATGTCTGTGAGTTTATCAATCTTAGCATCGGTGCTAGATGTACTCACTGGGGATGAAGAAGAAGAAGGTCCAGCATTAGACTGATATGTCTTAGCTCTGAAAGGACGGACCTGAGATTTGTTCTCAATGATCTGCAAGGCCTCTTTGGTGGTCTTGCTCAGGAAATTACCTCCCGCGGAGGCATTCAAAGAATCTTGATTGGCCTGATTGAGACCATTGTAGAAAGTATCCATTTGCATTAATTCGGTAAAACCGTGATGCGGACACTTGCGAAGCAACTCTTTGTAACGATCCCATGCCTCCCCGAATGATTCATCAAATCTCTGAGAAAATTTCATTATCTCATTCTTAAGACTTGTGGTTCGGGATGGAGGATAGAACTCGTTAACGAACTTGGTGACAAGATCTTCCCATGTCTCTATAGAACGAGGGGGTTGTTTCTCAAGCCAATTCCGGGCTTGTCCCTCTAGAGAAAATGGGAACAGAAGAAGCTTGATAGCTTCATGTGGGACATTCTTGTACTTGATGGTAGATGCTATCTTGTTAAACCATCGAATGTGTGCATGAGGATCATCCCGCTCAAAACCATAGAATTGGCTTTGGGTTACTAGATTGAGCAACCCGGTTTTGAGCTCGAAAGTGTCAGCCACGATGGCTGGGACAACAATGGCATCTCCGTAACCCTCGATGGGTGCTTGGAGAAGCTCATTCATGGGTTTGTCTTCTGCCATTTCGACAGGTGGAGGTGGTGGTAGACGTTCCTCAGTCACGGCTGAAGGAGCTGAACGTCCTCTACGTCTACGAGGAATGTTTCCAAGTTCAGAAAGTGGACTTGTAGAACTGGAAGAACGAGTGCGCATGCACTATGTATAAAAACCAATTTTCAAAACAAATGAGGCAAAACACAAGTGAACTTAACCAATAATCACAAATGAAATGGCTTCTTTGAAAAAGGTACACCAAATCACAAGTGACACAAAGGCAAGTTTTAAATCTGATGTTCGGGAACTTATTAATGGTCGCACCCCCAGTTAGGTAGTGCACTGCCTTGATTTGCGGTGGTTGATTTTTATGTATATTTTAAGTACCACTGAAAAGACGTAGGTTAGATTTGTGCAGATGGGTTCAAAAACTTTTGGACAATGTTTTTGTTATCGTCCCGTTTAACCAAATCGTATCTCTTCAAGAATCACCTTAAAAGAGAATACAAAATAGAAAACGTTCCGATTGTTTTGTTGTTTTATATTTTTTTGGAGTTTTAACACTTTAGGAAAAGTGTTAATGACTTTTTTTGGTTTTCTTATAACTTTACAAAAAAAACTTTTTACAAATGATGGGTATGTGCAACAATGGATCTGAAAATGGCTAAACACACGCTAAAGCCTCCCCGGCAGCGGCGCCAAAATTTGATCTGATCTAAACAGTCAAGTCAAACAGACTTAAAACTGTTCAGACACAAATGCAATGAAGTCCTGGAGAATATAGTGAATTCCCGGGTCGTTAAGTCCCAAGGAGACTCAATGGTGTGTTTAAAACAAACTCAGAGGATAGAATGATCACTAAGGATAGTGATCTGTAAAGGTCATGATTAGAATTACTACACTACTGATTGATTGGAAAGGAATGGAATACAGATTTGGAAAGCACAACAACCAGATCAAAGAAACGTAAACGTAAGTTTTAAAAACTACGTATACGCACAAAATAAAAAGTGAAAACTAAAAAATAAAAGGCCTAAAAATGTAAAAATGACATTTTTGGAATCCTAAAAATAAAAGAAAATTATTAGAAAAAGAAAATAATTTTTAACACTATTTAATTAATTACTATTAATTAAAAATTATTTTAACTATTTAATAAATACTCTAAAATAAAAGAAAATAGGAAATAAGGCTAGAAAAATAAACTTATGATCTTGAAAAATCTAAAATACTATAAAACTAATTTTAAAACTAAAAATATATTTTTCACACTTTTTATTTAATTATTACTAATTAATAACTATTTAAAATACACTTAAATACTAGAAAATATAAAATAAACTTGGAAAAATAAAATTTTAACTTTGAAAAATCTAAAATATGATAAAACTAATTTTAAAACAGAAAATATATTTTTTATGCTTTTTAATTATTTATTACTAATTATTTATTATTTATTAACTATTTATAATTATAATAAATACTAAAAAGATAGAGAAAAATCTGAAACTTTTTCTAAAAATCCTATATGATGACAGAAACCTAAGAAAAAGAGAAAAACAAGATTTGCTTATTAAAAAGTTGAAAAGAAAAATCAAAAAGCTAAAAAATCTTAAATAAACGCTATCACTATTTTTATATTGATGTTTTTGTGATTTTTATTTTTGAAAACTACTTATACACTAATAATATGAAACTTTAATAAAGACAAAAAATTTACAAAACTCAAATAAGCTGATTTGATGGCTTATTGATCCAACAGTGCTTAAATGGGCTTATTTAGTGGAAATAAGCTCTAACAAGCTTACAACTTGAAACAAAAGCTCAAAATAGATTTAAACAAGCTTAATAAACAGAAATGAGGCTAAATTATATAAAGAAGCACACTGATTAAGCTAAGAATAAGCAATAAGCACTTAGCTATTTGCACAGAAATGGGACAAGATACAAGCTAGTAGCAGCCTTAGCTAACAAGCTCAAAAGTGAAAAACAAGACTTGATACTCCAAGAGGACCAGGTTGGCTTTCCAAAGAACTAGAGAACACAAGAATTGGACAACTAATAAGCTCAGTGTGAGCTTATCAATTTGGGCACAATTTCTGTGCACAGGGCAGTTTTAAGAACAGGTCCCCCACAAAAAGCAGAGAAATAAGCACTTAAACAGCTGAGAAACCAAGAACTAGCATTTTTCTATTTTTCTTCACCAACTAAAATTTAATACCCCAAAAGATTATAAGCTGAATCTATTTAATAAACACTCAGTGAAATTCCAAATTTTATTCAAAAATGACCTTAATGAAAATTTTGACTTTTGTTCAAAACCAAAAGTTTGACTAAGATGGATTTTGAATTGATTCTAAGCACTGATGATGTTATGTTAAGGTGTGTTAAGACTGAATATAGCAAGATTAACAACTTTTGAACACAAAATAATGATCAAGCTTTTGAAAAATCCAACAGTGACTGCACAGATAAGATCCAAAGTGATTTTAGACTTTCTGCTATCAAGGACTTTATTTTCTTGACTGATATGAGATATAAGTTACTTATGTGACACAAAACAAGCAAAAACAGCAACTCAAACAGGACTTGATGCAGATCAAAACAGCAATTCCAAACAGACCTTTATATTAACTGTTATGAAATTTTACAAAGCAAATCTCAAGTTTAGACCATGAGCTTAATTTCAGACATTGAATTATGATTAAATAGAACTAAATAAGCTTAAACCAATAGTAATAACAACTTAAAACTGAGACTTGATGATAATACAACTTTAACTGTTGAAACTGAATTTTTGTAAACTACAAATTGAAAAGAACAAGCTACTGATTTTAAGGCTTAAACACACTTAAATATATCTAATAAACAATCAGAAACATAAATTAAAGCTAATTAACAACTATAATAATGAAATGCCAAATTGGTCAAAAGTGCTTACAAAAGGTTTTGAGGCACAAACTGAGAACTAAGAACTAAGAACCAATCCTAAATGCTCTCCACAGAGCTCTAAACCAAGGCCATCCAAGATAAACCCTGCTCCAGCTTCTTGATCTTCTTCACCATGGATTTTTAATTTTTAACTATTTTCTTGGTATTTTTGTGATTTTTTCTGTTTTTGAAGCTAAACTGAATTTTATTGTTTCTAATAGCTTATAAAAGCTATATGGGAGCTTATGTGACCTATTTTAATCCATATAGTCTACTAAAAACAACATTTGATTCATATGATATTTTTGAAATTGAAAACTGCATAAACTTAAGTAAACTTTAAAACTTGGAATTACTTATTAAAAGAGGTTCAAATACACTTGAGAGACTTAAATAAGGTACTTGGAAATAAAAACATACATTGAAAAGCTTAATTTAAAGAAAACGACTAAGAAAAATAAAATTACACTTAGATACTTGATACAATGCATCTTTTCTCCCTTTATAGACTTTTCAGCATTCCTTGATGTACTCTGAGACTTTCCCACCACACCTAAGCCCTTGGATCACTCAAATCAATCAGAACCGTCCACATTGCTTTTTGGCGCCAAAAAATTCTTCAAAGCAGGTTTAAGCTTTTAATGAGGTTTGGTTCAATCAATTAAGGTTTTTGTTGTTTAGAGGGTGAGGAGGGGACATAGTATGGGGGTGGGTTGAAAATGGAGTGGAAACCATGACTGGTATTGGTGTTTCAGAGGTTGAGGAGGAGATGCTACAGTGCTTCTGGTATTTGAGCGCGCTAAAGTGGGTTTGACTTTCATTGACCGAAGTTAATAACAAAAGGGGGGTCATAATTGGTTGTGGCAGGGCCAAATTGGATTGTGACCTGGCTCAAGGGTCAGCCAAAGGGGTCAAGGGTCAAGTGGATTGGGTTTGGGCTTGTATTTGGATTGGATTTGGGCCTTAGTGATATTTAAAGTGTCCGTTTGGTTTTAGTAATAAACAAGGACCAAAAATGCAAATTTGCCAAACTTCAAGGAATGAAAGTGATATTTTTCCAATGCTCTCACAAGGACCAAACTTGACAACTTTGATAGAACAAGTATCCTTTTTGCATAAAATCCATTTTAAAAGTCCAAGGACTAATTTTGCAAAATTTCAAAGTTTGAGGACCTTTCTTGCCAATTGACCAAAAATTCATTCAAGGATCATTTTTTACAACTTAGAATACTTCAGGGACCTTGAATGATAAATTTCCACATTTTGATATTCCAGGGACTAGATTTGACAACTTTTAAAACTTGGGGGACTAAAACTGCCAATTTTGCAAACTTGAATCATTTTTCATCTGATTTTGATATTTTTGCATTTAAAACACATAAAACACTAATTTGTGATATTTTGATCATTTTGATGTGTTTCTGAGTGTTTTCAGATGATTTTGCAGTTTATTTTGACTAAAAATGATGAGTATTTGCACACTCATCAATCCCCCACACTGAGATATTGCTAGTCCCTAGCAATGATTTGAGAAAACTTGATGGATTTTATCTCTTTACCAAAAGCCATCACTTCTGGAGTAGCCAATTGTTTTGATTCAAGTAAGAACCTTGGTACAACGATAACCAAATGATTTATTGGCAAATCATAAACCATATAACGGATTTGATGTGTCTTTACCAGAAGCCGTACCCTTCTGGACTAGCCAACTCTTAGATAAATTATCAACATTATCTTTGGTGAGCTGAATACCAATTATGGATTTTCCACTGCCTTTACCACAAGCCATAACCTTGCGGGCTAGCCAACTCATTATCTTTTGAGGATGATGGGGAGTTGAGGAACCATACAATTTTGGGCAAATTGCAAGCCATATAAACGGATTTGAGAAATCTTTACCAAGAGCCGTTTGCTCCTGGATTAGCCAATCCTTTTGTCTTACAGACATGGCGGACTGATAACCAAATGAGAAAGTGTAAAACACTTACTCCAAAAAAAAATTTTTGGCCAAAAACGGGGGAATTGGGTAGATAATATATGAAATTCGTGAGAATTCCCCCCCACACTTAGAAATGAATATTGCCCTCAATATTCAAAGTACCGGCGGTTATGCCGAAACAAAGAACGTGAAAGGGAAATATTACGGCCATTTATTTAGAAGAAGATTTTTTTTTTTTTTTTTTTTTTTTTTTTTTTTTTTTTTGAATTAATGAGAATATACAACAGTGTGGGAAAACTCCCCCACACAAGGGTGGTAGAAAGGGGGTAAGAAGACAGAATTTATGGGTGAAAACCCATATGATGCGTGCTAATGTTTTTGATTACCGAGTCACTAGCTTGACTCGATCCCCGCATTCATTGGTTCATGGGGAATGTTTGTAAATCCGGGACAACCACAGGGGGAATGTCCTCTCCAAAGTAATGCTTAACTCGATGACCATTCACTTTAAAATTAGGACCATCGGGTTGAGATAATTCAACGGTACCATAAGGATAAACCTTAGCAATAGTGAATGGACCAGACCAGCGGGACTTAAGCTTTCCCGAGAAAATCTTCAATCTAGAGTTGAAAAGAACGACTCGATCACCAACGTTAAAAACGCGGTTCTTGATCTTGGAGTCATGGATCTTCTTTGTCTTTTGCTTGTAGATCAAAGAGTTTTCATAAGCTTGATCACGAAGTTCATTTAGTTCATTCATTTGAACTTTTCTGTGATCACCGGCTGTCTGTATATCGAAGTTTGCATGCTTTAAGGCCCAGTAAGCCTTGTGCTCTAACTCAATCGGAAGATGACATGCCTTTCCGTATACTAGCTTGTATGGAGTACACCCAATAGGTGTTTTGTAAGCTTGTACGGAAGGCCCAGAGTGCGTCATCAAGCTTATCCAACCAGGATGCACGATTTTCGCCTACTGTCCTTTCAAGAATCCTTTTAATACCACGGTTTGAAACTTCCACCTGCCCACTTGTTTGGGGGTGGTATGCAGTAGAGAGACGATGGGTAACACCATACTTTTGCATGACTCTTTCAAATTGGTCATTACAAAAATGTGTACCGCGATCACTGATTATCGCTCTCGGAGTTCCAAACCTGGCAAACAGAGATTTCAAAAACTTCACAACTACTCGGGCATCATTGGTGGGTAAGGCTTTTGCTTCAACCCATTTTGACAGATAGTCAACAGCCACGAGTATGTACTTGTTACCACGAGAAGATGGAAATGGCCCCATAAAATCAATACCCCATATGTCAAATATCTCACAAACTTGAATGGCATTTTGCGGCATTTCATTCCTTTGAGATATATTTCCATGACGTTGACAAGCGTCACAGGTTTTGACATAATCGTGGGCATCCTTATAGATTGTGGGCCAATAGAACCCGGAATCAAACACCTTTTTGGCGGTGTAGTTTGGACTATGATGGCCCCCGGTGGGTCCAGCATGGCAAGCTGTGAGAATATCAATAGCTTCCTGTCCATAAACACACCGTCGGATGACTTGATCCGCACAGATTTTGAACAAGAAAGGGTCGTCCCAGAAATAATGTTTAACATCTTTGAAGAATTTGTTCTTCTACTGGGTCGACATCCCTTTCACAATGAAGTTACCCGCATGGTAATTTGCAAAGTCAGCAAACCATGGGGTGGTAGAATTTCCACGAAAAGAAACCGCATTGAGTGTCTCGAGAGGAAATGTTTCATTAATTTCCTTTTTCTCGAAAACATCTTGGTGAGGGTTTTCTAATCTGGACAGATGATCAGCAGCTAGATTCTCAGCTCCTTTTTTATCACGTATAATGATATCAAATTCTTGGAGGAGGAGAATCCAACGAAGCAATCTCGGCTTTGCATCTTGTTTTGCAAAGAGATATTTAAGCGCCGAGTGATCCGTATACACCACGCATTTGGTCAGGATTAAGTACGGCCGAAACTTCTCAAAAGCATACACCACGGCTAATAGCTCTTTTTCTGTGGTGGTGTAATGAGTTTGAGCCTCAGTCATAGTTTTGCTTGCGTGGTGAATAGGCTGAAAATGCTTATTTCTTCGTTGCCCTAGGACTGCACCGATAGCAAAATCACTTGCATCGCACATGAGTTCAAAAGGCAAGTCCCAGTCGGGAGCAACGAGAATGGGTGCTTCAGTAAGCTTTTTCTTCAATGTTTCAAAAGCTACGATGCACTCGGGTGAGAAGATAAAAGGAGCATCCTTTTCAAGAAGATGGGTCATAGGCCGGGCGATTTTGGAAAAATCTTGAATGAATCTACGATAGAAACCGGCATGACCTAAAAAACTCCTAATACCTTTGACGGTAGTAGGATGAGGCAGCTTAGCAATGACATCAACTTTTGCTCTATCTACCTCAATCCCGTTCTTAGAAATCTTATGGCCAAGGACAATGCCTTCTTTGACCATAAATTGAGTTTTCTCCCAGTTTAGACAAAGATTGGTGTCTTCACACCTTTGAAGCATTTTATCTAAATGGGAGAGACATGATTGAAAAGAATCCCCAATGACCGAGAAGTCATCCATAAACACTTCCATTGTTTCCCCGATCATGTCGTGGAAAATGGCCATCATACATCGTTGGAACGTGCCAGGAGCATTACATAAGCCAAAAGGCATACGTTTGTAGGCAAAAGTTCCGTATGGGCAAGTGAATGTGGTCTTCTCTTGATCCTGTGGATCAATAGGGATCTGAAAGTAACCCGAGAAACCATCAAGGAAGCAATAGTACTCATTCCCTGCTAATCTCTCAAGCATCTGGTCCATGAAGGGTAGAGGAAAATGGTCTTTACGAGTGGCGTCATTCAACTTACGATAGTCGATGCAAACACGCCATCCCGTAACCAATCGAGTTGGAATTAACTCGTTATCTTCATTTGTGATAACAGTAATGCCACCCTTTTTCGGAACACAATGAATTGGGCTGACCCAAGGACCGTCTGAGATCGGGTAAATCAATCCTGCATCAAGAAGTTTGATAACCTCTTATTTGATAACATCATGGATTTTTGGATTCACACGTCTCTGATGTTGAACTGCGGGTTTGAAGTCATCCTCCATCAAGATTTTATGAGTACAAAACTCAGGGTTTATACCTTTGATGTCGGAGAGTTTCCAAGCAATTGCTTGCTTGTGTGACTTCAAGATTTTAATGAGAGCAGCTTTTTCATCTTTACTCAAATCCCGAGCAATAATGACGGGTAATTTATCATCACCTTCAAGGAATGCATACTCGAGATGAGGAGGTAAGTCCTTAAGCTCAACCTCAGGAAATTCTTCAGTTTTCTCAACTGAATTGACTTCCTCGTTATGAAGTTTGATGGGAGGGAGAGGAAGAGAAGTATTCAGATTTGACACTTTCTTAAGAAGAATATCTCCCTCTAGATTAATCTTATTTTGACTAATCTCATCAGGAATTGAATCACTAGGGTGAGGGGTTGATGATGGATCATCATTGAGCAACTTCTCAATAAGAAGTATGTCCCCCTCAATATCAATTGGAGCGTGATCAATTTCCCAAGGTACAGAATCACTAGCCAAATATGCTTCAATCTCATCTAAGATGAAGTCGCTTCCCTCAAACGGAGTGAGAGAAGGAGTAGAATTGGCTATGATAGGTTGAGAAGATGTGGTGGAATCCCCACTCACAGAATTATGAGCATAACCAAGAACTTCTTGAGAGTACTCGTCAGAAGCAACATCAATGATATCTATTCGGTTGACCGATTCAGAATCATAGTTTGCGGAGTACCTCGAAGTTTGGTCAAGGTTGAAGGTGACAGCTTCATTACCAACACGCAATGTGATTTCTTGCTCAAGTACATCTATGAGAGCACGGCCCGTTCTCAGGAATCCTCGACCAACAATGAGAGGAACCCGATGATCGGCATCAAAATCAACAACCACGAAGTCAGCTGGGAAATGGAACTTTCCTACTTTCACAAATACGTCCTCAGCAATGCCAAGAGGACGGGATATGGAACGATCTGCAAGCTCGAGAGTCATGCATGTAGGAGTGAGTTCCGGAAGAGAAAGTTTCTTCCACACTGAATATGGCATAAGATTTATGCTTGCTCCAAGATCTGCTAGAGCAAAGCATTCAACCATCCCTGGGAATACACAAGGTAAGAGAAATTTCCCAGGATCTCCAAGCTTTTCAGGAAGCTTCTTTAGAATAACTGCTGAGCAGTTCTCGTTAAGAGGAGTCTTAGCCATTTCAAACAGCTTTTCCTTATTGCTTAACATGTGTTTGAGAGTAGATGCAAATTTGGGCATCAGCATGATAGCATCCGCAAAGCTTATGTCAAAGTGTAACTCTTGGAAAATTTGGAAAAATTTATCCATTTGATGACTAGCTTTCTCACGGAGCTTTTGCTCATTCAAGCGTGATGGGTAAGGAATAGAAGATTTGGATTTCTGATTCTCAACAGGAGCTACAGGAGGTTCAAAAACAACTCCTTGATTTGACTTGGGTTTCTGGACCACTTGAGGTTGGACTACCGAAGGTTGGACGTGTGCGGTACTTCGTGGGCTTGAATTATGCACTTTGTCCGTAGTATCCTTGGTAACTTGACTCATTGGCACTGGTGGAGGAGGCATTGGAGTCGTAGGTCCATTATGTTTTGGAGGTTCACTGTCCACTACCTTAGGAAGAGAAGAGGAAGAAGAGGTAGTAGGAACAGCAGGTCCAGTGTATGAAACACCACTTCGGGTTGTGATCGCCTTGGCATCGCCCCTCGGGTTAACGATCGTGTTGCTCGGTAAAGTACCTGAGCCCGAGGGTCGATCATTTAAAGACTTCTTCAGATCAGCAATCTGACTGACCAACAACCGGTTCATTTCATCTTGGGATTTCATAAACTGCTTGAGTAACTCATCAGATGATGGTCCTGGAGGAGTAATGACGGGAGGAGCTGGAGGGACAATTTGAGGCCGTATGTTTTGATTATAGCCAAAATTCCCTTGATTAGGATTCATATTCCCATGAAATTGATTCCCTCGATTGAAATTGTTTTGATTAGGGTTTCCTTGATGATGGAAACCCTGATTGGGTCCAGGATAGAAATTACCTTGGTTTTGATAACCTTGGTTCATTCTTGGTTGGTTCTGATTCCTGTTGTGATTTTGGTTAAAACCGGGTGGTGCCTGATTAGTGTTAGCACGGTAGTGTGGTTCATTTTGAGGACGGTATTGATTACCTCCTTGCTGTGAACTACCGGCTAAAGCATTGGCTTCAAAAGGACTACCATCGGTGGCAGTACAATTGTAGTAAGCGTGAGGACCACCACAAGTGACACAACTCTCAACTTTCTTCACTTCAGCATGTGTTGGTGGCTGAGTGAAGGAAACTTTCTTCTGGTTAGCAAGAACCAAAGCCTGAACAATGTCTGTGAGTTTATCAATCTTAGCATCGGTGCTAGATGTACTCACTGGGGATGAAGAAGAAGAAGGTCCAGCATTAGACTGATATGTCTTAGCTCTGAAAGGACGGACCTGAGATTTGTTCTCAATGATCTGCAAGGCCTCTTTGGTGGTCTTGCTCAGGAAATTACCTCCCGCGGAGGCATTCAAAGAATCTTGATTGGCCTGATTGAGACCATTGTAGAAAGTATCCATTTGCATTAATTCGGTAAAACCGTGATGCGGACACTTGCGAAGCAACTCTTTGTAACGATCCCATGCCTCCCCGAATGATTCATCAAATCTCTGAGAAAATTTCATTATCTCATTCTTAAGACTTGTGGTTCGGGATGGAGGATAGAACTCGTTAACGAACTTGGTGACAAGATCTTCCCATGTCTCTATAGAACGAGGGGGTTGTTTCTCAAGCCAATTCCGGGCTTGTCCCTCTAGAGAAAATGGGAACAGAAGAAGCTTGATAGCTTCATGTGGGACATTCTTGTACTTGATGGTAGATGCTATCTTGTTAAACCATCGAATGTGTGCATGAGGATCATCCCGCTCAAAACCATAGAATTGGCTTTGGGTTACTAGATTGAGCAACCCGGTTTTGAGCTCGAAAGTGTCAGCCACGATGGCTGGGACAACAATGGCATCTCCGTAACCCTCGATGGGTGCTTGGAGAAGCTCATTCATGGGTTTGTCTTCTGCCATTTCGACAGGTGGAGGTGGTGGTAGACGTTCCTCAGTCACGGCTGAAGGAGCTGAACGTCCTCTACGTCTACGAGGAATGTTTCCAAGTTCAGAAAGTGGACTTGTAGAACTGGAAGAACGAGTGCGCATGCACTATGTATAAAAACCAATTTTCAAAACAAATGAGGCAAAACACAAGTGAACTTAACCAATAATCACAAATGAAATGGCTTCTTTGAAAAAGGTACACCAAATCACAAGTGACACAAAGGCAAGTTTTAAATCTGATGTTCGGGAACTTATTAATGGTCGCACCCCCAGTTAGGTAGTGCACTGCCTTGATTTGCGGTGGTTGATTTTTATGTATATTTTAAGTACCACTGAAAAGACGTAGGTTAGATTTGTGCAGATGGGTTCAAAAACTTTTGGACAATGTTTTTGTTATCGTCCCGTTTAACCAAATCGTATCTCTTCAAGAATCACCTTAAAAGAGAATACAAAATAGAAAACGTTCCGATTGTTTTGTTGTTTTATATTTTTTTGGAGTTTTAACACTTTAGGAAAAGTGTTAATGACTTTTTTGGTTTTCTTATAACTTTACAAAAAAAACTTTTTACAAATGATGGGTATGTGCAACAATGGATCTGAAAATGGCTAAACACACGCTAAAGCCTCCCCGGCAGCGGCGCCAAAAATTTGATCTGATCTAAACAGTCAAGTCAAACAGACTTAAAACTGTTCAGACACAAATGCAATGAAGTCCTGGAGAATATAGTGAATTCCCGGGTCGTTAAGTCCCAAGGAGACTCAATGGTGTGTTTAAAACAAACTCAGAGGATAGAATGATCACTAAGGATAGTGATCTGTAAAGGTTATGATTAGAATTACTACACTACTGATTGATTGGAAAGGAATGGAATACAGATTTGGAAAGCACAACAACCAGATCAAAGAAACGTAAACGTAAGTTTTTAAAAACTACGTATACGCACAAAATAAAAAGTGAAAACTAAAAAATAAAAGGCCTAAAAATGTAAAAATGACATTTTTGGAATCCTAAAAATAAAAGAAAATTATTAGAAAAAGAAAATGATTTTTAACACTATTTAATTAATTACTATTAATTAAAAATTATTTTAACTATTTAATAAATACTCTAAAATAAAAGAAAATAGGAAATAAGGCTAGAAAAATAAACTTATGACTTTGAAAAATGTAAAATACTATAAAACTAATTTTACAACTAAAAATATATTTTTCACACTTTTTATTTAATTATTACTAATTAATAACTATTTAAAATACACTTAAATACTAGAAAATATAAAATAAACTTGGAAAAATAAAATTTTAACTTTGAAAAATCTAAAATATGATAAAACTAATTTTAAAACAGAAAATATATTTTTTATGCTTTTTAATTATTTATTACTAATTATTTATTATTTATTAACTATTTATAATTATAATAAATACTAAAAAGATAGAGAAAAATCTGAAACTTTTTCTAAAAATCCTATATGATGACAGAAACCTAAGAAAAAGAGAAAAACAAGATTTGCTTATTAAAAAGTTGAAAAGAAAAATCAAAAAGCTAAAAAATCTTAAATAAACGCTATCACTATTTTTATATTGATGTTTTTGTGATTTTTATTTTTGAAAACTACTTATACACTAATAATATGAAACTTTAATAAAGACAAAAAATTTACAAAACTCAAATAAGCTGATTTGATGGCTTATTGATCCAACAGTGCTTAAATGGGCTTATTTAGTGGAAATAAGCTCTAGCAAGCTTACAACTTGAAACAAAAGCTCAAAATAGATTTAAACAAGCTTAATAAACAGAAATGAGGCTAAATTATACAAAGAAGCACACTGATTAAGCTAAGAATAAGCAATAAGCACTTAGCTATTTGCACAGAAATGGGATAAGATACAAGCTAGTAGCAGCCCTAGCTAACAAGCTCAAAAGTGAAAAACAAGACTTGATACTCCAAGAGGACCAGGTTGGCTTTCCAAAGAACTAGAGAACACAAGAATTGGACAACTAATAAGCTCAGTGTGAGCTTATCAATTTGGGCACAATTTCTGTGCACAGGGCAGTTTTAAGAACAGGTCCCCCACAAAAAGCAGAGAAATAAGCACTTAAACAGCTGAGAAACCAAGAACTAGCATTTTTCTATTTTTCTTCACCAACTAAACTTTAATACCCCAAAAGATTATAAGCTGAATCTATTTAATAAACACTCAGTGAAATTCCAAATTTTATTCAAAAATGACCTTAATGAAAATTTTGACTTTTGTTCAAAACCAAAAGTTTGACTAAGATGGATTTTGAATTGATTCTAAGCACTGATGATGTTATGTTAAGGTGTGTTAAGACTGAATATAGCAAGATTAACAACTTTTGAACACAAAATAATGATCAAGCTTTTGAAAAATCCAACAGTGACTGCACAGATAAGATCCAAAGTGATTTTTGACTTTCTGCTATCAAGGACTTTATTTTCTTGACTGATATGAGATATAAGTTACTTATGTGACACAAAACAAGCAAAAACAGCAACTCAAACAGGACTTGATGCAGATCAAAACAGCAATTCCAAACAGACCTTTATATTAACTGTTATGAAATTTTACAAAGCAAATCTCAAGTTTAGACCATGAGCTTAATTTCAGACATTGAATTATGATTAAATAGAACTAAATAAGCTTAAACCAATAGTAATAACAACTTAAAACTGAGACTTGATGATAATACAACTTTAACTGTTGAAACTGAATTTTTGTAAACTACAAATTGAAAAGAACAAGCTACTGATTTTAAGGCTTAAACACACTTAAATATATCTAATAAACACTCAGAAACAGAAATTAAAGCTAATTAACAACTATAATAATGAAATGCCAAATTGGTCAAAAGTGCTTACAAAAGGTTTTGAGGCACAAACTGAGAACTAAGAACTAAGAACCAATCCTAAATGCTCTCCACAGAGCTCTAAACCAGGGCCATCCAAGATAAACCCTGCTCCAGCTTCTTGATCTTCTTCACCATGGATTTTTAATTTTTAACTATTTTCTTGGTATTTTTGTGATTTTTTCTGTTTTTGAAGCTAAACTGAATTTTATTGTTTCTAATAGCTTATAAAAGCTATATGGGAGCTTATGTGACCTATTTTAATCCATATAGTCTACTAAAAACAACATTTGATTCATATGATATTTTTGAAATTGAAAACTGCATAAACTTAAGTAAACTTTAAAACTTGGAATTACTTATTAAAAGAGGTTCAAATACACTTGAGAGACTTAAATAAGGTACTTGGAAATAAAAACATACATTGAAAAGCTTAATTTAAAGAAAACGACTAAGAAAAATAAAATTACACTTAGATACTTGATACAATGCATCTTTTCTCCCTTTATAGACTTTTCAGCATTCCTTGATGTACTCTGAGACTTTCCCACCACACCTAAGCCCTTGGATCACTCAAATCAATCAGAACCGTCCACATTGCTTTTTGGCGCCAAAAAATTCTTCAAAGTAGGTTTAAGCTTTTAATGAGGTTTGGTTCAATCAATTAAGGTTTTTGTTGTTTAGAGGGTGAGGAGGGGACATAGTATGGGGGTGGGTTGAAAATGGAGTGGAAACCATGACTGGTATTGGTGTTTCAGAGGTTGAGGAGGAGATGCTACAGTGCTTCTGGTATTTGAGCGCGCTAAAGTGGGTTTGACTTCTGTTGACTGAAGCTATTAATAACAAAGGGTCCAAATTGGTTGTGGCTGGGGTCAGAATTACATTTGGACTGGGGGTCAAGGTCCAAGACCAAGGGTCAACTGGATTGGGTTTGGGCTAGCAGTTGGGCTTTTGATTGGGCTTAGCTAGTTATGTTGTCCGTTTGGTATAAGTAGTAAACAAGGACCAAAAGTGCAATTTTGCCAAACTCCAAGGGCTGATCTTGCAACTTTTTCAAACTTCTCACAAGGACCAATTATGACCAACATTGATAAAACAAGAACCCTTTTTGCATAAAATCCATTTTCAAAGGCCCAAGGACTAAATTTGCAAATTTCCAAAGTTTGAGGACCTTTCTTGCCAATTGACCAAAGAATCATTCAAGGATCATTTTAAACAACTTAGAATACTTCAGGGACCTTGAATGATAAATTTCCACATTTTTGAATTCCAGGGACTAGATTTGACAATTTTTAAAACTTGGGGGACTAAAACTGCCAATTTTGCAAACTTGAATCATTTTTCATCTGATTTTGATATTTTTGCATTTAAAACACATAAAACACTAATTTGTGATATTTTGATCATTTTGATGTGTTTTTGAGTGTTTTCAGATGATTTTGCAGTTTATTTTTGACTAAAAATGATGAGTATTTGCACACTCATCAAAGTCGCTAACCCCACCAAGTCGCTAGCCGTAGTGGAGAATCCACTAACTTGTACTGTTTGTCGGCTTGTCTAAATAGACAAGTCGCTAAGCTCAAATCGCTACGACTAACACTACAACTCGCTAGAAATTACTGAAGCAAGTCGCTACGAAGAAATTCACAACGAGACTCAAGTCGCTACCTTGAAAAACTTCAAAAACACACTTTTCAATCCAAAACAAGCTCAACCACCGTGATTCAAGCTTTCTAAATCCAAACCCAAGCACTTACAATGATCCTAAACACAAAAGTACACTCAAAATTCAAACTTTAACACAAGAATTGATCCAAATGATGCAAAAACCACTAATCTTTTTCAAACTCAAAAACCATATAAAACCACTAGAAATCCAAGGATAAGTAAGAGAGATGATCTAACCATGGATCTTGATACCATTTGTAACATATTGGATTTCACAAACACATCATAACATGATCAAGTGGGGCGTATAATTCAAGGTTTTAGAGAGAGAAAGAGTTAGAGGTTTGGGAACTTAGTCAGAGAAAATGAAAGTATTATTATGAGCTCCAACTCTCTACCTTGGGAGGTAGAGAGTATTTATAGTCTTACACAAATCGCCACCTACGGGCTGTGGATCAGGCATACAGTGGGTAAAGACCCGTCCGTCCTCCACGGTGTTACTTAACTAAATACAACTTAACTAATAAATAACTACGACTATGAGCTTTCTAACGATTACATATACTTGAGGTGACCGACACTTTAATACTTGGATTTACTAAATCCTAACAAATCCACCATGTTTAACAAAAGGATTGGCTAATCCATGAGCAAACGGCTCTGGTAAAGATATTTCAAATCATTATATAGTTGACAACTTGCTAGTAAGTTGTATGGTAACCAACTCACCATATCAGCAAATGTAAAGAGTTGGCTAGCCCACAAGAAAAATGGCTTGTGGTAAAGGTTGTGGAAAAACCATTTATATGGTAATTAGTTCACCATGGTTGAAAGAACTAACTAGTCCAAAAGGGTACAACTTTTGGTAAAGACAAATCAAATCTGTTGATAGCTAATGATTTGCTAAAAATCATATGGTTATCAATGTACCATGGTCTTACACACCTAAACATTTGGCTACTCCAGAGTTAATGGCTTTGTTAAAGAGACATCAAAACCATTAAAATTTCAATGATTCACCTCTCACAGAAGTTTACACATCTGAAAGTGATGAGAATAGACTGAAACTTAAATGATCTGATGTACAAATTGTCATATGTTGCTGAAAAGATGGAACTTGCTGATAGTTACTGAAAAGAATTACTGATAAAGACTACTTTGATGATGATTATACAAGCACAGAGATTACAAAGACAAAATCTGAAGATAAAGATACAATCCTTGAAGACAAAGATGTTAAAGTCAAATATACAAAGGAACTTGAAATCAAGCAAGTAGAATTCAAGTTAGGGGAGGATTGTTGGGATATATAAAGTCAAAGTGCTGAAGAGTCAAAGTACTGAAGTCAAAGTACTGCTAAAGAAGAAAGTCAAAGTACTGCTCGATCATCAATGTATTGCAAGGTCAAAGGACTGCTTTGCAAAATCGTTAAGGATTATATTGTAATTCTAGAATGTTCTAAGTTTAAGTTTAGTATTACTTGACGTACAAGATTTGTAATTGTAAACCGACTAGGGTTATCCTTAAGCCTATAAAAGGACCCCTAGATTGGCATTAGATGTACGTGCATTATTAGAGTTTTTAGAGAGTACGATATTAGAGTTTTAGAGTTGTTAAAGAATCTGTATAACAAGCAGATTAAGAGTTTTAATATAATCGTTAAAGTTAAAGTTAATTCTTCTTAGCTTTGTTAAGTAAATTCCGCATACTTAATAGAGTTAGTTCAGTGTTTCTTTGTTAGCAACTTAGGATTTATCCGAGGTTACGAAGTCCTTACAAGCTATATAAAAGTTAGTTTGGTTATAATACATCGATCCAACAAAGGCCGTTCCTGAACTGGAGTCCCACAAGTGAGATAACGCGATGTACCGAAGTACACCTACAGTTCAGGTGAGTCGCTGAGGTACACCGAAGCATCACCCCACGACTGTAGACCATTTGAGAAACACTAAGCGTAATCCACGGGGAGTTACCGAAGTGACCTGCTGTCAGGGATGCTTGATGTTGACCCTGGTAGGAGTTTCCATTCAATCATTGAAGATCACAAATGTGAAACTTCTCATAAATGTTCTGGCAGATTGTTAAGATCTGTGTAGGACTCTAGAATATATCACTTGTGTCCTTATTGATGAACATCAAGCGATGTCATGTCAAGTGTTCCTATGAGATCTTTTGATGAATCTCGTGGCTCTAGACTCAATAGTGCATTTTGGTTTTCTTGAGCGGAGACTAGGGAGAGGGTCTCCTTCTTCAATACCAATGATCTCTAAGAGAAAGCTGATAGTTTACGTAGGGTTCCCAGTGAGAATGAAACAAATCCCTTTAGAGAGGAATTGAGTGGCTAGAAGGTTTAGTGCAGTGCGTCACTGGGTCCATGACGTCTTTGTCTTCAATACCGGCATCATCTAAGTGACAACCAGTAGCATATGTATTGAACCCGGTTTCTGCCCTAAGGTTGATTATGGAGGGCTATTTCTTTTCACCCTTTTTCATTACATTTCTTTTTAATTCTTCAACCCCTTCTTTCTCCTTTCTCACATTAATCCTTTTTTCAATCATACCTAAGGACTTCTAATACTAACTATTTGTGATGTCCTTGGGTAGATCCCTCCGGCTCTAGCGGATCATAGGACGGATTTCCTATCCTTAGTCACCTTATAACTCCATGACTATTCCTATATTGCCATAAAACCATTTTATTGAAAATCTCTCAAAGTGTTTATGATTATAAAGCATATTTTGTTAACACCTTGAGAGTTTTGTATTTTCAAAAACACTCCCCCTTCACATGTGCTTATATTGTTTTAACTTAAATCTGCACAGAGAGGGTAGAGTTAGAACTTTTTGAATTGATCGGCTCATGATAGACAATTCCCCACGTGACACGGTTACATTGCTTAGTTAAAGAGTTCCATTGTCAGTTTTTAGGTGACAACTAGCTCTAATAACTAACTTGAAGTCGTAAACACTTCTTGAAAAGAATATTAGACCCATGTAAGTTCATGTCTATCACGAGTTTCTCGAAATGGTACATTTCCTGACTTTGATTTCTCGTCAATTCATTGGTTACGACTGAGTCGAGCTCTTTTGAGATTCAAACAACGATCATTAAACCTTTTTGATCACATTTTAATCACGTTTCTCCCCCTCAAAAATAGCATACATATGATGTTTTTGAAACAAAATGATTAAAAGATATGTTTTTCGAGGGAGTTATCTTGAATTTGGAACATTTTTGTTTTATACTCCCCCTTTAATAAAGCATAATCAATTAAAGGGTTTTAGAGGGAGTTATCTTGAGCACAAAATATTTTGAAAGATTTTGAAAAATCTTTTTGAACAATCTTGAAAAAGGTTCTTAAGATGATGATGATTTCTCACCAGTTTTAAATGTAGTGCACTGAAGCGTACATTAGATTTTTTCTTTAAAAACACGAGTTTTGATTTGAAAATAATCAAAAGTCATCATTTTTGTCCGGGTTTCGTACTGAAGTATACGAAAGCCATTATGAAAGAATTTTTGAGAAACGACATGTTTTAGAAAACATTTAAAGAACTCTCGCTCAAGCATCTGTACATGTCCGTATCATTGTTGAATAACATTTCTAGAAACGTACAGAATATCGATTATACGAGAGACATGTCGTGAGAAGAATATTTTTGGATTTTGGAAAATTTATAAAGTTTTTGTATTTTTTGAAATTTTTTCATTTTTATATTTTGCTTTTGTTGGTTTTATAAAAGAAATGGAAAATCAAAGATTGAGGATAGAAAGAATGAACATGAAAAGTTTACAGAATTGGAACCCTCTGATGAGCTAGGTTATGAGATATTTGATTCACCTGCAACCAAAGATGAAGAGATTTCACAAATAACAGTGTTAGAAGTATTTGATTCCTCACTCTGAGGGTGTTCACTATCAACGGTTATAATGGTTTCTACTTCCTTATCCTGATGATTGTCACTATTATCTGTGTTGGTGCAAGTATCAAAAATCTTTCCTGTAGGAACCCATCTAAGACCTACTTTGTTGAAAACCTTTCCCGTGGGTATCCACCTAAGGTAAGATCTAGGAGTTGTTTTCTTTTCAGATGCAGAGGAAGACTCATTTTTGGAAAAAACTACGTCCTGAAGAGCAAATTCAACATTCTTATTTAGGAGTTGTTTTCTTGTCAACGGGTTTGTTTGGGTTTGGAGTCTTAGTGGATTTTACCTTGGCATCACATGTTTGACATGTAGGACAAGCAAATTCAACATTCTTATTTAGAGCAGCTACCTTAACTTTGTCACTACGGTCATTTGGCAAATGATTCTTGTTCGAAAAAGAGTTAGAATTTCTAGTGTTGTTTTCTACGTGCATAGCATTTTATTTTGTGTGACTACTTTTAGATGCAAGCCAATCCCTAGTCTTGTGTTGAGTGTTCCTAGGTAATGGTTTAAAACTACTAGTACTGCCTTGAAATCTTGTAGAATTCATCACCCTAGATGTTGCACCTAAAATTCCGTCTTTTCGAGTCTGTGCCTTTTTTCTGATTGTTGACCATGTCGTTAGAACCAACGGATTCTTTAACTGGATTTTTGGTCACATTCCGTGTACTAGTCTTAGAAATGCTAGGTGTAAACACTTTTTCTTTATCAAAAACAGGTTTTTCAAAACCTTTGATAATTCCCTTTTTAATAGGCAAAGACTGTGGAGTGACTATTTTTGATAAATCATTTTTCTCATTGACTTTTGGAGGAAATTGAGAAATATACATTTTTGGTTTGAAAACCGGTTTGGGAACATTTTTTTTCTCCTCAGTCAATGGTTTTGCAAACTTAGTATCCAGAGCCTTCCCTTTTAGACATTCCAACTGATCTCTCAAAAGATCATTTTGCTCTTTCATGTCCTTGTAGGCACGCTCATACGACAATTTGTCATACTTGCATTCCTCCATTTTTTGATCAAGTTGTTTAAAATAGGACACGTTTTCTTTTTCAAGTTTTTCAAGAGCTTTTTCATATTTTGAAATAATTGCGGAGGTCTCAGATTGGAGTCTTTCATGATCTTCAACAGAGTATGTTTGTAAGACAATGGACATGATATCGGTAGTTATAACATATTCGAAGAGAGAATCATTCAAAATTTCCAAAACTTTGATGTGTTCAAAACATTCATTAGCTTGCTTTACCAGGGATTTATGGTCTTTGACAAAGTCACCTGTTTCTTTCAAAAATGGTTGTTCAAAGTGAATTACCCTTGCACTGATGTTATTCAACGGAAGGGCAATTTGAGTTTTAAAAAACTTTTTATTTTCATCATCAAAACTAGAAAACCAGATGTTAGTTGTAATATTGGTTTTAGTTTTAACTGTCTCTTGAAGTTCCCCAATTCTAGTTTTACCATCATCTAAAATGCTTCTAGCATCACTTGTGTTAAAAGGATTGTTTGAAGACATTTGTTCGATTTTCGAAAGAGATTGTGAGACAACAACAGGTTTTGAAACTGGTGTTGAAACTGGTGTTGAAGCTGGTGTTGAAGCTGGTGTTGACTCTTTGTTTGAAACACTGGGTGTGATCGAAAACTTTGACTTTTCTTTTTGAGAAACAAAAGGAATTCCATTAATTTTGTTCCATTTGTTATAATCAATTGGTTTTAGATCTGGATTCTTTTGTTTCATTTTTGATCTACTCTCATCAGATAGTTCTAACGTTTCAAGAGAATCATGAACAATTATGGGTTCATGCAAAGCTTTTCCATTGTTCAAAACATTCTGTTCTTTCTGAGCTTTCTTGAGGAAACAAGGAGGTGTGTTACCAAGAGCCATTTTTTGTGTTGTATGAAAATATGGATTTGTTTGATTAATCAGCATATTGGTTGATTTGGCTGAATGACCCGTTGTAACAAGCTAATTTTCCAATTTTTTGATTTTTTAATTTTTATCAAGAATTTCATCAAGAAGAGAATCTTCACGTTTTGAAAAATCAGCAATCAACTGTTTCTTCTCTTTTTTAAGATCAGAAAACATTGCTTTTTGTTTAGAAAGATGGTCATTAAGATTAGAAATTTCCTTGTTTAAAGATTTTTTTTTTAAGTTCAAATTCACATCAAGTGTGTCGTACTTGATCTGCAATTGTTTTTCTCTTAAAACGGAATCTCGATAACCAATTTCTAATTCTGTCTCTTTGATTTTGTGAAATTCAAAGGCTTTTGCATTCTCCTGGTACCTCTCAAGCTCAGCGGTCAATTTATCATTCGCGGCCTTAGCATCGCGATTGACCTTTTTAACTTTCTGAATCTCAATACCACAATTACTAATTAATGTTTCAAAGAGAGAACATGTTTCCTCATCATTAGCACCATTCTGTTCAACTTGACCTCCATTAGGATCCATATATGGAGTTTCAGAGTTAACAGTGCTATTAACGTGCTCCCCCACAAATGTGTCATAATAAGGTTCGGGAGACACATAATGTGGCGTCTCATGAGTAAACGAATTAGCAGCATTACAATAATTTGGTACCTCATTGAGTGGATCAGTGTCGTAGACGGGAGGTGTGTCAAAAGTACCGCTTGATGTTGTATCCTGCTGGTTGACTGTATGACTGGGGTTTGCATTATCGTTTGCTATATCTGCCCGTCCTGGATACCTGAATTCGTATTCCTCAGCAGTCAACTCTATTCCCGATTCTTCTTTCAGTGCTAACATCAACATGTACTTGATATTTTCAGACTTCATCATTGGTTTGACACTGCATTCTGAATCAAAATACCTTGAATCATGGCTTTGAGGTTCGGAGGTAGCATTCTGAACAGAAGTCATAAAACAGTTATTCCCATTTTGATATCCCGTTGTCTGATTCACAAACTGACCCCACGGATGTCCAACATACTGCCCTTCATATTGCATCTGATTCCCCATTTATATACCCCTAGCAAATCCATGCTGATTCCTAATAACATCAACCATTTGTCCTCCTGGACCCATATGCATACTCGGTTGAGCAAACTGCGGATTATACGATGAAATCCATTGGTTGTTGTTATTTGGTGTAGTGGTACTAATGTTTAATTCATTGTTGTATGAAGTAATAACATTTTTGAAAGCAGTTTTGAGATGATCATGCTCAGTTGCCATTGATGAAGGTATGTGTTGATGATGTATGATAAAGTTGATGTAGGATCGATTCAACGATAAAGGAGTTGTGTTTAATAAGGTATGGTCGTTTGAACTTTTGCTGTAAATCTTACTCGTAAACTTGTTCTTAGGCGTAAAATTTTCTGTCCCAAAATTTGAAATTTACAATAAAAATCAATTCTAAGGTTGTATGAAAAATTTGAGTTTTGACAATTTTGACGCCAAATTTGACCGAAAAAATTTGAATTTGGGTCCAAAAATTTGAATTTTTGACCAAAATTTTCCAAGTAATATCAAAATTTGAATTTCGCGTCAAAATTGAACGTTTAGAATCCCCTAAAATTTAAATTTTACTCAGGCGTAGACAATTTTTGACAGAAGAAGTTACGCGTAGAGTCCTGTTATGCGTAAACTATGAGCTTAGGCGTAGACTTTGGTGCTTAGGCGTAGGATTTCCTTATGCGTAACAAGAGAGATTACGCGTAGGAATAACTTACGCGTAAAACTAGGGTTTTGCCCAAAAATCTTTTACACTTATAACAGTGTAGAAGATATCCAAAGTCGAAGTGTTCCACAAACTTATCCAAGTGAGGGAAGCACTGAGTAACCGTTGTAGCTCGAAGAATCTGCACCAAAAGCTTATGCGTAGAAACCAAAATTCTTACGCGTAAGACCTTACGCATAGGATTAGGGTTTTGACCTTTTCTTATGCGTAAAAAGAGGGTTTTGACCAAAAGTTGCTTACGCGTAAAAAATGCCCAGAAATGCAAAACCATGATTTTCACCCAAAAACACGTTTCCAAATGATTTCTTTTGCACAAACTTCTTCCAAAACAATTAATGATCAATAAAAAAATACAACTTTAAGCTTAAAACCACGTAAAAATCAAAACTTTATGCAAAAAGCCCACGTTTATAGGGAAAAAACACAACTTTATGTGTAAAGTTCTAACCAAAAACGTAACACAACACTCCTAAACCATTGTTAGGCGATTGATACCAATTGTAGGACCTTAAATATATCAACCTTATCATACTAAGAACACGTTCCACATAAACACTTATGCGTAGAATGAAGCAAGAAAGATTAAGCAAAGAAGGTGGTGACTTGAATGATATGGATCGTGTATATGTTTAGAGAGAAAGGGAGAAGAACATCAAACTATATTTCATAAATAAAACACACACACACACACACACACACACTCAAGCACACCCCTCAAATGACCATTTGAGGGGTATTTATACTTCCTTACATATGCCCTAATGGGCTTTGGGATGGGCTTGGATTGGACTTGGATTGGATGACAACTTATACAAGGCTAGCTTAACATAACATTTAGCCATTTAGCTTAGCCCAATCCATGAGCCCGTCGACTATTCTAGCACGATATCTAACACACGTTACAAAGTTCCTAAACGTGAATGACCATCACTTCTAATAAAAATGTTACGACTAACAATTTCTTTTGAAACCAAAGAATTTGATGATTTTTATATATATAAAGGAAACTTATCAAGCTTGGAATACATCATCATATTTACGCAAAGTGACGAAAAGCATATTTTTTTATTCTATACTAAATGACTACTTGTTTTGGTTGTTTGCATATATGTTATTTGCATATTGAAAATTGTGATTGCACTTGTTTATTTTTGATACCTAAGTGTCAATCTTGCCATAATATTCATTTGCTTTTTTTTTTCAATTTCATGTTTATACACAATAGGACATTTCCTAGATTTTGTGCACCAAGTTGGATAATTGTTTTTGCATTGCTTATAGACTTAGATAATTTTCTTCGCATATGTTATATTAAAATCTTACATTATTCAGTTAGAAATGAGAACTAATTAAAACTAGTCAATTACTTTGAAAAATGTTGTTTTGCACAATATTAGGAATTAGAAATTCCATTGTGAAGTGTCGGTCACCCCAAATATAATCTAGCATAAGTTAGCTCGTAGACATATCGTTATTTATTAGTTTATTACCTTAGTTATTAGTTTAGAGCAACACCGTGGAGGAAAGACGGGTCTTTACCCACTGTATGCCTGATCCACAATCCGAAGGAAGACGTTTAGTATGTAACTGTAAATACCCCCTACCTCCCAAGGTAGAAGGTTGGACCTTTCACTCAATCTAACCTTCTTTCTTTTGTTTAATTTCGCTCTCTAGAAAGGCTCCCATTCTACTTTTTCTTTCTAAACTCTCTATCTCATTCGATCCATACTAGTGTTTGTTATGTGTTTATGAAATCCAAAATGTTACAATTGGTATCAAGAGCCAAGGTTTGATCACTTATCTTTCATGTTCTTGGATTTCTAGTGGTTTTCATAAGGTTTTTGGGTTTGAATGAGTTTAGAGTAGTTTACATCATTTTGATCATTTCTTGTGTTAAAGTTTGGATTTTGATTGTACTTTTGTGTTTATAATCATTATAAGTGTTTAGGTTTTGATTTGGAAGGCTTGAATCATCGTGGTTGGGTTGTTTTTGGATTGAAAAGTGGTGTTTTTTAAATGTTTATTGGATGCGAGTTGAGACACGTTATGCATTTCTTGGATGCGAGTTGTCCTATGTATGATGCGACTTGTCTATTATGAGGTTGCTTATTGAAGCGAGTTGTCTATTATGCGAGTTGTCCATTAATCGAGTTGTCTGTTAAGCGAGTTGTCTGCTAAGCGACTTGTCTGCCTATGCGAGTTGTCTACAATGCGAGTTGTCTGCTAAGTGAGTTGTCTCCTAAGCGATTTGTCAATTCCTGCGATTTGTCTCTAAACCTAACATACAAAACCCGTGTTTTCAAACCCTAATTTTCCGCGAAACAGGGGGTATATATAAAGAATTAGGGAATATAGCAAACTCAACCATAACACCAACATATTTTCACTTCCTTATCATCTTATAGTTCCTTTACTACATTATAATTCTCACTATCTTTCGGTTTCGTCTTGATTTTGTAAAATCCCGCGAAAGATTCTTTTTCTCGGTTTAAATCACAGACTTGTAAAATCCCGTGCTCAATCACATCATGTCTTACACTCTTGATCCAGTGATTTCAGAAGTACTTAAATTGTATGATGTTGTAGATAATCATGAGAATATTTGCTACACTGAACGGTTAAAGATGATTGAATCAGTAAATAAGGATGTGATATCTCCGGGTTCAGACTCTGAAAAGACAGAAATGCACCAGTCAATGTTACAGAATGCTTCTGCAAAGGATAAGGAAAGTTGCATTGAACCTTACCGACAACTTCATTCACACCTCACGTTACTTCTATCTATGGGAATTGAACGAACATTTACTGCACTTTTCCATCAAGAATTATCTACCTTCACGAGCACATTATTCTTAAACTTAGAACAATTGGAGCTACAACTTGACAAAAAGAAGGTTCAAAAGGATAGTTCCAGTGCTGCACTTCAAGTGATCTACAAACAATTTTAGTCATTCATTAGAAGGTAATTTACATCAGATTATGATCAAGACATGACTGAAATGTCTTTCAAGAGACACACTGGAATGGAAATTAGCGTGTTCATAGAGACACTTATCCATCTCATGGATAATGTGGAGAAGTATATTGAGGAAGTTACTCAGAAAGATGAAAAAGTGGATGAGAGTCTGGTGCAGTTGAGAGATAGTTGTGATGAGTTTGGTAATGTATCAGTTGAAGAATCGGGTGTTGCTGAATGTAGAATGTCAGAGACAACAAATAATGATGTAACCAGCTGTTCAGTTACTCCTAACACACAAGAAGTAGATGCAGTAATCAGAAAGGGGAATGAATGTCGGGCACAATAAAAAGATTGTAGTGTTGAGTTGGGTAAAGCACCAGATGATGGATCAGTTGACACTGAATACAGAGGCTCAGAGATAGATAAGCTTGACACAGCCAGCGGTCCAGTGACTCTTGTTACACATGATGTGGATGCAGATATCAGACCGACAATTGAACAAGTGTCATGTAATGAGGTACCCTTAACTGTTCAACATAGTGCATCTGCTAATGTACCTAAACAAACTGATCTAAATGCTGAACATGATTATGATAAATGTTCATTGGTTGAGGCTGAGACTAATAATTTCAATACAGCTAATATGGTTGATAAAAAGGCTTTTGATGAACTTTCAAACAAATTCTCAAAACTTGAAAAACATTGCATTTCACTTGAAATTGCAATACAAAGAAAGGAGGGAAGTTTTCAATCTATGAAACCATGTAAAAATCTGGAATTTCTTGAATTTCGTGAATTTTTTGAAATAAACGATTTAAAAGCTCAGCTTCAAGCCAAAAACTCGACAATCAACATTTTAAAACATATTTCTGGTATGCATGTGAAAAGTAATTCAGTCAAGACTGCCCAAGACATTGATTCTATTATAACAAGAAATAATGAAATGTCAATTTATGTGGCTAAATTACTAAAGGAAAATGAGACTTTGAGAAAGCATCACATAGAACTAAGTGACTCTGTTGAAGAAGCTAGAACTAAGTCAATGGAACAAAAAAAACTCTTTGATAGCAAAAATTGATGATCTCAAAGCTCAACTTCAAGAAAAGAGTTCCGCTATTGTTGCCTTAAAGAATGAGCTTAGAAAAACCGTAGGGAAAAGTGTGAACACTAAGTTTACAAAACCATCAACCTTGGGGAAGCCAGTTTCTCATCCCACTAGAGACCGGTCTGTTGTTAGGAAGACTACTGCATTTATATATGAAAGAACAAAATATTTAAAGACAAGGCTTGCCTCCCAAGTTGATGCGATACAAGTTTTGTCAAACCCAGTCACTTCACCTGAGTTACCTAAGAATAATGCTTCTAGCTCCGTTAACCCTCAATAAGTAGCTACTTCTACTCCCAGCACCTCTAGGAATAGTTCTAAAACAGTGTCAAAACCAAGCAGTAAAACCCAGAATTCATATGATATGAATGACTTGTGGAAGAACTATTCTAGAAGAAGCTAGGAAAAAGGCACAGATTCGAAAAGACAGAATTTTAGGTGCAAGACCTAGGGTGATGCATTCCACGAGATTTCAAGGCACTGCTAGTAGTTGTAAACCATTACCTAGGAACACTCAAAAGACTAGGGGTTGGCTTGCATCTAAGAGTAGTTATATGAAGAAGAATGCTAAGCATGTAAAAAATGAAACTAGAAATTTTGAGTCTTTTCCGAATAAGAAACATTTTCCTAATTCACATGCTAAGGTACAATCCACTAAGGCTAATAACATGGCCAAGGTTCAACATGTTATGAAGCAAAAAAAACCTAAAACTTCACCTAGATGGATCCCAACTGCTAAATCTTTGGAGTCTAGGAATAACGATAAGTCTTCCACTGTGCATAAGAATATCAACATTCCTAGACCTTGCCATAAGTGGATACCGTCTGGTAGAATGTTTAAGGATGCTGGACTTAGGTGGATACCTACCGGAAAGCTGTTTGCCGATAGCAAAATCAAGGTTGACCATGAAACCCCAAAGGGTTTGGATACTAATGTCACTAACCCATATAAATGCAATCAAGCTTGTAATGTTAGTGCAGGTAGTCCTTACCTAGTTTCAGATACTTCGATCCTTCAATACATGGACTGGCTTAAAGTATGGATAACAAAAGGATTGATATCTCATAACTAACGGGTTCTAGTAACTCAACCTTGATATTCAATCGGCTATGGCGTCTGTAGATAACACTTCAGGCCCCGTTCCTCAAAGAAAAGAAAAGTGTACGCCTCAATGCGCTTTATCTTCAGAAGAAGAGAAATCTTCATTTTTATGACCATTCTCATCGACATTCTTCATCAACAAGCTTCATGTTTTTCCATGCTCATTCAATCCTCAAGTAGATCTCCGTTCATTGGTATATATTCTTATTCACTTGCTCAATCAAAAATTGCAAACTTCATTTGCAATTTTTGAGGGGGAGAAGAGTGAATATACTACATGTTGATGGATGCTTGAGTTATGGTCATACGACTCTCCAACGCCTAATGTCTTCACTCACTAAGGATAACTGGATTTACTATTTGGGATTCATTGTTTTTCAAGATATGTTTGATGAGTACTTCCAACCTCCAATGAATGTTGATCATCCAGTTTCTGAAGCTCATGCTCCGGTTCCTACTGACTCAACTGGTTCACCATCTCAGAAGTACAACTCAGACTACTCGAGAAACCCAATCTCCAGTTATTCCTCGAGGCATTGATAATGACTATCGTAATATTGCAGTTGCACTATTGAATAATGATCCGCTCTTTGGTATTCCTTTGCCAAATCTTCACGGATTATTCTTCCTCCCAATGTGCACGCTATAAATCAACCACATAAACATTAAGGAAAATGACTACCTCATCTACTCGAAAACATTATTGGTGAATCTTCCAGATCAGTCTCTACATGTATACCTTAGGAAGAATGCATTGATGTTGAGGAATCATTTGTTCCGGTTCATTCAGTGGGTTAATGTACATCCGGTTGTATATTTATTCACGTGTTGGACATTTGACACAAGTTGATTACTTCGGAGTTAATCATTTATCAGTTATTTGAGATTGAAGTTGACCTTCACAAAGGCGTGTTCTTATTTGATAACTTTCTCGGGCTTAAGAATTTGAGTTGAAGACTTGGTTTATCTAGTTACCAGCAGTCGGGGTGGATGGTTAATGACCGACGATGTGGATAATCTCAAGAGGTGTTAATGTCTCATACTTTGTTTGAGTAGTGAGTATTTAGAGATTTGCTTGAAGCATAGATTCTCGACACCGTTCTTCCATCATTTAGTGCAAGCTTAAGATACAAATGTAGGGAATTCGACTTCAATTTCAAGTTTGGTATATTGAGTTTTCTTCTTTAGTGATCACTTCAAATAGTCTACATGTGAGTTGATAAAGATAGTCAGAGAGAGTTTCTGTAGCAGTTGATTCTCACAGGATTCAGTTGAGCTAATTGTTTGTTCTTCTCTATTTCAAGAGTATTTGACATGTATAATGTGTTGCTGATTCTGAGGTATCAAAACCAGCAAAGGGGAAGGAGACACGCATCTAAACGCGAGTAAACTTGATGAACTTAATACTTCTAAGTGATTGAAGAAATCCCGGGAAGAAAAATGTTATTACCGCAGAGAAACTCAAGGTTTGACTCATGGCGTTTAGTGTTCTTATTCCAACCATGTGGGGGAACAGATGGAAGAGTTAGTTTCTGGTGATAAAAGAGGTAAACAAGTGTGTGATGATCTCGATGCTATCGAAATCATCAGGGGAGAGAGATTGTGTACATTGGGGACGCTCAGCTGTTTCACTTGAGAGCTTAATCAGTTATTCAGAGATATAATCACTTATTCCGGAGTTGACATCCGCAGAGATAATCAGTGATTTGGCATGCTTCTTCAATGTTATCGGTTATTCTCTCTTTGGGCATTCGGGTACTTTGGGTTCTTGAGCTTCATACACTTTCTTCCGGGGAGGGAAAAGTATACATCGGGGTTATTCTTTGGCTATCGGACTTAATCTGCTACTTCGATGGTATAAGTTTCTCTGTCTTTGGGTATATGTGTATTCGGGTTCGTGAGCTCTATTATAAGAGACTGACTGCATCAATTCATCTACTTGGGGGAAGTGATCTCTTGAAAACTTTTTGGTATGGATCGCTTCAGACTTTAGTGGAAAAGAAACTTGAGAAGATTATTTAAATGTGGGATGATACGTAGCTGTTCTTCTACCTTGATGATATAACCCCGAACGGAGAATCGATGATCGTTCTTAAAAGGAGCAGCAATATTCATGATAATGGTGTGCTTCTTTGTGCACTTGGCTAAGGAAAGCTTGAAATAGAGCTTCGAATCTGCTCAACAAAAGGATTTACGGTTTCGAGGGAAGCTGCCAAAGTTTCACTTTCAGATGGCTCAATTTCTCTCAATTCAGGAGCCTCGAAAGCTTTGGTGGTGAATGTTTAAGAGATAATGACTTCTATCTTCTACAACGGGGCTGTTCGATATCCTTATCTCGGTACTCGTATCATCATCTTCTAAAACTATATCATCTACTCTATTTGTAAATATTTATCAAAAAAAAAAAATACAAAATTATAAAACCAACTAAAAGAAAATAGAAAATTATAAAACCAACAAAAACCCATAAAAATCAGAAAATTTAAAAATGCCAAAAATATGTTTTCTCAAGACATGTCTTCTGGTATCGATAACATCTACGGTCTTAGAAATGTCATTCAATAATGGCACGGGACCATAGATGATGTTCGAGCAGGAGGTGTAAATATTTTTTTTCCAAAACATGTCTCAAAATATGGCTTGCAGTTATTTCAGACTGTAACCCGTGTGTAAACCATGGTTTGCTATTATTTCAGATAGCAACCCGTTCTTCAAGAAAGGAAAGTGTTGCGCTAAACCAATTTTCAAATATTTCGTGCACTTATCCTAAAACAAAATGAGGAAAGTATGTCAAAGGACTACTGTTCCTACTCAAATATTTTTCCTTCTAAAAATTCTTCAGAAAAATATTTGTTTTAACAAAATGGTGGTAAATGAGTTGCTAGAAAATCAATCAGATTCAGAGTTTATCGTAAAAATTGTAAACTCAATCAATGACTTCAGCGCTTTTAAACTTTTCAGAAAATAAGTCATTGATTGAGGGGGAGAATGTTTTTCAAATTTACATCATCTATCGGGCTTATCTAATTATCCTATATGCTTAACTGAAAATGATGTTAACCTACATTGAAGGACTAGGTGCCTAGGATATGATTGTTAGGATTAGATGATTAGAGTTTGATGAACACATTATTCCCATGCTTTATATGATCTGATTGATATGTTGAATTGACTTTTAATAGTCGATTGCTGTTTGGGTGATGTCGACCACCATATATCTGTTTGTGTGTCCACTAACGTATGCAGATATCATGGTTCATAAGAATGTTCCCGATACGGATCCCACAAATGAAGAAGATTGGATGCCGAAAGGAAAGGGTAACTATTTCTTGGGTCGACAAATGAAGAAACGGAGCTTAATTGGATCTCTGCATGGATAGTTGGCACGTTAGATGCAACTTCAGAGGTCTCACTGCATCTGCAGATGGTTTTCTTCATGCCCTACAACAACAACAACAACAAAAGTAGCTTAACCACCACGTATCTTTGTGCAGGAAATAGTAGTGGATGATACCATTTTTCTTAAAACAATTTTGAAATTGATGTTTTTGAAAATGGAAAAATATTGTTTTGAAAATAAATTGGACTGAATTTTGAAAATCACCGGACTTCATTTTATCAAAACTTAAGTCACTCAATCAACGACTACGGTCATCGATTGAGGGGGAGAGTGATTTAAAATAAAATATTTTAAATCAATATTTCATCAATCAAGTTCGTTTGTGCGAAATAAGTGGTGATCTAAAGATTTAATGGTATGTCATGGTATGATTTTCTTTAAAACTCTAAGATCTTTCAAAATGAAATTTTTTCTGTTCTTGTTTGATTGTGAAATTGTTTTATTTTACTTAGAGATCTTTTAAAATTATCATACCTGACACTAATAATCTTTAATGTCTAAAAGTGATCCTTATCAATCATTTTTCAAAATTAATTTTTGCCACGTCTTTCCCCAAAATTTTTCTAAATGATTTAAATCAATCGGGATCTAAAATCTCAATTGGTTTGAAATTTTTTATCGGGGGAGAGATCGTGATTTAAATCTCAAATCGGTTTTAAAGGGTGATTGTTTCAAAAGCAATCCTTCCTTCATGTGCCAAACGATTTCAAATACATAATGCACATGATTGTGGAGGAGCATTTAACCAAAAACCAGAAGAGCATTTAAACAAGGCTACATATTCTCCCATGTTTTCCAAACCTTATTAAATTACTTGGGATCCAAAGTCTCAAAGGGGTTGATATTTTTGATCGGGGGAGAATTTGTGATTTAATATGAAATTTGATAAAAGATGATCTTTTTGATTCAAAGTGCAAGTTCTCTCTAATATGTGCCAAACACTTTCGTATATCGATGCACATATTGAGGAAGAGCGAATGGTTTCTATTGGCAATCGTGAAAAGTACCTAAAAAACCTCTTGCCTCTATGTGATAAAATGATTTCAAATATCCTCCGCACATATTGAGGGGGAGAATTTACCAAAGAAATTCAAATGGCTTTTTCTAAGGAAATTGTGATCAAGAATATATTTTCAAAGACCTCTTCCCTCCATGTGCTAAACAATTTCAAAAATCATAAGAGCACATGTTTAGGGGGAGAATTTCTATATGATCAAAACAATTAAGGTACAAAATGCTTTGACATTATATCACAAGTACCTTGATTGATTTTCCAAATGATTTTTCAATTGGTTTCAAGAAGGAATGAACAATACCAAAAGACCGACCAATTTACTTTATGCATGGTGTTATAAGGATGGTTAGGTTAGGTATTCATTCCCACGATCCCACCAGAGCCGGAGGGATCTACCCAGGAACAATCCACTAGATACTGTAGAAGTCCTTAGGTATGATGGAAAAAGGAAAAAAATGAGAATACGAGAAGAGTGCGGACTGAGACAAAGCTAGTACTGGAATAATCCCAACAAAGTTCTAGTTATGAAGTATCGGTAAGCACTGAAGGGGTTGAAGAATGAAAAGGAATTGGATGTGAAAAGGGTGAAAAGAAATAGCCCTCCATTAATTCAACCTTAGGGCAGAAACCGGGTTCAATACATATGCTACTGGTGTCTACTAAGGTAACACTGGTATTGAAGACAAGACGTCATGGACCCAGTGACGCACTGCACCTAACTTCCCAAGCTACTCAAGCTCCTCTTAAAAGGGCTTGTTTCATTCTCACGGGGACCCTACATAATCTATCGACTTTCTCTTAGAGATTGTTGATATTGAAGAAGGAGACCCTCTCCCTAGTCTCCGGCATAGGAATCAAATGTGCACAATTGAGTCTAGAGCCAAGAGATCATCCACAATATCTCATTAGGACACAAAAATAATGAAGAATTGCTGTTTCACACTATTTGGAAAGTAAGTATATATTGAGAGTCCTACGCATTATCCTTGTGGTATTGCCAGAACATTCGAGTGATATGTAAAAATATTCACGATGAAGATGGAAATCCTTCTAGAGCCAACATCAAACAAGCTCTTGGTGGGTGACATGTGAGATCTTTTCTAAAGATCAAACTTGTGACAACTGGACAGAAACAATGGGGCGATTCACTCTTGAATCAACCATGGTCCAGGAATTGAATTGACGAATACTTTTGGAAAAACCGTTCGATGTGCAAATCTTCTTTTCTCTAGCACATCGAATGTGTATTCATTTTCAAACATAAAAAGTATCTCTGGTTGAAAAAAATACTTTTGGAAAAACCGTTCGATGTGCGAATCTCTTCTTTTCTCTAGCACATCGAATGTGTACTCTTTTCAAATACTAAAAGTATTTTTTATTGAAAATTGATATTTCTGATAAAACCTTCATCGTATTGCAAAACTCTTTCTTGAAGCAATACGCGATTGTTTTTCAAATCAATTTTTCATCAATCAGTGAATCTCAATTCGCTGGTTCACTCACTCCATGTTGTCTACTTTGGGACGCTCCAGTTTGAGAACGGCTAGATCAAGCTGCCAAACCCTGTCAAGGAGATTCTTCGGAATTCTACCTGATCACAGGAAGTATTTATACTGATCAATGGGGAACCGTGGTTCTTGCAACTATATTCAACGAAAGTGAACAAAGATACTTTCGTGTGTTTTAGTGCTAACTGTTGTTTGCAGGAACATTTGGACGGTTGCAGTTGATCGATATTGAGAAGTCAATTCACAGCCGCATGCTCACACCATTCACACTTATTGAAGAAAATCATGACAATCAAAGATATACAAAGATGCTTCTGCTACTCTGATGAAAATATGTCATGATCTAGAAAGTGTGAGAATGTCGGTCCTTAAGTCACAACATCACATGAGGGAAACACAACAAACGGGTGATCCAGAGATTTACTGTGGCTGATGATCTCTATAAAGCTCGAAGATCATCAAAGATGTGGATCATTTCAAAGACCTCCACTAAAAGTACAAAACTATGCGGACTTTGAAGTATCACTGCTAAAGCACAAAGATGTGTGTTGGACCTTTCACTCAAGGTAGAGGGTTGGACCTTTCACTCAATCTAACCTTCTTTCTTTTGTTTACTTTCTCTCTCTAGAAAGTCTCCCATTCTACTTTCTCTCTCTAAACTCTCTATCTCATTCGATCCATACTAGTGTTTGTTATGTGTTTATGAAATCCAAAATGTTACACACAAACTCCCACCTAATAGTTTAAGTGTTAAAATTTATCACCACTTTAAATGATTATTGAAGCATTCAATATCTTTGAAAAAGGTGTGTGAAAAAATTGATGTATGAACCATTATATGCCTTGTAGGATGTTAACATGTTATTTAACACTTTGTGAACTAACTAAGCGTTGTGTAGGTAGGTAACATCATTAGGTTATCAATTTTTATTTTTCATGTTTTAGTGAAATTCTAGCTCTTGCATGGTCTATACCTATACATGTGTTTATACCAGTTTCGTTGTTGTTTCCTAATCACAACTAATTAATTACACATGTTTCAGAAGAAGTTACGGGATTTGAACGGGTTTTGAGGGACGAAAAATGCCCTCTGTGAACTCCTTTGTCACCACGGATGGGGCAGAACCAAAACTTTGGTCCCGCTTGTGTAATTTTTTGGCACCGCCAAAATCTTGAACACAGATGGGGCCACACCAATTTTTGGGTTCCGCCCGTTGAAAAATATGGTGCCGCCAGCCTGCAATAACAGATTTTCATTTTTGTTCAAATCCCGCACTCTAGATTACTGACTTTTGTTACTTTTCACTGATATTTACTCATATTTGGATCATGTTATCTCACTTGCACAAGTATGATAACCATCTCTGATCATACTTTCAAATTTCATGAAAATGCTCCAAGGTACATTTCTCTATAAAGGAAAGAACCCTAAAATTGGTTCCTTGCAATCCGTGGACCATTGAGATTTTGTGATCATTACACAAATTCACTGCATTCTTCCATCCTTTACTCATCCTTTATCCATTAGCTTGATTTTTTTTATGAATTGACAACTTCCTAACAAATCCGGACTTATTATTTGCAAAGATAACATACAATATAAAAAATCACAAGTCCAAGTTATGACTGTAGATATTGTCTTGTATCCACATATGTTGCCTTACTTGGTTAACATGAAAATAATGTGTCATCCTTTAGGACAATAAGGATTTACATCGAGTCATAACTCACACTCAGGTTAAAGATGTTATATCAAGTCTTGCTATCCTTGAGTGCAATCTAATCTAACCAATGTAGGATTGGCAACTTATGTATTTTGTCCAAACTATTCAAGTAAAACTGACTTACGATTGTAGTCATTAAAAGTCATATCCGAAAAATCAAAGTATTTTAACAATGTCAATAGTGTTGGGAATTATGTGAAGTATGGATTATGCTGAAATTATTGCTGAAGGGATTCTGCTGAAGTGTGCTGGATTCTACCGAAGACATAATTCTACTGAAGTTATATAGTTATTAGCTTGTTTCTGCGGAGACAGTTATTCCATATATTCTATAGTTAGTTAGGATATGCATGAGCTTTATTAGGAAGTGATTGTGTATATCTTATTTAGTTTTACGTTTCTTTGAGAACAAGTTAGGGTTCCTTGTCTATAAAAGGAACACAATAGAATGAATGATGTACGTGATTATTATCAATAAAAAGATCCATAGAGGATCTAAGAGTTCTTAGTTATCTGTGTTTATACTTGTGTTTATATTCCGCTAAAGAATACAAGTTGTAGAGATTTTCTTTTAGTTTGTTTGTGATTACATAAGCAATACTAACGATCTACGAGAGCTCAAGATCTATCAAGGTCTGCTAGTTTCAACAAGTGGTATCAGAGCCTCGTGAAAGTCTCTACGATACTAAGAACAGTTTTTCTAAACACCCTAACAACCTAAACAACATTCACCATGCCTGGATCTGATGTTGATGTCGAAGTCACCAACAACCAAAAACTCCACCCATCTGCAACAACTAAGTCTCTCGAACAGCAATGCTAAGTTTCCTTACCTAAAAAGGGAGGAATACGATTTATGGGCAATGAAGATGCAGAACTGGATCTCCAACATTGATTGGAATCTATGGGAGATAGTAAGGAAGGGAAACAGTTTGAAGAAAACTACCGTAGATGCTGATGGTAAGATGACTTTTGTTCCTCCCAAATCTGCTGAAGAGTTACTGGCGGTTCAGAGAGAAACCAAAGTTAAAACGATTCTTCTTCAAGCTATTCCTGAAGATCACTTGAGTGATTTTCACTTCATGCAAGATGCTAAGGACATATGGTTAGCAATCAAGGCGAAGTTCGGTGGGAATGAGGAGTCTAGGAGAATGAGAAAGTCCATGCTGAGACAACAGTTTCAAGATTTTCAAATCTCTGAAGAGGAAGGAATTCACAAGGGCTATGACAAATTTCACAAGATTTTAAGTCAGTTAAATCAGCTGCAGGCAAAGCCAGATAATGATGATTGTAATTCTAAGTTCTTGAGATCTTTACCTCCATCCTGGCTACAAGTGAGCATTGCTTTAAAAGCTAAAGGTGGTCTGGATATGCTTACTTTTGATGAGCTGTATAACAAACTTAAAGCTCTTGAACATGATGTAAGAAGTCCTTTTCGTTCATCATCTACTGCTAGTCACACAGCATTTGTAGGAGCCTCCACCCCTAAGATGAGTTATGGTCCAAGTCTAACTTACTCATCATCATCTTATACTACTCCTTCATCAAGTTCTCATCCTAGAGATAGTGGTGTTATGGAAGATGTGCTTGGATCCTTCTTTGCTGATTATGACCCTCAGCAGCAACTTGCATATGAGGATTTCGAACAGGTGGATCCAATGGAGATGGAAGAGATGAAGTTGAAGTGGCTGGTGGCCATGCTCTCTATGGACATCAAGATATTTGAGCGTAAGGCTGGGAGGAAGTTTGTTTTCCAGGGAGGAGATCCAGCAAGGTTTGACAAAAAGAAGGTCAAGTGCTTTACATGTCATCAGATGGGTCACTTCTCCAGAGAATGCAAAGACACGAAAGCTGGTGATGAGGTGAGATACTCTTCGTATCAGCAGAGTCAAAGGGATGCTGGAACTTCAAAGGCCTCAACTGCTTTGGTCACTCTTGATACCAATGTGGACTGGAAGCAACATGAGCAGGAAAATGATGATGGCCCTGTTATTGATAACATGGGGTTGATTGCAAGCTGTACTTCAGAGGATAGGCATGATCAGATTGCCTTGATGGGCATCTCTCAGGTACAAAACTGTTTGTTTGGTTGTAGTGAGCGTTATAATGAACTCAAAGAAGCTTATGATATTTTGAAACCTAAATATAATGAATGCTTTGTAGAAGTTGAAGCTTATAAACAGGCTTTAAAAGCACTAGAAAGACAAAAGGTTTGGTTTCAGAAGAATCAAATAGCTTATGATGAGAAGTTAAGTGTGTTAGAAAGGGATCTCGAATGTACTAAAAATGAGTTAAAAAGGTCTGAGAAGTTAAGAGCAGATGTAGTGTCAGAAAATCTAGAGCTAAAAGAGAAACTAGATGAGAAAATTGCTAGGCATAAAGAATGGTTATTAAATGGAAACAAGTTAGCTAGTCACATCTATGCTAGTCAAACTCCGAATACTTCTATAGGTTTAGGCTTTAAGAAGTATGTTGGATTAGAAGCTAGGGATGACACATGCAAATCTACACCAGCAGGCCTAGCTAATTTTGTGAAAGAAGGTAACCTACATGTTGTACGTGGACCTATTAGAGGTGAGCACATGCCCATTGACCTTTCCATTACTGTTGACTTTGATGGATCACACCATCTATATGGCAAAAAGTCAAATGACTTGCCAGACCCTGATACTTCTTCTAATGACTTTGTCTCTTGTGTTAACAGTGACAAGTCCTCCGAGCAAGGGTCTACAGAGTGTGATTCAAATGACAAGTCTGACCTTCCCAAGTCTTCACCCCTGCCTGCACCCAAGACTACCAATAAGCATGTCAGAGTTGCTGCCAAGGAATCCACTTCCAAGACAGTTGCCTCTGAAGACTTGCTTTTTAATTCTTTGCATAATAATTCTGTTAAAAACAATTCTTTTCATGGTTTTGGTTTTGAATACTTTTTCTTGTAATAGAACATCTTTTGGTTAGAATAAATCTTCTAAACAGAAGACATGTTTTGTGTGTGGAAGTAAATTTCATTTAATTAAGGATTGTGATTATCATGAGCAAAGGATGGGTAGGTGTGGTGATTCTAGGAAATCTAGACCAATGTGGACCAATGTTAATGCTATACCACCTTATGTTCCATAAGCAACTTATACTAATTCTCCTTTTTCTTGGAGAAGCTCAGTTGCTAGCCCATATGTACAACCAACAAGTTCATATTTTAATAATGGTTATTGGCCTGGATATGTTGACTCTATGAATGCTGGGAAAGGGTACTGGGATAATGCTGTCAAGTCCTCAGCAGGTTGTTCTTGGAATAAAAAGGGACCTAAATTTCAATGGAAACCCAAGAACAATAGTGGATCTTATACATCTGCATGGCATAAATCATATGATCCACAAGGCAGGTTCAAGTCAGCAATGACTTGAGCCTCCATAGTGTACTAATATTTTGTATATTTTTGTTGTTGTTGTAGAATCATCCTCTTAAGCATAAAGATGTTGGCATTGTTGATAGTGGTTGCTCAAGAAGTATGTCAGGAAACAGAGATATGATGCACAACTTTTTACCCATTGAAGGAGGAGGCAATGTGACCTTTGGAGGAAGTGATGGAAGAATTACTGGGAAAGGGACCATCAAAACACCTCAACTGGACTTTGAGAATACATACTATGTCAAGGAACTCCAACCCTTCAATTTTTTCTCAGTCTCACAAATTTGTGACACCAAGAACAAAGTACTCTTCTCAGAGGATGAATGTCTTGTGCTATCTAAAGACTTCAAACTCCCAGAAGAAACATCAATTCTGCTGAGAGTTCCTCGAAATCATAATCTTTATACATTCAACTTAACTGATGTTAAACCAAAAGGTAACTTAACTTGTTTGGTGGCTAAAGCATCCCTGGATGAGTCTACCAAATGGCATAGGAGGATGGCTCATGTGAACTTCAAGACCATAAACAAGCTCTCTAAACTGGGCCTTGTTGAAGGTCTTCCTTCCAAAGTTTTCACCAATGATCATAATTGTGTTGCCTGCAACAAAGGAAAGCAACACAGAGCCTCATACAAAGCTGTTACTGCTGTGAGCATTATTTCTGAACCTCTTCAGCTGCTTCATATGGATCTTTTTGGTCCAACTCAAGTTAGAAGCATTGATCAAAAGTATTTTTGTCTGGTTATCACTGATGGCTATAGCAAATTTTGTTGGGTATTCTTTCTAAGGGCTAAAGATGAAACATCCCAAGTGCTGAAAGACTTCATTACCCTTATTGAAAACCAATTGAACAAAAAGGTTAAAGGAATTCGGTGTGATAATGGAACAGAGTTCAAGAATGCTATACTTATAGAACTCTGTAGGTCAAAAGGGATAAAAAGGGACTATAGCACTCCAAGAACCCCACAACAAAATGGGGTGGCTGAAAGGAAGAATAGGACCTTAATAGAGGCTGCAAGATCAATGGTGGCAGACTCTATGTTACCCACCATGTTTTGGACTGAAGCTGTTGGTACAGCTTGTTATGTACTGAATAGGGTGTCCATTACTAGACCTCACTTCAAAACACCATATGAACTTCTCTATGGGAAAGTTCCTGCTATTCATTACCTTAAACCTTTTGGTTGTCAAGTGACCATTCTGAATACAAGTAATCCATTGGGCAAATTTGATGAGAAAGCTGATGATGGTTATATTGTGGGATATTCTGCTCATAGTAAGGCTTACATGGTTTACAATTTATCTTCTAAGAAGATTGAGGAGACTTTGAACCTGAGGTTTCTAGAAGACAAGCCTAATGTTCAAGGACATGGTCATGTTTGGTCTTTTGACCTTGATTACTTAACTGATTATTTGGCTTACTCTAGACATATGGCTAACCAACATGCAGGTACTCAAGAGTCTCCAACTAACAGTGCAGGTACTATGGATGCTGATTCTGACAGTGAGTTTGAAGATGATGAACAACCCATTGTAGTGCCTTCTTTCTCCCCTAACTATTTTACAGGTAACACTTTTAAAGATTCTACTGATGAGAGTGAAGATGACTCACACTATACTGAGGACCTTTCTAGGCTTAAGAAACAAGAGTATGCAGCTAATCTAGATGCTGAGAGGAATGCTGAGGAGAGTGCAAGTAAAGCAATCAGTGGAAACAACAATTCTGCTGAAAGTGACCCTGTTTCTCCTATCATCACCAAATCTGCTGAAAGACATGCTGTTTCTACTCCTATTTCTACTAGAGTGTCAATAGACTTTGGAGAACCTTATACACGTTTTACAAAACCTTCAGATCTTGGTCATTATCAACCCAAAGCTGGCATCTTCACCTCACCTTCCTATGACACTGATTTTGAACCTACTGTGACTAATCTTGATACCTCCATTGAAGTCAACACCACTGCTACTAAAAGGATTAATAATACTCATCCACAGTCCAATATTATTGGTGATCCTAATGCACCTGTTAGAACTAGGGGTACTGTGACAAGTTCTAAATATGGTCAAGTAGCTTTTATCTCTTATGTCTCAAATCAGCAAAGGGACAATCACACAGACTATGAACATTGTCTGTTTGCTTGTTTTCTTTCTCAAGTGGAACCAACCAGTGTTACTCAGGATCTTGAAGACTCAAGTTGGCTTGAGGCAATGCAAGAAGAGATGCAACAATTTCAAAATCAGCAGGTTTGGATCTTGGTACCACTACCTGATGGCAAGTACGCAATTGGGACTAAATGGATTCTGAAGAATAAGAGAGATGCAAGGGGTGTTGTCATTAAAAACAAAGCGAGATTGGTTGCTCAGGGGTATAGACAAGAGGAGGGGATTGATTATGATGAAGTGTTTGCACCTGTGGCTAGAGTTAAGGCCATACGGATATTCTTGGCTTATGCATCTTACATGGGATTTATGGTGTATCAAATGGATGTTAAAGGTGCTTTTCAGTATGGTGAAATAGAAGAGGAGGTTTATGTCACTCAACCTAAAGGATTTGAAGACCCAGATCATCCTAATCATGTTTACAAGGTAGTCAAAGCTCTCAATGGACTACATCAGGCACCCAGAGCTTGGTATGCTAGGCTTTCATCATTTCTGCTGAAGCATGGTTATCGAAGAGGTGCAATTGATAAGACACTTTTCATTAAGAAGAATTCCACAGATATTATTCTTGTGCAAGTGTATGTGGATGACATTATTTTTGGATCCACAAAAGAAGCTTGGTGCAGGGAGTTTGAGGAGCTTATGAAGGGAGAGTTTCAGATGAGTGCTATGGGGGAGTTGACTTTCTTTTTGGGTCTCCAAGTTCAGCAGAAACCTGATGGTATCTTTATCAGTCAGGACAAATATGTGAAGGACATCTTAAAGAAATTTGGTATGGAGAGTGTTAGGACTGCCACTACACCTTATGAAGCTCCAAAGACAAAGACCAACAATGAAGCAGATCCACCTGTGAATGTTCATTTATACAGATCTATGATTGGTTCTTTGATGTATTTAACAGCTTCAAGGCCTGATATTACTTTTGTTGTGAGTGTTTGTTCTAGACATCAAGTTACTCCACTTACTTCCCATCTCAATGCTGTCAAGAAGATCTTTAAGTACCTCAAAGGCCAACCTCATCTAGGCCTTTGGTACCCAAAAGAGTCTCCATTTAAGCTGGAAGCATATAGTGATAGTGACTATGCTGGTGCAAATCTGGATAGGAGGTCCACCACAGGAGGTTGCCAATTCCTTGGAAAGAGATTGATTTGTGTACACTTTGCATGTTTTTACGTAAATTTGTAGATTTTTGTGTATAATTTTGTTTACTAACACTAACCAGCTAATGTAATGATAGTTCTGTTTTTCTTTGTTTGGTTTGTGTGTTTCTCTGTCTGTTTTGTTTTGCAGAATGCTTATCTAAGTTGAAGTTCATCATGATTGGTCAAATGGAAAATGGTCAAGTAAGCTTAAAAGCTTGTTTTGTGACAACTCGTAATTTCAGGACATTTTACAAACTTTAAAAGTTTCACTATTTCATCATTTATCGTAAACTACGTTTACGAGTATCAAATTCGCGTAACCTTAGTGGTTTAGCTGCGAATTCATGAACATTTTACCGAGGACATTTCATACAGACTATATTTAGTCCACACAACATTAATAACTTCATTTCATATCAATATTATGCATGGGTTTGCATTTTACATTGAAAGTTTATTTTCCTATTAAATAAACGCTATCGCGTAAACATTTATTTTGAATATTTATCCGACACTTCCAAAAATATTCCTAATATATTTTTATACTCATTTTAAGACTATCAAAATAATATTATGAGTTTACCCAGTGTTTTAAATTTATTTCGTATATAAATTGTTAAATTTATATAATTACGACGATTTTCTTAAATACGACACGATTATTATTATTTCACTCAAATTTTGCAAGAAATGCATTTTTATAATTTTTATGACCTCAATATATTTTATATTGACCCGTTAAAATTTATTTTTATCCAACGCTACCCTAAATATTTACAAATGACTACAACTTATCACAAGTCTTCACTTTACTTACATACATCTACACATATACAATTTAAAAAAAAAAAAAAAAAAAAAACATAAACAAAGTATGACAAACCCCCCTTGTCGACAAGGGGGATGAGTCACAAGAAGATATTTGCATAATATCTAAGAATACATGTATCATACTTTACTACATCTCATTTTTTTTACTTCATTTATTCATTGTAAACCAAAAGATCAAATATCCATCTCTTTTCTCTCTCAAATATTCGGCAGCCAAGGGACCAAAAGGAGGATCATCTCCAAGTTTTCAAGACAAGTTTTAATATACACTAGTATCATTTGTTGCAAAGGTTTTGTAATACAAACCTCAAGTGATTAGGAAAAACCCTTTTGTCCTTAAACCTCATCATATCACTAGTAAGCATTCATATTCATATTTTTATTTCACATTCATTTTTATGGTCATATCATTTTATTTGAGAAACATGCATGTTACATATGAATTTATACCACTTTTGTTGTTTTTATTACTTATTATGTAATATAATTATCCTATAATGAATCCTTTGAAACATATCACTTTTGGTGATGTTTAGGAACCCATGACACCCTAAGAAGGTGTATGGTAGGATTTGAATAGCTTCGGAGTTGTTTTGATTTGGTTAGAATAGGTTTTGCGCGATAAAAACTCATTTCGACAACTATAATTAAGGGTCTGTTGGTATTTTGAAAATCTGACAGTTGGTAAAATATTTTTGGTTAGATATTTGGAAAATATACTTTAAAACGAAAACGTGGCCGCTTGAACGGGTTAAAACGGAGTTATAACGACGAAGAAGTTATGCTATTTTCAAGTTAACGACGAAACTATTTTTCCGGAAAAACTGACCTGCTGTTACTAATCGTTGAACTGATAAAATTTTATAACAAACTGACCCTTGAAAGTATTTTTACATGAAACTAGACTCAATTATCTTCGAAATGACGGGTGGCTCGACCCGTGATGATTTACGGTTAAAAAGACATGATTTTTCCAAGTTAGTTCTCCAAATTTGTTCTCCAAAAATTAGTTCTCCAAATTTCTTTTCAAGTTTGTTCTCCAAACGGGTCAAGAAATGATCATGTTGAGGGTCGTTTTTAACATAGATGGGATACTTTTTATAAAGAGATGTCTTCTAGTAAAAGTAAGTTCACCGAGCCTATTTTCCAAAATGTGAAACCGTTCGTCAAACGGAGTTGTAATAAGAAAAATACGGTCACTCAAACTTTGCCGAAAGTTACCTTCAGCAACATTTTGGGTGCAAGTACCCTACTTTACCTATGTTTTTCTCCATGATCGAGACCTCTATGATAAAAACTTAAACACTAAAACTTTGAGATATTGATACAAGCTTCCCAAAACCGTTGAGTTCGTTTCCTAACGTTCGACGTGCACCATTTTACGACTAGCTTTTAGAGGCCATTTTAGTCACCTTCATGAAAATTTCAACGACATTATTTTACGACGAAAAGTTATAATTTCATCATAAATCACTAAATGATTATCGTAGGATATCATTACGTAAATACTTGTAAAGTATTTTATAATATGACGAGATGTCATAAACATATATTTCGACGATAAATTCTATTTTCAAAAGTGTACAAGTGGTATAGATTACATGTGGAATTGCATGCACGACATTGTTTCATGATTTACATTAGAACATATCATTCATAATAGGTCACCGTCAGAGGTTGCTCCTCATTTTAGTATTGCCATTATATCATCATTATCATTGCAACAGGTGAGTTTTCATAGCCCCGATTTATTCAAGTTTTTACTTATTTCAAACCTACGGGGGAGAATACACTGTACATCATTTTATTACGATACCAAGTATATCAAATTCATTACATTGCTTAAGTTACCTCATTGCCAGTTAAATGTCCCCATTTCCTGAACATGAACCGTTAATTTCATAGAAGCGAGGGTGAGTGGATAGATCTATCGAGGGTGACACCTCCATCCGGGTTTGCGGATTCCAACCGGACGGATGCATTTCATTTCTTAATCATTATTTGAGTTGTTTGGCAAACACTCTGTTGGGGCGAACATCAGTCAGAGCTTCGGTGTCATGGACTTATAGCAATTGTATCATTTTTGTGACGACATTGTCATACATAATTTATACTTGTGGTAGTCGTATTGAACATTTTCAACAACTCTATGAACTCACTCAACCTTTGTGTTGACACTTTTAGCAATGTATTTTCAGGTAACTAAGGCATTCACTTCATGGCATGCATGTGGACATATCATAGAGTCGCGGTGATGACGCGTCTCACATGGGATTTATATACTTTAAAAACATCGTTTGACTTGTACCTAGCTTATTTTCCGCATAAAGTAACTTTCATTTGGGACCTATCTTTGTAACTCTGAATGTTTTTATTAAATCAAGCAATGTATTTTTCAAACGACACTTTAGGTCGTTCAATATAACTGTGATTGTGATGCTATGACAGTCAATCCCCAGGAATTCCATTCCGCTGCAAAACAGGTAATTTGGGGGTGTGACAGATTGGTATCAGAGCTTCGGTTATAGAGAACTAGGTTGCATCATTGACCCTAGACTATAACTACATCATCATAGCATCTCATCATTTCATCACAAGTGCATAGTCACTATACATGCGGTTTCATACGCACATTTTGCGAGTTATTTACTTTCATTTCAAAAGCGATTGTCACATGGATGCCTTCAAATACCCATCCCATTATACTCACATCACTTTGACATGGAGAATGCCCTGTCATTCCCTATCACAATTTTTACATCAGTTGATTCAACACCGATAACATCAGATGAGGAGACTGAACTCTTTTAGGAGGACGAAGTTGCACCTACACCTTCACGATCACCATTGATTCATTGTAGGATCAGGAAAATTTTTTTTATCATTCAGTTGGGAAAGATTATACCATTTGGTAGGACTTACAAGCTTAGTCCTAGTGGACCTATTAGTCATACAGTTGATTTGCCGCTTGGGAAGCGTGCATGAGTTGACATATCATTACCATCTATCACTAAGACTATAAACACTACACCATCTCATAGGTTTGAGGACTGTGAGAGTTCTAGGGCTATTGTTGCTAGACCGCCTACTGCTCCTGCACTTGAAACACGATTAGACCATCAACAGGAATAAATAATAAGTACCTTTTTAGCTAATGTAATCTTTATCACTTATTATCTCCACGATAATTACAACCTTTGTTCATTTCATTCCTTATTCCAATTGCCCAATTTTCAATCATTTCGCGATGATACCTCACTATCTTATTAGGGGTTAGGCCAACTTTATTCTTGACCAATTAGGAGACTATTACTACTCGATGAGGTTCTCCCATGTATCCTGCAAAACCATTCAACAAATTTTATTCCAAGTTATTCTGCTACTATTATATGAAATTATTTCACTTGATTTTATTTCGAGCTATTTTATCACCATCTTAGAAACGTTGTTTCATAAAGTTTTAACGCAAGTTGTTTTATTACCAACTTATCAATTGGTTTCAGTCATTTTATCAACTATTTAATACCATCATGCGAAACGATTTTCATGTCACTCTGAAAAATCATTGAGTCATTATCTTACAAAACAAAACGTTGAATACCATCTAAAACTTCGGAGGAACATAATACCAATTCAACAAAACCAAGCATCACATCATTTGTCCTTGATTATACATGGCCTGATCACCTATGTATGATTCAGGAAGAATTATGTCATGAAAGAAACAAGCATCTTTTCAAACTTCCAAAAGCAATCTTCACTCAAAAGCAGAGCTTTGTAAATCAGATAAATTGTTCATAAACATTTCTTTTTGCTAACACTCTATAGAAGGCCACGCCATTCATCCCTCACTCAACCGATAAGTTAGAATTTGACGAGTTACTTTTCTTAGGAAAGGCTTCCTATACCATCTATAAGGAGGATTCCTCAATACAAGAAAACAATGAAAGGATTTCGGAATTACCAACAAGGACTAGAAGTAAGTAGCGAGACGTTTCAAAACTCAACAAAAATCTTAAGACATCACGAGACATTCTGAACCACTATTTTGGACTAGAAGCCAAAATATATCATTTCAAAAGTACTAGCTAGACTGAGTTACAAGATTTGATACGAAGCAAATACACACTAAACAACACTATAGGTATCAACCAAGTCTTCTATCTGAGACTGCAGAACATTTCATTAAACATGGCTTCAACAATATGTGAATTTCTCTACAATGAGTTTTCCTTAAAGGAAAAATTGGTTAAATTTAGGCTATCGATATAAACTTTCCCTAAGGCATTGTGTTCTCTAGAAATTACGGATAACCTCACTTCCATATTAAGAGATGCAACAGGTTTAAACATATCGAACAATCAATGACTCTCCATCTACAAGTGAAATTAGAACAAACATTCTTCGACATAGTATGAGCTGATATCTATTTTCTTAATAGCATGATAACAATCTAAGTGATGAATTATTTTAGAAGTACTCAATATTGAAACAAGTCTTGAAAATCAACCATCACACCACCTCACTTGAATATTTAAGGTTTTGTGATTTTACAACATAGAGCATGGAAACACTGCGATAATCAAACCATAAACATTTTAGTCATGGAGACTAAACACCTTAGGCAAGTAAGATTCAAGTCATGACATCCGCTAGAACTAGAAGCGCGAGGAATCACAACTGTTACCCATAAACTATTCTTTTCAATAATGCCCTTTTCGACAGACTTGACATTTTGAAATATGGCATGAGATACGTGGTATCAATTCCAGTTGTACCTATTATAAGCTATTCGATTCACCTTAGGCTTCTGGTAATCATTTTAAGATTCCTTTGGAATTCACTTGGACATTAACACTGCCCATTATCCTCATCTCAATGGTCAAAGCGAGAGAACAATTCGAACCTTAGAAATATACTCAAAGCATGTGTGATTTTCTAGAAATGATTAGGAAAATCATTCTACATTAAACAAGTTGCTTTACAACTATAGTTATTACATGAACATATTGACTACACCAATTGAGGCACTCTATGGTTGAGGTGTCAATCACTTATTTACGGGCCGAAATCAGGAAAGTCCAACTCACTAGTCAATGAGTTATTTATGAAACAACAAAGAAATCATACAAATCAAAAATCAGTTACAAATAACAACATATGGCTAGATAAGCTACGTCAATGTACGACGTAAAATATTGGAAGTATGTTCCATAAGTCGCAAACCATTAGAATCTCAAGTGGGCAACATATTATGCTCAAAGTCTCGTCTTGGAAAGGCGTGGTACGATTTAGAAAAAACATTGGACGACCCAATGCGACTCAAATACCCTCATCTTTTCACAAGTAACATTGTAGAACCTAACATGGACTGAATTCAGGGACTGAATTCCTTTTTGGTTGGGCGAATGTGACAACTCGTAATTTCAGGACATTTTACAAACTTTAAAAGTTTCACTATTTCATCATTTATCGTAAACTACGTTTACGAGTATCAAATTCGCGTAACCTTAGTGGTTTAGCTGCGAATTCATGAACATTTTACCGAGGACATTTCATACAGACTATATTTAGTCCACACAACATTAATAACTTCATTTCATATCAATATTATGCATGGGTTTGCATTTTACATTGAAAGTTTATTTTCCTATTAAATAAACGCTATCGCGTAAACATTTATTTTGAATATTTATCCGACACTTCCAAAAATATTCCTAATATATTTTTATACTCATTTTAAGACTATAAAAATAATATTATGAGTTTACCCAGTGTTTTAAATTTATTTCGTATATAAATTGTTAAATTTATATAATTACGACGATTTTCTTAAATACGACACGATTATTATTATTTCACTCAAATTTTGCAAGAAATGCATTTTTATAATTTTTATGACCTCAATATATTTTATATTGACCCGTTAAAATTTATTTTTATCCAACGCTACCCTAAATATTTACAAATGACTACAACTTATCACAAGTCTTCACTTTACTTACATACATCTACACATATACAATTAAAAAAAAAAAAAAAAAAACATAAACAAAGTATGACAAACCCCCCTTGTCGACAAGGGGGATGAGTCACAAGAAGATATTTGCATAATATCTAAGAATACATGTATCATACTTTACTACATCTCATTTTTTTTACTTCATTTATTCATTGTAAACCAAAAGATCAAATATCCATCTCTTTTCTCTCTCAAATATTTGGCAGCCAAGGGACCAAAAGGAGGATCATCTCCAAGTTTTCAAGACAAGTTTTAATATACACTAGTATCATTTGTTGCAAAGGTTTTGTAATACAAACCTCAAGTGATTAGGAAAAACCCTTTTGTCCTTAAACCTCATCATATCACTAGTAAGCATTCATATTCATATTTTTATTTCACATTCATTTTTATGGTCATATCATTTTATTTGAGAAACATGCATGTTACATATGAATTTATACCACTTTTGTTGTTTTTATTACTTATTATGTAATATAATTATCCTATAATGAATCCTTTGAAACATATCACTTTTGGTGATGTTTAGGAACCCATGACACCCTAAGAAGGTGTATGGTAGGATTTGAATAGCTTCGGAGTTGTTTTGATTTGGTTAGAATAGGTTTTGCGCGATAAAAACTCATTTCGACAACTATAATTAAGGGTCTGTTGGTATTTTGAAAATCTGGAAAATCCGGCAGTTGGTAAAGTATTTTGGGTTAGATATTTGGAAAATATACTTTAAAACGAAAACGTGGCCGCTTGAACGGGTTAAAACGGAGTTATAACGAAGAAGTTATGCTATTTTCAAGTTAACGACGAAACTATTTTTCCGGAAAAACTGACCTGCTGTTACTAATCGTTGAACTGATAAAATTTTATAACAAACTGACCCTTGAAAGTATTTTTACATGAAACTAGACTCAATTATCTTCGAAATGACGGGTGGCTCGACCCGTGATGATTTACGGTTAAAAAGATATGATTTTTCCAAGTTAGTTCTCCAAATTTGTTCTCCAAAAATTAGTTCTCCAAATTTCTTTTCAAGTTTGTTCTCCAAACGGGTCAAGAAATGATCATGTTGAGGGTCGTTTTTAACATAGATGGGATACTTTTTTATAAAGAGATGTCTTCTAGTAAAAGTAAGTTCACCGAGCCTATTTTCCAAAATGTCAAACCGTTCGTCAAACGGAGTTGTAATGAGTAAAATACGGTCACTCAAACTTTGCCGAAAGTTACCTTCAGCAACATTTTGGGTGCAAGTACCCTACTTCACCTATGTTTTTCTCCATGATCGAGACCTCTATGATAAAAACTTAAACACTAAAACTTTGAGATATTGATACAAGCTTCCCAAAACCGTTGAGTTCGTTTCCTAACGCTCGACGTGCACCATTTTACGACTAGCTTTTAGAGGCCATTTTAGTCACTTTCATGAAAATTTCAACGACATTATTTTACGACGAAAAGTTATAATTTCATCATAAATCACTAAATGATTATCGTAGGATATCATTACGTAAATACTTGTAAAGTATTTTATAATATGACGAGATGTCATAAACATATATTTCGACGATAAATTCTATTTTCAAAAGTGTACAAGTGGTATAGATTACATGTGGAATTGCATGCACGACATTGTTTCATGATTTACATTAGAACATATCATTCATAATAGGTCACGGTCAGAGGTTGCTCCTCATTTCAGTATTGCCATTATATCATCATTATCATTGCAACAGGTGAGTTTTCATAGCCCCGATTTATTCAAGTTTTTACTTATTTCAAACCTACGGGGGAGAATACATTGTACATCATTTTATTACGATACCAAGTATATCAAATTCATTACATTGCTTAAGTTACCTCATTGCCAGTTAAATGTCCCCATTTCCTGAACATGAACCGTTAATTTCATAGAAGCGAGGGTGAGTGGATAGATCTATCGACGGTGACACCTCCATCCGGGTTGGCGGATTCCAACCGGACGGATGCATTTCATTTCTTAATCATTATTTGAGTTGTTTGGCAAACACTCTGTTGGGGCGAACATCAGTCAGAGCTTCGGTGTCATGGACTTATAGCAATTGTATCATTTTTGTGACGACATTGTCATACATAATTTATACTTGTGGTAGTCGTATTGAACATTTTCAACAACTCTATGAACTCACTCAACCTTTGTGTTGACACTTTTAGCAATGTATTTTCAGGTAACTAAGGCATTCACTTCATGGCATGCATGTGGACATATCATAGAGTCGCGGTGACGACGCGTCTCACATGGGATTTATATACTTTAAAAACATCGTTTGACTTGTACCTAGCTTATTTTCCGCATAAAGTAACTTTCATTTGGGACCTATCTTTGTAACTCTGAATGTTTTTATTAAATCAAGCGATGTATTTTTCAAACGACACTTTAGGTCGTTCAATATAACTGTGATTGTGATGCTATGACAGTCAATCCCCAGGAATTCCATTCCGCTGCAAAACAGGTAATTTGGGGGTGTGACATGTTTCTACTGAAATCAAAGTACTGAAGTGAGCAATTTGTTTCCACTAAAGATAAAGTACTGAAGAGAAGTAATTGAAGTCAAATTGTTCTTTCATTCATTCAAGAAACAGTTTACAGCTTACAGCTTACAAAGTACAATCAACTTCAAATGCAACTACAAGAACAGTTCTATACATGATCTACTAAACCTATTCTAGCTCATATCATCTATTCTAACAGCTGTTGGATATGCACGACAACTCATATCTTCTATTCCAGGTGCTGGATATGCATTTGTGATATGCATGACCGGTACGACAAAGAAGCTAAGGATCAAAATGGGAAGAATGGATTGATGAAAACGATGATGATGAAGATGACCACACATGTCCTTTGTGTTTCATCTACTTGGTTTCACCAAAAAGCAATACATCCACCCTCCTTAAGCCCTTCCCCTATACGATATGTGATGAAGCACCAAACCATGGCGCAGGAAGAGCAAGCACCACCTCTCTTTCGGCACGAGGCCTTTGTTGAGGTTGAGATGCTGAAGGTTGGGAGTAAGATGTTCTCTTCTTAGTGGACCCATCAGAGTCATCAGAAGACTCACTTGGATTCACTACACTATCATCATCTGAAGAACTGAGAAATGGGGATTTCAAAGGTCGTGGGTCATATGGATTTAAAAAAATTGAAGGAAATCACTGGATGATGATGATGATGGAGAAGAGGTTGGATCAACAACCTCTGGTTTATTATTCATGGTTTATTCTGGTTGATTGTGGTTCATGGTGGAATTAGGGTTTGTGATGGTATTTGGGGGTAATTGATGAGAGATAAGTGTGCATTGGGGATTGTTTTATAGACGGTTTCAAGGTTTAATGAGATTTAATGCGAGTTGGGTGAAACAGTAAAAAGATATTTACTGAAGCTTCTTGAATACGTGATGTGTTTCTGCTGATTGAAAGACTTTAGCAGAATGACCATTGTTTCTGCTGAAGTTGAAATTTAAATTTGGTAAAAGATTGCATTACACGTCAGCTTTGGTCAATAACTTAATTATTTTGACCAAAATTTGGGAAACTTCTACTTATACCCTATTCGCATATCGTCGTCTAATATTAACTGATTCTATCATTATTCGAGTGAAACACACCTTCCGTTGATTCAATCGTAACCCATTATCTAGATTTCTCATGGCGCATCAATTCAAGCACGATCATAATAAAGTTGCTTTTCTGGGAACATCTAAGGGTGATGATTTGTATAAACCAATGGTGGAGTTCTTGAAGAGGTCCAAGATTCATTATGCTTTAACACATTCTCCTATTGCTATGTATGAATCGTTGGTAACACAATTTTGGGCGACTGCTTCAAAACGTAGTGAAACAGAGATCGTGGCTATGGTTGATGATGTCGAGTATGTTGTGACAGAGGAGCTGATCAGAAGTCGACTTCATTTGGATGATGAGAATGGGGTTTATCATTCTAATTCAGTGGTGATACTTGATGGGCTGAGAGCTATTGGATATCAAGGTGAACGTACAGACATGTGGCTCAAGAATCAACTATGCCCGATTTGGAGGTTTTTGGTTCACACATTGCTTCAGTGCATAAGCAATAAATCAGGAGGATGGGATCAGTTCTCTACACAATTGGGATGTGGTATTGTGTGTCTTTCTCAAGGGTTAGCTTATAATTTTTCTAAGTTTATTTTTGATAACATGGTTGAGAATATTCAAAAGAAAAAGCATAAGTTTTTAATGTACCCTAAGTTTTTGCAAATAATATTAGACACTAATACCCGAACTCAAGCCTTTTATCCCATAGGAGCTTTATCTGCTAAACTATTTGCTTCCATGAGAACTAAATATGAGGGGACACATTATCCTTTACTAGTAGCTATGTTGCCTCAGGGAAATGAGGCTGCTAATGAGGACAATGTTGTTAATAATCCACCTTCTACCAATGTTACTGCTGATGGTAATCCTTCAGTTGCCATTGATGAGGGCCCTTCTACAACTGCTGAAGCATCTAATGTTTCTCCTGACCAACCTCCACCTATACCTTCACCTAGACCTAGTCTTAGTCCACCACCTACTCAGGTTAGTTTTGATTCATTTGAGTCCGAACCTAATCGACTGACCACACCTAGCCCACTCAGGGTACCATTTAATGAAGGTTCTCCTTATGTTGAGCATGACAATGTTTCTCCTGAAAGGTCCAATGAAGCTCCCATAGCCACTGAGCAATCAGCTGGTGGAGCTGAGGACCCTATTACACTTACATCTGTCTATGCTCTAGTGAACATGTATGTAGCTGAGGTGGTTGATCTCAAAAAGGAGCTTGCGGAGACTAAAACTTCACTTGGTGGTGAGATTGTGGAGTTAAAGAGTAAAGTTAAGAGTTTGGAGGAACAACTTGGGAAGAATAGCAAAACGAAGCTAGTGGTTTCTTTTGATGAAGAGGAAGTGGATTCTCAATTTAAGTCACTGGATATTTTGGCTAATGTGGCTCAACAATCTACTCCCATGGTTACTAAATCAATCAAGCAAAAGGAGCCAATTTTGTTTACTCGACAGAGGAGAAGGAAATCTTTGAGCAAGGATACATTGCAAAGAGAGAATGTTGCAACTACTAAAGAGCATATTGTTGCTGATCCTTCTATGATGAATATTGATCTTGATGTTGGTCAAGCTTCCTCTATGCAAGCACAACCTGCTTCTACACCTTCAGCAGATCAGTCTGAAGTTTTTCATGCTGGCAGAAGTTTTGTTTTGGATCCAGTAGCTGATGTATTTTCCACACCTGTTGATGATCTGACTCAACATGTTTCTTCTGATGCTACTTTGGATGGTTCTTCTGAAGTTCCTATTCGTGATACTTCTTCAGTTGATGGTGTTCACATATCTGCTGATAAAGAGAAAGAAGTAATGGTTGAAGATGAGCTTGGTCCAGATCTGGTAAGTGTTCAAGAGCTGAAAGCACAAGAAAGAATGGTAGCTGAGTATGCAGAATTGAAGAAAAGTGATGAATTAGCTAAAAAGCTTACAAATGAGTCTACTTCAAATTTGACTCCTGAGAGACGAAGAGAACTGGATGACTTGCGTACTAAGATTCCTGGTGCACAATGGGATGTTTATACTCAGCAAGTTGTTTCTAATCCTACACTTGCTCAGAGTATATTAGGTGCAGACTTTGACAGTGAAAATTTTGTTGCACAAATGGTCAATCTTGGACGAAAACAAAAACAAGAGGCAGCTGACAGAAAGAAAGCTCTTGTTGCTCAAAAGAATAAAGCAAAACGGGACAAACCACCTACTGAAGCTCAGAAGAAAGCATACATGAGGAATATTGTCCTTTATCAGAGTTCTGCTATCTTTAATTCTGGTTTCAAGAAAAGGCAAGTCTGGAATTTACCTGATGATGAATTGCATAGAATGTATCAAAGGATTATGAAACAGACTGCATCATCTTCTAAGAAGAGAAGTGTTGTTAATTCAGATGCTCCACAGGCAAAGAGGCCTAAAACAGTTGAAATCGTGGATAATTTTGATGATGTTCCACCAAGGATGGATTCTCCTGTTATTACTCCTGAAGCATCTACTGCATCTATAGCTTCAGCTGAAAGGGTTCAATCTTCTGAACCACAAACTATTTCTTCTACAGTATTACCTTGTGTTAAGAAGGTCAGTGTGTTAATTGATTTAGAAGGAGAAGATATGGGTAAGAAAGCTGAAAAAGAAGCTGCTAAAGCTAAGAATGCCAGAGTGATACTTGATAGAATGTATAAATTGAGAGGTATTGCTACAATTAAGTCTTATTCTCCTTCTTCCACTCAAGCTAAAGATGTTCCTGAAACATCTGAGGATGTCTCATCTATGGGGATTTATATACCTGGTAGGAGGATGAAAAGGATGTCTAAACGAAGTCACACTACTCTAAGGCGATCTGTGAGATCAGATGGGTCATATACTTCCAGGATTCATCAGTCTATCAGAGGTAGTTCTTTAGATTTAAAAGCTGCTGATTCAACTTTTATTAAAGAAGGTTCTGTTGCTGTGTTTCTTGAAGGATCTCATGATATGTTGATTAATTGGACATTGACTGATGGAGAGCTTAATACTATTTATCGTCTGGATTATACTACTATGAAGTTCAAATTTTTAAAGGAAATACTACATCTGGTGGATAGGCAAGATTTGAATACTCTGTATGGTATTGTTACTAAGCATTATGATATTCACACACCACAGGGTTCTGGTTTATTCTTGTTGGGTGATCTTCAAGTGTAGTTTGATTCTCAATCTCCAAATGGTAACGGGTATCATATTTGGAAGAATTCACATAAATAGAAGGTTGAGACTTGGAGATTTTATCCTTTGCCTTGTGTGCATGTGGTGGAGACAAAGAGTGGGATTACTGTTTGTATGTTTGCTGATAAGAATTATCCCTTGCCTATGAGGCTGATGGAAAGAATGCTTAGACAGAAGTTGGAAGTTCCTCCAGATCCAGTTGGTAATGATCAGTTGCATGCTGAACAATGTGTTGGAATCATTAAGACTCAACTTCTGCAACATAAAGCTTCATCTTGATTCTGGTATTGTGAATAGTTTGTAATATATTTGTTTTGTGTTATTTCTTTTCTTTCTTAAAAAAAAATTGTTTATTTTTTGTTTTGTCTAACTTTTATTGTATGTTTGTTGTACATTGTCGATGGTTCTTGACTCACCAGTTGTACCTTGTGTATATCAAAGAGTTAGCTAGTCCAAAGGGTACAACTTTGGTAAAGACACATCAAATCTGTTGATAGCTGCAATGGTTTGCTCAAAATCATAGGGTTTACAACTACCCTTGCTTAATTTCTGAGAGTTGTATGGTCATCAATTCACCATGGTTTATTCCTTTTTGGAATCCAAGAATTGACTAGCACACTTGTATATGGCTTGTGGTAAAGGCATTGGAATACCATATTTGGTAATCAATTCACCGATTCTAAGAATTGACTAGTCCTGAGCAAACGACTACAGGTAAAGACATTTCAAATCCGTTCATGGTTGCTGATTTGCTAATAAATCAGATGGTTATCAGTGTACCATGGTTTTTGAACTTAAACATTTGGCTACTCCAGTAGTGATGGCTATTGGTAAAGAGACATCAAATCCATTATTTTCAATGATTTACCTCTCACAGGAGTTAACACACCTGGATGTGATGAGAATATGTTGAAACGTTTGATCTTGATAAATCTTGAGCACTCGCAGATCGTTAGTATTACTTATGTAATCACAAACAAACTAATAGACAATCTCTACGACTTATATTCTTTAGCGGAAATAAAATATAAGTACGAACACAAATAACTAAGAACACGATGATCCTCTATGGATCTTTATATTACTAAAACTTTGTTTTTCAACTCGTTCCATTCATCATCCTATTGTGTTCCTTTTATAGATAGGGAACCCTAACTTGTTTCCTAAGAAACGTATAATAATAAAACTAAATAAGATATACAATATAACTTCCTAATAAAGCTCATGCATACCCTAACTAATTCTAGGAAACACGGAATAACTATTTCCGCATAAACCATCTACACGGTTTCACTACTTCAGCAGAAACTCTTCTTCAGCAGATTCCATGTTCTTCAGCAGAATCCATCGGCAGTAATATCAGCAGAATTCCTACTTCACATAATTCCCAACAATCCTCCCCTAAACTGGAATTTGACTTGGTTAAGTTCCTGTTTCTTGATAGATCGTCAATGCTTCAGAGGATTGTTCACAAACATCAGCAACAAAGAAACAAAACAAGGACACCTCAATGATGACAAATCTTTAAACCTCCGGTTCTTTGCAGCAACAAATGACATAATGTACATCAAACCAGTTTAGTTTCATACTATTCTCATCACATCCAGGTGTGTTAACTCCTGTGAGAGGTGAATCATTGAAAATAATGGATTTGATGTCTCTTTACCAATAGCCATCACTACTGGAGTAGCCAAATGTTTAAGTTCGAAAACCATGGTACACTGATAACCATCTGACTTATTAGCAAATCAGCAACCATGAACGGATTTGATATGTCTTTACCTGTAGCCGTTTGCTCAGGACTAGTCAATTCTTAGAATTGGTGAACTGATTACCAAATATGGTATTCCACTGCCTTTACCACAAGCCATATACATGTGGGCTAGTCAATTCTTGGATTCCAAAAAGGAATAAACCATGGTGAATTGATGACCATACAACTCTCAGCAATGAAGCATGGATGGTTGCAAACCCTATGATTTTGAGCAAACCATTACAGCTATCAACAGATTTGATGTGTCTTTACCAAAGCTGTACCCTTTGGACTAGCTAACTCTTTGATATACACAAGGCACATCTAGTGAGTTAAAAACCATCAGTAGTATACAACAAACCTGCAAGAAAAGTTAGACAAACCAATTTTTTTTTTTTTTTTTTTTTTTTTTTTTTTTTTTTTTTAACTAAGAAAAACAAATATATTACAAACTATACACAATACCAGAATCAAGATGAAGCTTTATGTTGCAGAAGTTGAGTCTTAATGATGCCAACACATTGCTCAGCTTGCAATGTATCATTACCAACTGGATCTGGAGGAACTTCCAACTTCTGTCTAAGCATCATTTCCATCAGCCTCATAGGCAAGGGATAAATCTTATCAGCAAACATACAAACCGTAATCCCACTCTTTGTCTCCACCACATGCACACAAGGAAAAGAATAAAATCTCCAAGTCTCAACCTTCCATTGAAGTAAATTCTTCCAAATATGATACCCTTTACCATTTGGAGATTGAGAATCAAACAACACTTGAAGATCACCCAATAAAAATAAACCAGAACCCTGTGGTGAATGAATATCATAATACTTAGTAACAATACCATACAGAGTATTCAAATCATCCCTATCCACCAGATGAAGTATTTCCTTCAAAAAATTGAACTTCATAGTAGAATAATCCAGACGATAAATAGTATTAAGCTCCCCTTCAGTCAATGTCCAATTCATCAACACTTCATGAGATCCTTCAGGAAAAACAGCAACATATCCTTCTTTAAGAAAAGTAGAATCATCAGCTTTTAGATCCAAAGAACTACTTCTGAGAGACTTATGAATCCTAGAAGTATATGTCCCATCTGATCTCATAGAACGCCTTAGAGCAGTATTGTAAAACCCTAAAAATTTGGAACGCGTTAAAAGACTATTCTACCCTAAAAAATAAGAGTACATAAAATACGTCAATGGTCGTTAAACGAAGTTCTAGTCTAACATGTAAATGATTGTCAAACCAAATGTGCAAGAAATTAAATCGACTCTTACGTCTAAAACATGGTACGCGTTTATACACTTTTATTGGGCCGTAATCTCATCACATTACATTTGAAATTTGTAGAAGCCCAACTAAGTTTTGGCCCATGTTTTTCTTTTCTTTGGTTCGGTTATGATGAACCGTATAACCCCCACCCCTGCTCTTTTCTTCGTGACTTACTTTCACACACTCAAACACAAGAAACCCTAATATCAAAAGTCACGGCACACAAAGAAACCTCCCTCTCCATTTTTTCTGTCGACTGAAAAGGCTCCAAGAAAGGAAGGGTGCAAGGCTTAGTTTAAAGGCTGAAATCACGTGAAAAGTGCAAAGGTCGGATTGGTTTTGGGTGTGAGTTCCTTGTTGCTGTTATCGTGGATAATAGAAGCACAAAGGGTGTCTTAGTTTGTTGTTTCAGCCATTGTTTTCTATTCCTTATTCACGTTACAAGGTATCACGTCTCTTCGTTTCACTTTCTTGTTGGGCCGCATGCTTTCCTCTCTTTTGAATTCATATACACGACACACATATGTTTATACAAGCGAATATAAATGTTATCATGCCTAATAAATTTGAAACCCTAATTGGAATGGAACCCTAAGTGTAATTAATGGTCTAAACATGTGTTATGATGGCCTAATATGAACCCTAAAACTGGACAGCATCATATGTCGAAATTGTGTGGGTTATAGATCGATATTTATAAGTGCAATAATCTGGGTTTTTGTTGGAAAAGTTTATTTTATGTCTTAGTTAAGTTTTCCAAGTGGTTTGGTCGAATTTGGAGTTGTCTAAGTCGTATTTTTGAATTTTACAAGATTAAGTGTCAAAGCTGAGAAAACGGGTCTGAAATTTAGGTTGGATTTATCTAGGTGTTATCTGATGATACTTGCATGTTTTTGAGTGATTCTTGAGCCTAAATTGTAGTACCTTGAAATAGCTTTCTGGAAAAATAAGTCTTGTATCATTTGCAAACGTGGAAGTATGATTTTTATATTTTTGGAGTAAGGGTGTCTGAATCTGGATTGATGAGTTGAAATTTATGATGTAGTAAATGATTTTTAGTATTTAATCTATGAGGTTCTGGAACTTTTCCTTTGGTGGATATAATACTTATATATGGTGTGACACCTGTAGCTTTTGGTTTCATGTGTTGAGTAGGGTGAGTGTGTTTGTTGGGGCCATACTTTTGGTGCGTGTAAATCTGGGTGAGTTCTGGACCGGTCTGGACTTATGATTTTCCGTAGGCCTTTTAGCATGGAAATAGAACCCACCAATTCTTGTAGAGTCTTTTAAATCATATGGGAACCCCTGGGATTTTGCTTGATTTCATTTGAGCTAAGTAAGTATTTTATAAAAATCGTTAAACTCTGGTCCAAATATGAGTTTAAGAAAATGAAAGATAAAACATGATATCAATAAGTAACACACTTACAAAGGCATAAGAGGCTTATAAAAGAAGCTAATAAGTATTATACGAATCGTAATCCGTGTAAATTCATTGAAGAAGACGTGGCGTCGTATCTTCGTGTTCGTTCATTCATTTGCTTTTCCCTCATTTGCGTTAAGGTACAGATATTCTGACCTTTTTAGTAAAGGTTTTCTCATGATCTCCTTTTCTTGTCATTTCCTTATGCTTATTAGGATTCCCTATGCCATTGCTATGATTCCCTTCTGTTTATGTGAATCTCTGTTTGTCTGAACTTCTGTTTGTTGAACCTTGCTATGTTTGAGTATGAATTTCTGATTATGAATTTCTGATTATGAACATATGATTATGAACCTCTGATTATGAACGTATGATATGTGACTGTGATATGAACCTTTGATTTCTGAACATTTGATATGAACCCTTTCTGATTTGTTTGATCCGTTGCTTATCTGAAATCTCTGTTTATTGAACCATGAAACATCTGATTTGAACTTATGATATGAAAACTCCGATTTGTAAATATGTTTGACCTTTATGATAAATTATGATCTGTGTCATTTATGACAATCTGTTTGACCTAAGTTAGTTTGACACCCGAGCCATTATTTCACTAGTCATGGGGGTTCCATGTCCGTATCAGTGATGCACCTCTGACATGACTCTAGGGCAGTAGAGTGATGTTCTGCCACGTCCCTTTCTGTTATATGTTTATTGATAGTTTGGCCACTATCTGTCTGTTGGGGCGTATGGATGCATCCTAGATCTGATCTGTTATCTGATATGATTTGTCTGGTGAATGATGTCGTGTGCAATACGCGTCTTCACAAATTCTGGGAGCTAGCTACTCCATTTGTTATTGAGGTCTCCCATCATATTATATAAGGTATTCCGAGGTCACCCCTCCGAATAAGAAAGTTACTTCTGATATGATATGTTCTGGGCTCGTGGTAGATAACTAAATCTGTATCTGTTATTTCTGTGTTAGATATTCGGTTTATGATTCCGTATTTGTCAATGTTTCCATTTACATACTGAATTATTATATGTTTATTGAATGTGTTTATGCTTTGACATGTTTATGTGACTACCGTTTGCCATGCTAGGATATGATTAATATGCTTAAATGTGATTCTCATGTTGTCATCTGATTATATGTTAGTTTACCATTATGTGACCATGTTGATCTGTATGATGATTATGCTAGTGTATAATTGATTGTTCTGTAAGTTCATTATGTATAATTGTTCAGATAATTCGTGAACTTTGATTATCCGTTGGTGTTCGTATATGCTTATGTTTGATCTGCCATGTTTAAATTCTGTCTATACTAAAGTTTGATCTGGGAAATGGTTTAACTTATGATATCTGACTTGATAACTTGCTAATTGCTATGCTATGTCTTAAACTTATTTAGTTATAGTTTTCCTACTGTGTTTTCTATTTGTATGTGTGACTGCCACGTTTGACTGCTATTGTTCCGCTGCTACGATATTGGATAAGTGTGTTAAATGTAGATTAATTGACTTGTGTAAAGGACATGTTTACTTCTAGTAGTTGTTTCTGCTAGCTTTCGGTATTTCGTTTGACTTATATGTACTTAAATTGCCTGATTCATTAATTGCCTGTTGATTATGATGTGCTTCAGTTTGTGTCATCAATATGCTATGTGTTTGTTCTTATTTGTTGTTTGTTCTTCCGGATTTCTGTGTGTCGGTGTTTCCGTAGAATCCTCAGTGATTCATTATCCTCATTCTGCTGTGACTTTGTTATTCGTTTCTTTATTTCATTTCGTATTTCTGTTTTTGTTTAGTTTTCGTTTTGTTATATTTGTTCACTGGGCTTTGTAAGCTCAGCCACATTTCTTTTCCTGCGGCAGGTATTAGGCATTCAAGATGAGCTTGTGGGATGGCTGATCTGGGTTAAGAGTAGAACTGAGAGCAAGTTTTGACTATAGAGATCTAGATTTATTTTGATTATTAAGTTATTTATGTTTTCTTTTGATTATTTTGTAAAGGCTTCCGCTATTGTATATTATTTAAAGTTCCGATATGAAACCGTATTGTGATATCTTTACCCTTGTCGGGTTGGGGTGTTACAATTTATGGTATCAGAGATCTAGGTTTTAGGACCCTTAGAGCTTAGGCTATGACCTGTGAGGATTGGGTAGACATTAGGTTTCCGTCTGTTCAGATATCTTTCGATTCCTTTTGACTGTCATTCAGATTTGACTTCGATATTCTTTTGTCTTCACTGAGTTGGCCCTCCTCTTTTCGCATCAAATTTTATTATTTTGTCTTCGCACATCCGTTTGTCGATCGTCAGATGGAGACTACCCGCGGAGCCGAAGATGATGGTGCCGAAACTGTATTGCTGCAACAGTCTCTGAGCTGGAGAGGTTCGTGAAGCAGAAGCCACACCCGACTGCCGTGCTGCTGGAGGCATCAGGATGCTGCTGGAGGAAGCAAGACGGACCAACCAAAGACGCAAAAGACGGAGACAAGATTCAACCGGTGGCTGAGAAGGTTCATTTACTTCATATGATTTGGGCGCGACTTATGTTACTCCTATTCGTTTGTCATGCGTTTTGAGGCGGTTTGATATTCTGTTAAGTGATTCTGATCGGTATTGCGTTTCTTTGATTCGTTCAGAACTCGGTTTGAATCCTGAAGTTTTATCGTTTAGCATTCTGGTATATCTCAGTTTTTCTTTTTGGACCGACAGTAATGAGTCATGAGGAACCGTTTTATGCAAGTTGGTGGCCTCGTTTGTTTGGTAATATGGTAAGTTGTGTGATGTAATATATGTGGTATGTATGTGATCTGGCCTGTTTCAGTATGTTGCTTGTTATCTGTATGTGATATGTTTTTTTTTGATATTAGTTATGTGGGTTGTCATGACCCGAGACAGAATATGATGATAATAAGGACTTGTTATGTGATGCAAGTATTATGACGCCTGATCAACGTGATAATACCGAGATCATATAATTTGAACTTATTGAAATCATATGACGTCTGGGGAAATGCATGTGGTTGATACGTGAATGGACTTTGACTTGTATCTGTTATTTGTCGCTCCTCATGTTCGATTGAAATTTTGTACCTCTTTGCGAGATTCTCATTGACAACTGTTGTATATAAGTTTTGTAAGCTTGGAATCCGAAATCGTCATGATCCATGTGAACCTATAGATTGCTATGTCTGCCCTAAGTTTGTATGTCTCCACGTACTTCTGCGATTAGTAAGACCGTTAGGATTCGTTCTGTCTATGCATATGTTGTTTTCATCATTAGATACCTGAATAAGTTAGAGCGTGTTGTTTAATTTTCTGCCTCTCATCTGTTATCATCTGTTATCTGCCATTACTTTGATAAGTATATGATTATCTGTTATAAGTATTTGACTGTTGAATTGATTTCTGAAAAGTATAAGTATGAATGTTCTGACAAGAATCTGTTTGTTCTAAAATAAGTTTCGCGTTTGCTCTATTCCTTGAAATTCTGAAGTCCGATTCGTTTTCTGTTCTGTTCCGTCTTCTTCAATTTCGAGGACGAAATTTTCTTTTTAGAGGGGAAGAGTTGTAAAACCCTAAAAATTTTGAACGCGTTAAAAGACTATTCTACCCTAAAAAATAAGAGTACATAAAATACGTCAATGGTCGTTAAACGAAGTTCTAGTCTAACATGTAAATGATTGTCAAACCAAATGTGCAAGAAATTAAATCGACTCTTACGTCTAAAACATGGTACGCGTTTATACACTTTTATTGGGCCGTAATCTCATCACATTACATTTGAAATTTGTAGAAGCCCAACTAAGTTTTGGCCCATATTTTTCTTTTCTTTGGTTCGGTTATGATGAACCGTATAACCCCCACCCCTGCTCTTTTCTTCGTGACTTACTTTCACACACTCAAACACAAGAAACCCTAATATCAAAAGTCACGGCACACAAAGAAACCTCCCTCTCCATTTTTTCTGTCGACTGAAAAGGCTCCAAGAAAGGAAGGGTGCGAGGCTTAGTTTAAAGGCTGAAATCACGTGAAAAGTGCAAAGGTCGGATTGGTTTCGGGTGTGAGTTCCTTGTTGCTATTATCGTGGATAATAGAAGCACAAAGGGTGTCTTAGTTTGTTGTTTCAGCCATTGTTTTCTACTCCTTATTCACGTTACAAGGTATCACGTCTCTTCGTTTCACTTTCTTGTTGGGCCGCATGCTTTCCTCTCTTTTGAATTCATATACACGACACACATATGTTTATACAAGCGAATATAAATGTTATCATGCCTAATAAATTCGAAACCCTAATTGGAATGGAACCCTAAGTGTAATTAATGGTCTAAACATGTGTTATGATGGCCTAATATGAACCCTAAAACTGGACAGCATCATATGTCGAAATTGTGTGGGTTATAGATCGATATTTATAAGTGCAATAATCTGGGTTTTTGTTGGAAAAATTTATTTTATGTCTTAGTTAAGTTTTCCAAGTGGTTTGGTCGAATTTGGAGTTGTCTAAGTCGTATTTTTGAATTTTACAAGATTAAGTGTCAAAGCTGAGAAAACGGGTCTGAAATTTAGGTTGGATTCATCTAGGTGTTATCTGATGATACTTGCATGTTTTTGAGTGATTCTTGAGCCTAAATTGTAGTACCTTGAAATAGCTTTCTGGAAAAATAAGTCTTGTATCATTTGCAAACGTGGAAGTATGATTTTTATATTTTTGGAGTAAGGGTGTCTGAATCTGAATTGCTGAGTTGAAATTTATGATGTAGTAAATGATTTTTAGTATTTAATCTATGAGGTTCTGGAACTTTTCCTTTGGTGGATATGATATTTATATATGGTGTGACACCTGTAGCTTTTGGTTTCATGTGTTGAGTAGGGTGAGTGTGTTTGTTGGGGCCATACTTTTGGTGCGTGTAAATCTGGGTGAGTTCTGGACCGGTCTGGACTTATGATTTTCCGTAGGCCTTTTAGCATGGAAATAGAACCCACCAATTCTTGGAGAGTCTTTTAAATCATATGGGAACCCCTGGTATTTTGCTTGATTTCATTTGAGCTAAGTAAGTATTTTATAAAAATCGTTAAAGTCTGGTCCAAATATGAGTTTAAGAAAATGAAAGATAAAACATGATATCAATAAGTAACATACTTACAAAGGCATAAGAAGCTTATAAAAGAAGCTAATAAGCATTATACGAATCATAATCCGTGTAGATTCATTGAAGAAGACGTGGCGTCGTATCTTCGTGTTCGTTCATTCATTTGCTTTTCCCTCATTTGCATTAAGGTACAGATATTCTGACCTTTTTAGTAAAGGTTTTCTCATGATCTCCTTTTCTTGTCATTTCCTTATGCTTATTAGGATTCCCTATGCCATTGCTATGATTCCCTTCTGTTTATGTGAATCTCTGTTTGTCTGAACTTCTGTTTGTTGAACCTTGCTATGTTTGAGTATGAATTTCTGATTATGAACTTCTAATTATGAACATATGATTATGAACCTCTGATTATGAACGTATGATATGTGACTGTGATATGAACCTTTGATTTCTGAACATTTGATATGAACCCTTTCTGATTTGTTTGATCCGTTGCTTATCTGAAATCTCTGTTTATTGAACCATGAAACATCTTATTTGAACTTATGATATGAAAACTCCGATTTGTAAATCTGTTTGACCTTTATGATGAATTATGATCTGTGTCATTTATGACAATCTGTTTGACCTAAGTTAGTTTGACACCCGAGCCATTATTTCACTAGTCATGGGGGTTCCATGTCCGTTTCAGTGATGCACCTCTGACATGACTCTAGGGCAGTAGAGTGATGTTCTGCCACGTCCCTTTCTGTTATCTGTTTATTGATAGTTTGGCCACTATCTGTCTGTTGGGGCGTATGGATGCATCCTAGATCTGATATGTTATTTGATATGATTTGTCTGGTGAATGATGTCGTGTGCAATACGCGTCTTCACAAATTCTGGGAGCTAGCTACTGCATTTGTTATTGAGGTCTCCCATCATATTATATAAGGTATTCCGAGGTCACCCCTCCGAATAAGAAAGTTACTTCTGATATGATATGTTCTGGGCTCGTGGTAGATAACTAAATCTGTATCTGTTATTTCTGTGTTAGATATTCGGTTTATGATTCCGTATTTGTCAATGTTTCCATTTACATACTGAATTATTATATGTTTATTGAATGTGTTTATGCTTTGACATGTTTATGTGACTACCGTTTGCCATGCTAGGATATGATTAATATGCTTAAATGTGATTCTCATGTTGTCATCTGATTATATGTTAGTTTACCATTATGTGACCATGTTGATCTGTATGATGATTATGCTAGTGTATAATTGATTGTTCTGTAAGTTCATTATGTATAATTGTTCAGATAATTCGTGAACTTTGATTATCCGTTGGTGTTCGTATCTGCTTATGTTTGATCTGCCATGTTTAAATTCTGTCTATACTAAAGTTTGATCTGGGAAATGGTTTAACTTATGATATCTGACTTGATAACTTGCTAATTGCTATGCTATGTCTTAAACTTATTTAGTTATAGTTTTCCTACTGTGTTTTCTATTTGTATGTGTGACTGCCACGTTTGACTGCTATTGTTCCGCTGCTACGATATTGGATAACTGTGTTAAATGTAGATTAATTGACTTGTGTAAAGGACATGTTTACTTCTAGTAGTTGTTTCTGCTAGCTTTCGGTATTTCGTTTGACTTATATGTACTTAAATTGCCTGATTCATTAATTGCCTGTTGATTATGATGTGCTTCAGTGTGTGTCATCAATATGCTATGTGTTTGTTCTTATTTGTTGTTTGTTCTTCCGGATTTCTGTGTGTCTGTGTTTCCGCAGAATCCTCAGTGATTCATTATCCTCATTCCGCTGTGACTTTGTTATTCGTTTCTTTATTTCATTTCGTATTTCTGTTTTTGTTTAGTTTTCGTTTTGTTATATCTGTTCACTGGGCTTTGTAAGCTCAGCCGCATTTCTTTTCCTGCGGCAGGTATTAGGCATTCAAGATGAGCTTGTGGGATGGCTGATCTGGGTTGAGAGTAGAACTGAGAGCAAGTTTTGACTATAGAGATCTAGATTTATTTTGATTATTAAGTTATTTATGTTTTCTTTTGATTATTTTGTAAAGGCTTCCACTATTGTATATTATTTAAAGTTCTGATATGAAACCGTATTGTGATATCTTTACCCTTGTCGGGTTGGGGTGTTACAAGTATGACTTCTTTTAGACATTCTTTTCATCCTCCTACCAGGTATATAAACCTCCATAGATGGCACATCCTCAGATGCTTCAGGAACATCTTTAGCATTAGTGGAAGAAGTAGAAGAAGACTTAACTGGAGCAATACCTCGCAGTTGATACATTCTCTCAAGTATCACTCTGGCATTATTAGTTTTAGCAGCTTCTCTTTCAGCTTTCTTACCCATATCTTCTTCTTCTAAATCAATTAGCACACTGATCTTCTTAACACTAGATAATGCTGTAGAAGAAATATTTTGTGGTTTAGGAGAATGAACCCTTTCAGCTGAAGGTATAGATGCAGTAGATACTTCATGAGTAATAACAGGAGAATCCATCCTTGGTGGAACATCATCAAAATTATCCACAATTTCAACTGTTTTAGGCCACTTTGCCTGTAGAGCATCAGAATTAACAACACTTCTCTTCTTAAAAGATGATGCAGTCTGCTTCATAATCCTTTGATACAATCTATGCAATTCATCATCAGGTAAATTCCAGACTTGCCTTTGCTTCAAACCAGAATTAAAGATAGCAGAACTTTGATAAAGGACAATTTTCCTCATGTATGCTTTCTTTTGAGCTTCAGTAGGTGGTTTATCCCGTTTTGCTTTATTCTTTTGAGCAACAAGAGCTTTCTTTCTGTCAGCTGCCTCTTGTTTTTGTTTTTGTCCAAGATTGACCATTTTATCAACAAAATTCTCACTGTCAAAGTCAGCACCTAATATACTCTGAGCAAGTGTAGGATTAGAAACAACTTGCTGAGTATAAACATCCCATTGTGCACCAGGCATCTTAGTACGCAATTCATCCAGTTCTCTTTGTCTCTCAGGAGGCAAATTTGAAGTAGACTGAGCTGCAATCTGTTTAGCCAAATCCTCACTTTTCTTGTTCTCTGCACATTCAACTATCATTCTTTCTTGCTCTTTCAAATCTTCTTCACTTACTAAATTTGGACCAAGCTCTGCATCAATCAATATCGCTTTCTCTGTAGCAATAGAATTTTCAGCAGAACTAGCTTGAGGAATATCCATAGGAGGAACTTCAGAAGAAACACCCAAATAAGTATCAGAAGAATCATGTTGAGACAATTCTTCAACAGGTGTTGAAAAGACTTCAGCATTAGGATCCAAATTAAAACTTCTTTCATCAACAAATACTTCAGGATTATCTGCTGAAGGTAAAGAACTTGGTTGTTCTTGTACAAATGAAGCTTGACCATGTACAGAAACAACATCCTTCATTGAAACATCAGCAGTAACATCATCAACGCTTGGTTCTTTTGAAGCTTCAGTGGATTCCTTATTCAGATATTGTCTTCTCCTTTTTCTAGTAAATCGAATAGGTTCCTTTTTCTTAGAGGATTCAGCAGCAACAGGAGAAGAAACAGGTGCCTTTTGAGCAACATCAGCCAAAATCTTAAGAGAACCAAACGGATTATCCTCTGGCTCTTCATCAGAAGAAACCACTAGCTTTCTTTTAGAATGATGCCCAAGTTGATCTTCCAAACTCTTAACCTTATTCCTCAGCTCCACAATCTCACCACCAAGAGAAGACTTAGTCTCTGCAAGTTCCTTTTTGAGATCAGTGATGAGTGTCTAAATACTCATCATTTTTATACTGTTAGAATGCCAAAAACATCTGAAAACACTCAGAAACACATCACAATGATAAAAATATCACAAACAAGTGTTTTATATGTTTTAAATGCAAAAACATCAAAATCTGGTGAAAAACGTATCAAGTTTGCATAATTGGCAGTTTTAGTCCCCCAAGTTACAAAAGTTGTCAAAATTAGTCCCTGGTAATTCAAAAACTTGTAAAATATCATTTTAGGTCCTTGAGATTCAAAAGTTGTCAAAACAAACCCTTTAAAATTCAAAAATCACAAAATGACAACTTTAGTCCTTTAACTTTGAAAATTGTCAAAAATAGTCCTTGGTTAATTTAAAAAGTGAGAATTATCAAATGTTAACCTTGTTCTATTTATAAATGACAAAAATGGTCCTTATGATAAACTTTGGAGAATTTACATGTTTGGTCCCTCAAGTTTCAAACTTGACAGTTTTGGTCCCTGGATTTACAAAAATGGAAAATAAACAAAGTGGTCCTTGTACTAATCACATTTGGCAGTTTTAGTCCTTGTGAGAGCTTTGGAAAGTTGTCAAGATCAGTCCTAGAAGAATTGGCAAATTACACTTTTGGTCCTTGTTGTTAACTTAAACCAAACGGATCCAATAAACCAACCAAGCCCAATCCAGTCCAATACATGACCCGGCCCAACTTTGTCTCCCTCACCTCCCCTGCATACTCAAAACCAGAGGTGGTTTTCTCACCACCACCTCACCCTTTCCACCTCATCCACCTTTGCCCCCCTCCTCTCATTAGCCTACCAAGCATTAAATGCTTCCTCACCACTTTAACCCCTAAACCTCACCTCATCCCCTGTTTTTGCTGCAAAAATAACCCCTAAACCCATTCCTACTTCCCAACTTGTCCCCTACACCTCTACTATACTCCAAACTTCTTTAATTGCTCTGAAATTATCTCAAGCAACCATGAGCACTTTTGGCGCCAAAAATCCAATTTGATGGCTGTGATCACTTTCACTGAATCAATGGCTGAGAATGTTGATGGGATATGATCAGAGACATGTGGGGAGTTCAGAAAAGCTATAAAGAAAGCAGAAGAGGCAATGGAGAAGTGATCTAGAATAATTGTAATTTTAGCTTATGTCGTTTTTATTAAATTTCAAGTTTCAGTGTTTGTTTAAGCTTTAAGCTTTGTATTTCAAGTTATTCAAGTGAAATAAAACCTTTGTTAACATCAATTTCCAGTTTCAAGTTCTGTTTTCAAGATAAGCAATTTTTCAAGTTTAAAAAAATCTCATTAATGGTGAATGTTGTTAGTAGTTGTTAGTTTGGACTCAGAAGCTCACATAAGCTCCTTATAAAGCTTATTCAAGCTTTTAGATACCTTAAAAATAGTTTAGTATAAAAAACTCAAAAATTCTCAAAAATACCAAATAAATTAGTGAAAATTAAAAAATCCTTGGTGAAGAAGGTCAAAGCTGGTGCAATGTTGATTTTGGAAAGCTTGTTGGTTTAGAGCTTCATGGGAAGCAATAGGTGTGATCTTTGAGCCTAAGTCATCAGTTTGTGCTTGAATCCACTTGTAAGCCCTTTTTTATCCATTTTGGTAAATCACTGTGTAGATTGTTAATTAGCTCAAATCTTTGTGTTTAAATGTTTATTAGTTATAGTTAAGTTAAAATAAGTGATAAAACCAGTTACTTGTTCTTTTTAATTGGTAGTTAGTAAAAAATCTCATTTTGACAGTTTTCTTAGCATAATTGTAATTTCTCAGTTCAATGATGTTATTGTTGTGGTTTAGTGCTTAAATAGTCTTATTAAGTAATAATACAAGGTCTGTGATCCATACCAATGTTTTAATCTGTGATTCTCTTTGTAAAGTACCAAAACAATTTCATTAGGAGTGTTTGGATTTGTGTAGTTTACTGCATTAAAGGTTGTGCAAACCATTGCCTTTGTTTGATACATATTGCAGTAGGTTATAATAACTCAAACAAGCAACAAAATTAAGTCCTTGTTTATAAAAAAGTCAAAAAAATCTTTTTAAATCCATCTTAGTCAGTCACTGTTGGGATTTTGAACTGCAAAATCCATTTTATAAGCTTAAAAGATGTTGGTATAGCTTTAGATAATCTTATAATAGCTTATAATACTACAATCAGTCCATAGAATCAAGTGCAAATTCATTAAAGTCAAACTTTCAGTTTAGTCTAAAAGTCAAAATGTTGTCCTGTGCACAGTGAGTAGGCTCAATTTGATAAGCTCACAAATAGCTTATTAGTTGGCTTCATCCTGTGAAATTTGTTTCTTTGGATAGTTAACCTGGTCCTCTTTAAGTTCCAAGTTTAAAATTTCAATTTGTAGCTTATTTGATAAGCCTGCATGTGCTTATCATTTTGTCCCAAGTCACTCAGTGTTTGTTAAGTCATCCTCAGTGGTTTTTCAAATTTTTCATAAGCTTCTCACAAGCTATTTAGTATAAGCCAAACTGAGTAATTTAGTATTTTAGAAAGCTTAACTGGTCATCTAGTTTATCCAAGTCTTTATTTTCATTTACTAGCTCATTTAGGAGCTTAAAAAGTAGCTTATAAGTACCTAGCAAACCACAGTGTCCTGTGTAAAATAGATTAGACTTGTGCTTATTTGAGCTTACTTTGTGCTTATTTCTTAATCATTTGCTTTATCAGTTGTTAATTCTAGCTTATTACAAGTGTCTAGCTTATTTCCAGTTTTCACTTTGCTTATTTTTTAGCTTAAAAGCCATTTTGGCTTAAACTCTTTAGCTTATTTCCATTTTCTTGCAACTGTTAAAAAATAAGCTCTCACAGAGCTTATTACTGGTTTTCATAAAAAGTCACAGTTACAAAAAGTGCTTATCTTCTTGTGTTTAATAAGTTGCAAAAAGAAATTCCAAAAATAAAAATGTTTTTGCAAAAAGGGTGGAGGCAGGCTCGAACCTGAGACCTCCAGCCTTGTGAGAGTGATAAGAGGTGTACCTGTAACCATTGCGCCCTTGGGTCTTTGACTGTTAGAGTTTGCACAAAATAATCTCTTATATACATTTCACCCAGTTTAGCTTATTAAGTGTAGTTAGCTTATTTCGAGCTTATTTTTAGTAGCTTTTTCAGTTTTTGTGTTTTTTATAAATCTGTATTAGTATAAAGTATTTTTACAAAAAGTTTCAGATTTTTCCAAATAGTTTTAGTATTTTTTAACATTTAATTAGTGTAAAAACTTATTTAATTCATAATAAATAAAATAATAATCTAAAAAATATAATTCTTTTTCCTAAAATTTTTTTTTGTCATATAGTACGTAATAAAATTAGTTTTACATTCGTAGGCCTTTTATTTCATAAATTTTACGTTTTTGCTTGCGCTCCAGCGTAATTTTTAAACGTAACGCTCGTTTTCATTTTAAACCACGTTTTTAGGTAATTTAAGGTTACGTTTTAGTCAAGATAGTTTATTTAAGTCATTTAGTTTTATAAAATCACAAAAACATCATTGTAAAAATAGTGATAGCGTTTATTTAATATATTATATCTTTTATTTCTTTTAATTTGCATTTAAGTCGCTGTAATTTGTTAAACTTTTCTTTAGGTAATTATCCATTCAAAACCTTACTGATCACTATCCTTAGTGATTATTCTATCATCTGATCAAGTGTTTATACACCAATTCATCCTCCGTGGGACTTAACGACCCAGGAATTCCCTATATTCCTCTGATCTTAATTGCATTAGTGTTTGAGCAGTTTTAAGTCTGTTACGGTTAGCCATTCACAAGTGGTTAGCTTGTGTGATTAGACTTGACTGTTTAGCACCAATCAAATTTTGGCGCCGCTGCCGGGGAGGCTGTAAGCGTGTTCTAGCATTTTTCGGACCCGTACTTGCACATATACCATCGTTTGTAAAAAGTTTTCTGTAAAGTTAATATAAATCAAAAAGTTCATTAACACTTTTCCTAAAGTGTTAAAAACCCAAAAACAATATAAAACAACAAAACAATCGTAACGTTTTCTGTCTTGTGTTTCTTTTAAGGTGATTCTTAAAGAAATACGATTTGGTTAAACGAGACGATATCAAAAATATTTTCCAAAAGTTTTTAAAACCTCTTAGCACATAATCATTACCTACGTCTTTTCAGTGGTACTTAATTTATACATAAAAATCAACCACCGCAAATCAAGGCAGTGCACTACCTAACTGGGGGTGCGACCATAATAAGTTCCCGAACCACAGATTTAAAACTTGCCTTTGTGTCACTTGTGATTTGGTGTACCTTTTTCAAAGAAGCCATTTTATTTGTGATTATTGGTTAAGTTCACTTGTGTTTTGCCTCATTTGTTTTGAAAATTGATTTTTATAATTAGTGCATGCGCACTCGTTCTTCCAGTTCTACAAGTCCACTTTCTGAACTTGGAAAGATTCCTCGTAGACGTAGTGGACGTTCAGCTCCTTCAGCCGTGACTGAGGAACGTCTACCACCACCACCTCCTGTCGAAATGGCAGAAGACAAACCCATGAATGAGCTTCTCCAAGCACCCATCGAGGGTTACGGAGATGCCATTGTTGTCCCAGCCATTGTGGCTGATACCTTCGAACTCAAAACCGGGTTACTTAATCTGGTAACCCAAAGCCAATTCTATGGTTTTGAGCGGGATGATCCTCATGCACACATTTGATGGTTTAACAAGATTGCATCTACCATCAAGTAAAAGAATGTCCCACATGAAGCTATCAAGCTTCTTCTGTTCCCATTTTCTCTAGAGGGACAAGCCCGGAATTGGCTTGAGAAACAACCCCCTCGTTCCATTGAGACATGGGAAGATCTAGTTACCAAGTTTGTTAACGAATTCTATCCTCCATCCCGAACCACAAGTCTTAAGAATGAGATAATGAAATTTTCTCAGAGATTTGATGAATCATTCGGGGAGGCATGGGATCGTTACAAAGAATTGCTCCGCAAGTGTCCGCATCATGGTTTTACCGAGTTAATGCAGATGGATACTTTCTATAATGGTCTGAGACAAGCTGACCAAGACTCTTTGAATGCCTCCGCGGGAGGTAATTTCCTTAGCAAAACCACCAAAGAAGCCTTACAAATCATTGAAAACAAGTCCCAGGTCCGCCCTTTCCGCACAAAGACATATCAGACTCAGTCTAATGCTGGACCGTCTACTTCATCTCCTGTGAGTACATCTAGCACCGATGCTAAGATTGATAAACTCACAGATATTGTTCAGGCTTTGGTTCTTGCTAACCAGAAGAAAGTCACCTTCACTCAGACACCATCACATGGTGAAGTGAAGAAAGTTGAAGTTTGTGTTACTTGTAGTGGTCCTCATGCATACTACAACTGTACTGCCACCGATGGTAGTCCGTTTGAAGCAAATGCTATAGCCGGTACTTCAAATCAAGGAGGTAATCAATACCGACCTCAGAATGAACCAAGCTACCGTGCTAACACTTATCAGGCACCACCCGGTTTTAACCAGAATCCTAACCGGAATCAGAATCAACCTAGAATGAACCAAGGTTATCAAAACCAAGGTAATTTCTATCCTGGACCCAATCAAGGTTTCCAACAACAAGGGAACCTTCATCAAAACAATTTCAATCGTGGGAATCAATTTCATGGGAATGTAAATCCTAATCAAGGGAATTTTCAACAACAAGGTCATAATCAAAACATCCGACCTCAAAATTTCCCTCCTAATCCACCTCCCGCCATTGTTCCAACTGGACCATCATCTGAGGAGTTGTTGAAACAATTCATGAAATCCCAAGATGAGATGAACAGGTTGTTGGTCAGTCAGATTGCTGATCTCAAGAAGTCTTTAAAAGATCAACCCTCGGGCTCAGGAAAACTTCCGAGCAACACGATCGCTAACTCGAGGGGCGATGCTAAGGCGATCACAACCAGAAGTGGTGTTTCATACAATGGACCCGCTATTCCTACTACCTCTTCTTCTTCTCTCCCGAAGGTAGTGGAAAGTGAACCTAGGACACACAATGGACCTACGACTCCAATGCCTCCTCCACTAGGAGAAATGAGTCAAGTTACCAAGGCGACAAAGGACAAGGAACTTCCTATTGATAATGGAAGTGCCACACACGTCCTACCTTCGGTAGTCCAACCTCAAGTTGTCCAGAAACCCAAGTCTAATCCAGGAGTTGTTTTTGAACCACCTGTAGCTCCCGTTGAAAATATCAAATCCAAATCTTCTATTCCTTATCCATCACGTTTGAATGAGCAAAAGCTCCGTGAAAAAGCTAGTCATCAAATGGACAAATTTTTCCAAATTTTCCAAGAGTTACATTTTGACATAAGCTTTGCGGATGCTATCATGCTGATGCCCAAGTTTGCATCAACTCTCAAACACATGTTAAGCAACAAGGAAAAGCTGTTTGAAATGGCTAAAACTCCTCTTAACGAGAACTGCTCTGCAGTTATCCTGAAAAAGCTTCCAGAAAAGCTTGGAGATCCTGGAAAATTTCTCTTACCTTGTGTATTTCCAGGAATGGTTGAGTGCTTTGCCCTAGCAGATCTTGGTGCAAGCATAAACCTGATGCCTTATTCAGTATGGAAGAAACTTTCTCTTCCGGAACTTACTCCTACATGCATGACTCTCGAGCTTGCAGATCGTACAATATCCCGTCCTCTTGGCATTGCCGAGGACGTATTTGTGAAAGTAGGAAAGTTCCATTTTCCAGCTGACTTCGTGGTTGTTGATTTTGATGCCGATCATCGGGTTCCTCTCATTGTTGGTCGAGGATTCCTGAGAACGGGCCGTGCTCTTATAGATGTATTTGAGCAAGAAATCACATTACGTGTTGGTAATGAAGCTGTCACTTTTAACCTTGATCAGACTTCGAGGTACTCCGCAAATTATGATTCTGAATCGGTTAACCGAATAGATATCATTGTTGTTGCTTCAGAAGAGTACTCTCAAGCAGTTCTTGGTTATTCTCATAATTCTGTGAGTGGGGATACCACCACATCTTCCTATCCTATCATAGCCAATTCTACTCCTTCTCTCACTCCGTTTGAGGGAAGCAACTTCATCTTGGAAGAGATTGAAGCATACTTGGCTAGTGATTCTGTTCCTTGGGAAATTGATCACGCTCCAATTGACATTGAGGGGGACATACTTCTCATTGAGAAGTTGCTTAATGATGATCCATCATCAGCCCCTCACACTAGTGATTCAATTCCTGATAAGATTAATCAAAATAAGATTAATCTGGAGGGAGATTTTCTTCTTGAGAAGTTGTTAAATCATGACATTTCTCCTCCACTCCCTCCCATCAAACTTCATAACAAGGAAGTTAAGTCAGTTGAGAAAACTGAAGAATTTCCTGAGGTTGAGCTTAAGGACTTACCACCTCATCTCGAGTATGCATTTCTTGAAGGTGATGATAAATTACCAGTCATTATTGCCCGAGATTTGAGTAAAGATGAAAAGTCTGCTCTTATAAAAATCTTGAAGTCACACAAGCAAGCAATTGCTTGGAAACTCTCCGACATTAAGGGTATCAACCCTGAATTTTGTACTCACAAAATCTTGATGGAGGATGACTTCAAGCCAGCAGTTCAACATCAGAGAAGAGTAAATCCAAAAATCCATGATGTTATCAAACAGGAGGTTATCAAACTTCTTGATGCAGGATTGATTTACCCAATCTCAGATAGTCCTTGGGTTAGCCCAATTCATTGTGTTCCTAAAAAGGGTGGCATAACTGTTATCACAAATGAAGATAACGAGTTAATTCCAACTCGATTGGTTACGGGATGGCGTGTTTGCATTGACTATCGTAAGTTGAATGACGCCACTCGTAAAGACCATTTTCCTCTACCCTTCATGGACCAAATGCTTGAGAGATTAGCAGGGAATGAATACTATTGTTTCCTTGATGGTTTCTCGGGGTACTTTCAGATCCCCATTGATCCAAAGGATCAAGATAAAACTACATTCACCTACCCATACGGAACTTTTGCCTACAGACGTATGCCTTTTGGCCTATGTAATGCTCCTGGCACGTTCCAACGATGTATGATGGCCATATTCCACGACATGATCGGGGAAACAATGGAGGTGTTTATGGATGACTTCTCGGTCATTGGGGATTCATTTCAAACATGTCTCTCCCATCTAGATAAAATGCTCAAACGGTGTGAAGACACCAATCTTTGTCTAAACTGGGAGAAAAGCCACTTTATGGTCAAAGAAGGCATAGTCCTTGGCCATAAAATTTCAAAGAACGGGATTGAGGTAGATAGAGCAAAAGTCGATGTTATTGCTAAATTACCTCATCCTACTACCGTCAAAGGTATTAGGAGTTTTTTAGGTCATGCCGGTTTCTATCGTAGATTCATACAAGATTTTTCTAAAATCGCCCGGCCTATGACCCATCTTCTTGAAAAGGATGCTCCTTTTATCTTCTCACCCGAGTGCATCGTAGCTTTTGAAACATGGAAGAAAAAGCTTACTAAAGCACCCATTCTCGTTGCTCCCGACTGGGATTTACCCTTTGAGCTTATGTGCGATGCAAGTGATTTTGCTATCGGTGCAGTCTTAGGGCAACGTAGAAACAAGCATTTTCAGCCTATTCACTACGCAAGTAAGACTATGACTAAAGCTCAAACTCATTATACCACCACAGAAAAAGATCTATTAGCCGTGGTGTATGCATTTGAAAAGTTTCGGCCATACTTAATCTTGACCAAATGTGTAGTGTATACGGATCACTCGGCTCTCAAATATCTCTTTGCAAAACAAGATGCAAAGCCGAGATTGCTCCGTTGGGTTCTCCTTCTCCAAGAATTTGATATCATCATACGTGATAAAAAATGAGCTGAGAACCTGGCTGTTGATCATCTGTCCAGATTAGAAAACCCTCACCAAGATGTTTTCGAGAAAAAGGAAATAAATGAAGCATTTCCTCTCGAAACACTCAATGCGGTTTCTTTTCGTGGAAATTCTACCACCCCATGGTTTGCTGACTTCGCAAATTACCATGCGGGTAACTTCATTGTGAAAGGGATGTCGACCCAGCAGAAGAACAAATTCTTCAAAGATGTTAAACATTACTTCTGGGACGACCCTTTCTTATTCAAGATTTGTGCGGATCAAGTCATCCGACGGTGTGTTTATGGACAAGAAGCTCTTGACATTCTCAAAGCTTGCCATGCTGGACCCACCGGGGGCCATCATAGTCCAAACTACACCGCCAAAAAGGTGTTTGATTCCGGATTTTATTGGCCCACAATCTATAAGGATGCCCACGAATTTGTCAAAGCCTGTGACGCTTGTCAACGTCATGGTAATATCTCTCAAAGGAATGAAATGCCGCAAAACGCTATTCAAGTGTGTGAGATTTTTGACATCTGGGGCATAGATTTTATGGGACCATTTCCATCATCTCGAGGAAACAAATACATTCTCGTGGCAGTTGATTACTTATCAAAATGGGTTGAAGCAAAAGCTTTACGCACGAATGATGCCCGAGTTGTAGTAAAATTCCTCAAAGCTTTATTTGCCCGATTTGGAACTCCACGTGCTATAATCAGTGATCGTGGTACGCATTTCTGCAATGACAAATTTGATAAAGTCATGCAAAAGTATGGTGTAAACCACCATTTTTCTACTGCGTATCATCCACAAACAAGTGGACAAGTAGAAGTGACAAATCGGGGTATAAAAAGAATCCTTGAAAGGACAGTAGGTGAAAATCGTGCATCCTGGTCGGATAAACTGGATGACGCACTCTGGGCTTTTCGTACAGCTTACAAAACACCAATTGGGTGTACTCCATACAAGCTAGTGTACGGAAAAGCATGTCATCTTCCGATTGAACTAGAGCACAAGGCTTACTGGGCCTTAAAGCATGCAAACTTCGATATACAGACAGCCGGTGATCACAGAAAAGTTCAAATGAATGAACTAAATGAACTTCGTGATCAAGCTTACGAGAACTCTTTGATCTATAAACAAAAGACAAAGAAGATTCATGACTCTAAAATCAAGAACCGCGTTTTCAACGTTGGTGATCGAGTCCTTCTTTTCAACTCTAGATTGAAGATTTTCTCGGGAAAGCTCAAGTCCCGTTGGTCTGGTCCATTTACTATCACTAAGGTTTACCCTTATGGCACCATTGAGTTATCTCAACCTGATGGTCCAAATTTTAAAGTGAATGGTCATCGATTAAAGCATTACTTTGGAGAGGACATTCCACCTGTGGTTGTCCCGGATCTACAAACATTCCCCATGAACCAATGAATGCGGGGATCGAGTCAAGCTAGTGACTCGGGAATCAAAAACAGTAGCACACACAATATGGGTTTTCACCCATGTTTCTGTCTTCTTACCCCCTTTCTACCACCCTAGTGTGGGGGAAGTGCCCCACGCTGTTTTATATTCTAATCATGTTCTAAAAAAAAAAAAAAAAAAAAAAAAAAAAAAAAAAATCTTCAAAATAATGGCCGTAGTATTTCCCTTTTTATGTTCTATGTTTCGGCATAACCGCCGGTACTTTGAATATTGAGGGCAATATTCATTTCTTAGTGTGGGGGGGAATTCTCCGAATTTCATCATGTAATTATTCCACCCAATTCCCCCGTTTTTGGCCAAAATTTTTTTTTTGGAGTAAGTGTTTTTCACTTACTCAACAAATGGTAATCAGTCCACCATGTCTAACCCACATAAGGATTGGCTAATCCAGGAGCAAACGGCTCTTGGTAAAGATATCTCAAATCCGTTTATGGCTTGCAATTTGCCTAAAATTGTATGGTGTTCAGCTCACCATATCTTTAAACTAGTGAAAAGTTGGCTAGCCCGCAAGTTTATGGCTTGTGGTAAAGGCAGTTGAAAATCCATAATTGGTAATCGGCTCACCAAAGATAATATTGATAATTTATCTAAGAGTTGGCTAGTCCAGAAGCAAACGGCTTCTGGTAAAGACAAATCAAATCCGTTGAAAGCTTATGATTTGCTCAAAATCATTTGGTTATCATTGTGCCAAGGTTCTTACTTGAACTAAAACAATTGGCTACTCCAGAAGTAATGGCTTTTGGTAAAGAGATAAAATCCATTAAATTTTCTCAAATCACTTCTAGGGACTAGCAATATCTTAGTGTGGGGGATTGATGAGTGTCTAAATACTCATCATTTTTATACTGTTAGAATGCCAAAAACATCTGAAAACACTCAGAAACACATCAAAATGATAAAAATATCACAAACAAGTGTTTTATATGTTTTAAATGCAAAAACATCAAAATCTGGTGAAAAACGTATCAAGTTTGCATAATTGGCAGTTTTAGTCCCCCAAGTTACAAAAGTTGTCAAAATTAGTCCTTGGTAATTCAAAAACTTGTAAAATATCATTTTAGGTCCTTGAGATTCAAAAGTTGTCAAAACAAACCCTTTAAAATTCAAAAATCACAAAATGACAACTTTAGTCCTTTAACTTTGAAAATTGTCAAAAATAGTCCTTGGTTAATTTAAAAAGTGAGAATTATCAAATGTTAACCTTGTTCTATTTATAAATGACAAAAATGGTCCTTATGATAAACTTTGGAGAATTTACATGTTTGGTCCCTCAAGTTTCAAACTTGACAGTTTTGGTCCCTGGATTTACAAAAATGGAAAATAAACAAAGTGGTCCTTGTACTAATCACATTTGGCAGTTTTAGTCCTTGTGAGAGCTTTGGAAAGTTGTCAAGATCAGTCCTAGAAGAATTGGCAAATTACACTTTTGGTCCTTGTTGTTAACTTAAACCAAACGGATCCAATAAACCAACCAAGCCCAATCCAGTCCAATACATGACCCGGCCCAACTTTTAAAAACAGATAAACCGCCTTCACTGTTTGTCTCCCTCACCTCCCCTGCATACTCAAAACCAGAGGTGGTTTTCTCACCACCACCTAACCCTTTCCACCTCATCCACCTTTGCCCCCCCTCCTCTCATTAGCCTACCAAGCATTAAATACTTCCTCACCACTTTAACCCCTAAACCTCACCTCATCCCCTGTTTTTGCTGCAAAAATAACCCCTAAACCCATTCCTACTTCCCAACTTGTCCCCTACACCTCTACTATACTCCAAACTTCTTTAATTGCTCTGAAATTATCTCAAGCAACCATGAGCACTTTTGGCGCCAAAAATCCAATTTGATGGTTGTGATCACTTTGACTGAATCAATGGCTGAGAATGTTGATGGGATATGATCAGAGACATGTGGGGAGTTCAGAAAAGCTATAAAGAAAGCAGAAGAGGCAATGTAGAAGTGATCTAGAATAATTGTAATTTTAGCTTATGTCGTTTTTATTAAATTTCAAGTTTCAGTGTTTGTTTAAGCTTTAAGCTTTGTATTTCAAGTTATTCAAGTGAAATAAAACCTTTGTTAACATCAATTTCCAGTTTCAAGTTCTGTTTTCAAGATAAGCAATTTTTCAAGTTTAAAAAAATCTCATTAATGGTGAATGTTGTTAGTAGTTGTTAGTTTGGACTCAGAAGCTCACATAAGCTCCTTATAAAGCTTATTCAAGCTTTTAGATACCTTAAAAACAGTTTAGTATAAAAAACTCAAAAATTCTCAAAAATACCAAATAAATTAGTGAAAATTAAAAAATCCGTGGTGAAGAAGGTCAAAGCTGGTGCAATGTTGATTTTGGAAAGCTTGTTGGTTTAGAGCTTCATGGGAAGCAATAGGTGTGATCTTTGAGCCTAAGTCATCAGTTTGTGCTTGAATCCACTTGTAAGCCCCTTTTTATCCATTTTGGTAAATCACTGTGTAGATTGTTAATTAGCTCAAATCTTTGTGTTTAAATGTTTATTAGTTATAGTTAAGTTAAAATAAGTGATAAAAACAATTACTTGTTCTTTTTAATTGGTAGTTAGTAAAAAATCTCATTTTGACAGTTTTCTTAGCATAATTGTAATTTCTCAGTTCAATGATGTTATTGTTGTGGTTTAGTGCTTAAATAGTCTTATTAAGTAATAATACAAGGTCTGTGATCCATACCAATGTTTTAATCTGTGATTCTCTTTGTAAAGTACCAAAACAGTTTCATTAGGAGTGTTTGGATTTGTGTAGTTTACTGCATTAAAGGTTGTGCAAACCATTGCCTTTGTTTGATACATATTGCAGTAGGTTATAATAACTCAAACAAGCAACAAAATTAAGTCCTTGTTTATAAAAAA
>BPTQ01000006.1:198186476-198294007 GCA_019973895.1 Chrysanthemum seticuspe | reverse complement strand
GTTTTTGTAAAAATAAAAACCTTAAAGAAAAACGTTGAATAATTTGTGTTCTTCTATTCGTGAAAAACATTGACACTGAAAAATACTTTTGGTCATTATTCGAGACACTCTCGAATAAAAGAATTGTCAACGTTCTTTTACCTTTATTCGATTTCTCAAATTCGGTTTTACCGAAAATTCGATTTTTTATTCGTTTCACTTTTGACCTTTATTCGATCTGTGCACATTATTCGATCTTAATTGTTGACTATTTCGTTTACTAATTCTTTATTCGTGTTTCATTCGAGTTTATTCGTGTTCAGATTAGATAAAATGTGTCCTGTGACACCAAACGATCCATGAATATTCGATGAAAAATTCGAGGATTTACTCGATCATTTACTTTTATTTCTGAACCTATTTGCAGCTTATTTGATAAGCCTGCATGTGCTTATCATTTTGTCCCAAGTCACTCAGTGTTTGTTAAGTCATCCTCAGTGGTTTTTCAAATTTTTCATAAGCTTCTCACAAGCTATTTAGTATAAGCCAAACTGAGTAATTTAGTATTTTAGAAAGCTTAACTGGTCATCTAGTTTATCCAAGTCTTTATTTTCATTTACTAGCTCATTTAGGAGCTTAAAAAGTAGCTTATAAGTACCTAGCAAACCACAGTGTCCTGTGTAAAATAGATTAGACTTGTGCTTATTTGAGCTTACTTTGTGCTTATTTCTTAATCATTTGCTTTATCAGTTGTTAATTCTAGCTTATTACACGTGTCTAGCTTATTTCCAGTTTTCACTTTGCTTATTTTTTAGCTTAAAAGCCATTTTGGCTTAAACTCTTTAGCTTATTTCCATTTTCTTGCAACTGTTAAGAAAATAAGCTCTCACAGAGCTTATTACTGGTTTTCATAAAAAGTCACAGTTACAAAAAGTGCTTATCTTCTTGTGTTTAATAAGTTGCAAAAAGAAATTCCAAAAATAAAAATGTTTTTGCAAAAAGGGTGGAGGCAGGCTCGAACCTGAGACCTCCAGCCTTGTGAGAGTGATAAGAGGTGTACCTGTAACCATTGTGCCCTTGGGTCTTTGACTGTTAGAGTTTGCACAAAATAATCTCTTATATACATTTCACCCAGTTTAGCTTATTAAGTGTAGTTAGCTTATTTCGAGTTTATTTTTAGTAGCTTTTTCAGTTTTTGTATTTTTTATAAATCTGTATTAGTATAAAGTATTTTTACAAAAAGTTTCAGATTTTTCCAAATAGTTTTAGTATTTTTTAACATTTAATTAGTGTAAAAACTTATTTAATTCATAATAAATAAAATAATAATCTAAAAAATATAATTCTTTTTCCTAAAATTTTCTTTTGTCATATAGTACGTAATAAAATTAGTTTTACATTCGTAGGCCTTTTATTTCATAAATTTTACGTTTTTGCTTGCGCTCCAGCGTAATTTTTAAACGTAACGCTCGTTTTCATTTTAAACCACGTTTTTAGGTAATTTAAGGTTACGTTTTAGTCAAGATAGTTTATTTAAGTCATTTAGTTTTATAAAATCACAAAAACATCATTGTAAAAATAGTGATAGCATTTATTTAATATATTTTATCTTTTATTTCTTTTAATTTGCATTTAAGTCGCTGTAATTTGTTAAACTTTTCTTTAGGTAATTATCCATTCAAAACCTTACTGATCACTATCCTTAGTGATCATTCTATGATCTGATCAAGTGTTTATACACCAATTCATCCTCCGTGGGACTTAACGACCCAGGAATTCCCTATATTCCTCTGATCTTAATTGCATTAGTGTTTGAGCAGTTTTAAGTCTGTTACGGTTAGCCATTCACAAGTGGTTAGCTTGTGTGATTAGACTTGACTGTTTAGCACCAATCAATCAGCTACCGCAGCTACATACCTATTCGCTAGAGCATAGACAGATGTAAGTGTAATAAGGTCCTCAGCTCCACCATCTGATTGCTCAGTGGTAATGGGAACTTCATTGGACCTTTCAGGAGAAACATGGTCATGCTCAACATAAGGAGAACCTTCATTAAATGGTTCCATGTGTGGACTAGGTGTGGTCAGTCGATTAGGTTCAGACTCAAATGAATCAAAACTAACCTGAGTAGGTGGTGGACAAGGACTAGGTCTAGGTGAAAGTATATGTGGAGGTTGGTCAGGAGAAACATTAGATGCTTCAACAGTAGTAGAAGGGCCCTCATCAATGGCAACTGAAGGATTACCATCAGCAGTAACATTGGTAGAAGGTTGATTATTAACAACATTATCCTCATTAGCAGCCGCATTCCCCTGAGGCAACATAGCTGCTAGTAAAGGATGATGTGTCCCCTCATATTTAGTTCTCATTGAAGGAAATAGTTTAGCAGATAAAGCTCCTATGGGATAAAAGGCTTGGGCTCGGGTATTAGTGTCTATAATCATTTGCAAAAACCTAGGGTACATTAAAAACTTATGCTTTTTCTTTTGAATATTCTCAGCCATGTTATCAAAAATAAACTTAGAAAAATTATAAGTTAACCCTTGAGAAAGACACACAATACCACATCCCAATTGTGTAGAGAACTGATCCCATCCTCCTGATTTATTGCTTATGCACTGAAGCAATGTGTGAACTAAAAACCTCCACATCGGGCATAGTTGATTCTTGAGCCACATGTCTATTCGTTCACCTTGGTATCCAATAGCTCTCAGTCCATCTAGTATCGCCACTGAATTAGAATGATAAACCCCATTCTCATCATCCAAACGAAGTCAACTTCTGATCAACTCCTCTGTCACTACATACTCGACATCATCAATCATAGCCACGATCTCTGTTTCACTACGTTTTGAAGCAGATGCCCAGAACTGAGTAACCAAAGATTCATATATAGCATTAGGAGAATGTGATAAAGTATAATGAATCTTGGATCTCTTCAAAAACTCCACCATAGGTTTATACAGATCATCACCCTTAGCTGTTCCAAGAAAAGCAACTTTATTATGATCGTGTTTGAATTGAAGCGCCATGAGAGATTTAGATATTGGGTTACGATTTAATCGACTGAAGGTGTGTTTAAATCGAATAAAGAGGGAATCAGTTAATATTATACGACGATATGAAAATAGGGTATAAGTAAAAGTTTCCCAAATTTTGGTCAAAGATATAAGTTATTGACCAACGCTGACGTGTAATGCAACCTTTTACCAAATTTAAATTTCAACTTCAGCAAAAACAATGGTTATTCTGCTGAAGTCTTATCCCCAATCAGCAGAAACACATCACGTATTCAAGAAGCTTCAGTAAATATCTTTTTACTGTTTCACCCAACTCACATTAAATCTCATTAAGTCTTGAAACCGTCTATAAAACAATCCCCAATGCATACTTATCTCTCATCAATTTCCCCCAAGTATCATCACAACCCTAATTTCATCAATGAACCACAATTAACCACAATAAACCATGAATAATAAACCAGAGGTTGTTGATCCAACCTCTTCTCCATCATCATCATCATCTAGTGATTTCCTACAGTTCTTCCCATATCCATATGACCCTCGACATTTGAAATCCCCATTTCTTAGTTCTTCTGATGATGATAGTGTAGTGAATCCAAGTGAATCTTCTGATGACTCTGATGAGTCCACAAAGAAGAGAACATCTTACTCCCAACCTTCAGCATCTCAACCTCAACTGAGGCCTCGTGCCGAAAAAGAGGTGGTGCTTGCTCTTCCTGCGCCATGGTTTGGTGCATCATCACATAACGTATAAGAGAAGGGCTAAAGGAAGGTGGATGGATTGCTTTTTGGTGAAACCAAGTAGATGAAGCACAAAGGACATGTGTGGTCATCTTCATCATCATCGTTTGCATCAATCCATCCTTCCCATTTTGATCCTTAGCATCTTCATCGTACTGGTCATGCATATCCAGCCATCGAGATAGAAGGAATGGGTGGTTATGCAAGACATCACAAATGCATATCCAGCAGCTGAAATGGAAGATATGAGCGATCATGCATATCCAACAGCTGTTGGAATAGATGATATAAGCTAGAATAGGTTTAGTAGATCATGTATAGAACTGTTCTTGTAGTTCCATTTGAAGTTGATTGTACTTTGTAAGCTGTAAGCTGTAAACTGTTTCTCTAATGAATGAACAATGAACTTCAGTACTTCTTCTTTAGTGGAAACAAATTGCTCACTTCAGTACTTTGATTTCAGAAGAAACAAGCTTTAAAGCTTACTTGACCATTTTCCATTTGACCAATCATGATGAACTTCAACTTAGATAAGTAATCTGCAAAACAAAACAAATAGAGAAACACACAAACCAAACAAAGACAAACAAAACTATCATTACATTAGCTGGTTAGTGTTAGTAAACATAATTATACACAAAAATCTACAAACATACATAAAAACATGCAAAGTGTACACAAATCCTCCCCTGAGGCATATGCCTCCCCTGAGGCCTATGCCTCCCCTTAAACTTTGCAGTTAAGGGTTAAGCATACCAATATGGACCACAAGGTGTTGAAACCTTGGTCCATCAAAAGCCTTTGTTAACAAATCTGCCACATTATCATCAGTGTGAATTTTAACCACTTTTATCAAATGTTTTTCATATGCATCTCTTATAAAGTGGTGCCTGATTTCAATATGCTTAGTTCTACTGTGAAAAACTGGATTTTTAACAATGCATATGGTACTTTGATTATCAATAAAAATTGTTGTGTTCATGAAGTTATACCCATAATCCAACAATTGATTTTGTATCCAAAGAACCTGTCCACAGCAATTTGCAGCAGCAACGTACTCTGCTTCAGTAGATGAGGTAGCCACAATAGTTTGTTTCTTGCATTGCCAAGAAATCAATCTCTTTTCAAGGAATTGGCAACCTCCAGTGGTGGACCTCCTATCCATATTTGCACCAGCATAATCACTGTCACTATATGCTTCCAACTTAAAAGGAGACTCTTTTGGGTACCAAAGGCCTAAATGGGGTTGGCCTTTCAAATACTCAAAGATCTTCTTGGCTGCATTCAGATGGGAAGCAAGTGGAGTGACTTGACGTCTAGAGAAAGCACTCACAACAAATGTAATATCAGGCCTAGAAGCTGTTAGATACATCAATGAACCAATCATTGACCTGTATAAATGAACATTCACAGGTAGATCTGGTTCATTGTTTGTTTTTTACTTTGGAGCTTCATAAGGTGTTGTGGCAGTCCTGACACTCTCCATACCAAACTTCTTCAAGATGTCCCTCACATATTTGTCCTGACTGATAAAGATACCATCAGGTTTCTGCTGAACTTGAAGACCCAAAAAGAAATTAAGCTCCCCCATAGCACTCATCTGAAACTCTCCCTTCATCAGCTCCTCAAACTCCCTGCACCAAGCTTCTTTAGTGGATCCAAATATGATATCATCCACATAAACTTGCACAAGAATAATGTCTGTGGAATTCTTCTTCAGGAAAAGTGTTTTATCAATAGCACCTCTTCTATAGCCATGCTTCAGCAGAAAAGATGAAAGCCTGGCATACCAAGCTCTAAGTGCCTGATGTAGTCCATGGAGAGCCTTAACTACCTTATAAACATGATTTGGGTTATCTGGATCTTCAAATCCTTTAGGTTGAGTGACATAAACCTCCTCTTCTATCTCACCATACAGAAATGCACCTTTAACATCCATTTGATACACCATGAAACCCATGTAAGATGCATAGGCCAAGAAAATACGAATGGCCTCAACTCTAGCAACCAGTGCAAACACTTCATCATAATCAATCCCCTCCTCTTGTCTAAACCCTTGAGCCACTAATCTTGCTTTATTTTTAATCACAACACCCCTTGCATCTCTTTTATTTTTCAATATCCATTTGGTCCCAATTGCATACTTCCCTTCAGGTAGAGGGACCAATATCCAAACCTGCTAATTTTGGAACTGTTGAATCTCTTCTTGCATTGCCTCAAGCCAACTTGAATCATCCAGGGCTTGAGTAACACTGGTTGGCTCCACTTGAGAGAGGAAACAGGCAAACAGACAATGCTCAAAATCAGTATGATTGTCCCTTTGCTGGTTTGAGACATAAGAGATAAATGCTACTTGACCATATTTAGAACTTGTTACAGTGCCCCTAGTTTAAACAGGTGCATTAGGATCACCAATAATATTGGACTGTGGATGAGTAATGTTGATCCGTTTAGTAGCAGTGGTGTTGACATCAATGGAGGTATCAAGATTAGTCACTGTTGGCTCAAAATTACTATCATAGGAAGGTGAGGTGAAGACTCCATCTTTGGGTTGATGATTACCAAGATCTGAAGGTCTTGGAAAACGTATATAAGGTTCCTCAAAGTCTGTGGACACTCTAGTAGAAATGGGAGTAGAAATCGCATAACCTTCAGCAAAATTGGTGATGATAGGAGAAATAGGATCAGTTTCAGTAGAATGGTGATTTCCACTGATTGCTTTTCTTGCAGACTCCTCAACATTCCTCTCAGCTTCTAGATTAGCTGCATACTCTTGTTTCTTAAGCCTAGCAAGGTCCTCTGCATAGTTGGACTCATCTTCACTGTCATCAGTAGTAACTTTGGAAGTGTCACCTGAAAAGTTATTAGGGGAGAAAGAAGGTACAATAATAGTATGTTCATCATCCTCAAACTCACTATCAGAATCAGCATCAATGGTAGCAGCACTGTCAGTAGGTGATTCTTGTGAACCTGCATTTTGATTAGCCACATGTCTAGAATAACCCAAATAATCAGTTAAGTAATCAAGGTCAAAAGACCAAACATGACCTTGGCCTTGAACATTAGGCTTGTCTTCTAGAAATCTCAGGTTCAAAGTCTCCTCAATCTTCTTAGCATTCAAATTGTATACCCGATACGCCTTACTATGAGCCGAATACCCCACTATATAACCCTCATCTGCCTTCTCATCAAATTTACCCAGTGGATCACTAGTATTCAAAATAGACACTTGACAGCCAAAAGGTTTAAGGTTGTGTATAGCAGGAACTTTCCCATAGAGAAGTTCATAAGGTGTCTTAAAATGAGGTCTAGTGATAGATACCCTGTTCAGAACATAACAAGCTGTGCCAACTGCTTCAGTCCAAAACATTGTGGGTAACTTAGAGTCTGCAAGCATAGATCTTGATGCCTCTATTAGGGTCCTATTCTTTCTTTTAGCTACCCCATTTTGTTGAGGGGTTCTTGGAGTGCTATAGTCCCTTTTGATGCCTTTAGACCTACAAAGTTCTATCAATACAGCATTCTTGAACTCTGTCCCATTATCACACTTGATGCCCTTAACCTTTTTATTCAACTGGTTTTCAACAAGGGTAATAAACTCTCTTAAAACTGGAGACGTTTCATCTTTTGTTCTCAGAAGGAACACCCAACAAAACCTGCTAAATCCATCAGTGATGACCAGACAAAAGTAGTTGTGATCAATACTGCGTACTTGAGTTGGACCAAAAAGATCCATGTGAAGCAACTGAAGAGGTTCAGTAATAAGGTCACTGCATTAATTGCTTTGTAAGAGGCTCTGTGTTGCTTTCCTTTGTTGCAGGCAACACAGTTATGTTCATTGGTGAAATCCTTTGAAGGAAGTCCTTCAACAAGACCCATTTTAGATAGCTTGTTAATGGTCTTGAAATTCACATGAGCCATCCTTCTATGCCACTTTGTAGACTCATCCAGGGATGCTTTCGCCACCAAACAAGTTAAGTCACCTTCTGGTTGAACATCATTCAAGTTGAATGTGTATAAATTGTGAGTACGAGGAACTCTTAGCAAAATAGATGTATGTTCTGGAAGTTTGAAGTCTTTAGACAGCACAAGAAATTCATCCTCAGAGAAGAGTACTTTGTTCTTTGTGTCACAGATTTGTGAGACTGAGAACAAGTTGAAGTGTTGTAGTTCCTTGACATAGTACACATTCTCAAAGTCCAGTTGAGGTGTTTTGATGGTCCCTTTCCCAGTGATTCTACCATCACTTCCACCAAAAGTCACATTGCCTCCTCCTTCTATGGGTACGAAATTATGCATCATATCTCTGTTTCCTGACATACTTCTTGAGCAACCACTATCAACAATGCCAACTTCCTTGTGCTTAAGAGGATGATCCTACAACAACAACAAAAATATATACAAAGATTAGTACACTATTGAGGCTCAAGTCGTTACTGACTTGAACCTGCCTTGTGGATCTTTAGATTGAGGCCATGTAGATTTATAAGATCCACTATTGTTCTTGGGTTTCCATTGAAATTTAGGTCCCCTTTGTTTCCAAGAACAACCTGCTGAGGGCTTCACAGCAGTATTAAAATATGAACTTGTTGGTTGCACATATCCAGGCCAATAACCATTTTTAAAATATGAACTTGTTGGTTGCACATATGGTCTAGCAACTGAGCTTCTCCAAGTAAAAGGAGGAGATGCATAGTTTGCTTGTGGTACATAAGGTGGTATATCATTAACATTAGTCCACATTGGTCTAGATTTCTCAACACATGCACCCATTCTTTGTTCATGAAAATCACAATCCTTAATTAAATGAAATTTACTTCCACACACAAAACATGTCTTCTGTTTAGAAGATTTATTCAACCCAAAAGATGTTCTATTACAAGCAGAAGTATTCAAACCAAAACCATGAAAAGAATTGTTTTTAACAGAATTATTATGCAAAGAATGAAAAGACAAGTCTTCAGAGGAAACTGGCTTGGAAGAGGATTCCTTAGCAGTAACTCTAATAGGCTTGAAGGTAGGCTTGGGTGCAGGCTTGGGTGAGGTCTTGGGTAGGTCTGACTTATCACTTGAATCACAGCTGGCATAAGAAGTAGACCCTTGATCAGAAGATTTGTCACTGTCAAAGCAAGAGACAAAATCATTAGATGAAGAATCAGGGTCAGGCAAGTCTTTTGACTTTTTGCCATACAGATGATGTGATCCATCAAAGTCAGCAGTAAGGGAAAGGTCAACAGGCATAGGTATTCCTCTAATAGATCCATGTACTGCATGTAAATCACCTTCTTTTACAACGTTAGCTAATCTTGCTGGTGTTGATTTACGTGTGTCCTCTCTAGCTTCTAGTCCTACATATTTCTCAAAGCCTAGACCTACTGAAATATTAGGAGTTTGACTAGAATAGAGCTCTTGAGCTAGATTTAGACCAGATTTTATCCAAGAATTATGTCTAGCTATTTCTTTTTCTAGTTTTTCTTTCAACACACTGTTTTCAGACACCACATCAGCTTTCAATTTCTCAGACCTTTTTAAGTCATTTTTAGTACATTCTAGATCACTTTCTAACACTCTAATCTTCTCATCATAAGCTATTTGATTCTTCTGAAACCAAACCTTTTGTCTTTCTATTGTTTTTAATGCCTGTTTATAAGCTTCAACGTCAATATATCATTCATTATATTTAGGTTTCAGAATATCATAGGCTTCTTTAAGTTCATTATAACGATCACTACAACCAAACAAACAATTTTGTACCTGAGAGAGACCCATTAAGGCAATATGATCATGCCTATCCTCCGAAGTACAGCTAGCCAGCAACCCAATATTATCAGCACCAGAACTTTCATCATTCTCCTTATCGTACAGCGTCCAGTCTACATTGGCATCCATAGTAACTAGAGCAGCTGAGGATCCAGGCTTCGAGTTTCCAGCTTCCCTCTGTTTCTGATGATAGGAAGAGTATCTCACCTCATCACCAGCTTTCCTATCCTTGCACTCTCTAGAGAAGTGACCCATCTGTTGACATGTAAAGAACTTGACCTTCTTTTTGTCAAACCTTGCTGGATCTCTTCCCTGAAAGCCAAACTTCCTCCCAGACTTACGCTCAAATCTCTTGATGTCCATAGAAAGCATAGCCACTTGCCACTTTAACTTCATCTCCTCCATATCCAGTGGGCCAACCTGTTCAAGATCCTCATATGCAAGTTCCTGCTGAGGATCGTAATCAGCAACAAAGGATCCAAGCACATCCTCTATTACACCACTAGATTTAGAGTGAAAGCTTGTAGGAGTGGTAGTGTAAGATGATGATGAGTAAGTGGGACTTGGAGCATGAATCAACTTAGGGGTAGAGGCCCCTACAAATGCTGTGTGACTAGCAGTGGAGGATGAACGGAAAGGACTTCTCACATCATGCTCAAGAGCTTTAAGTTTGTTGTACAACTCATCAAAAGTAAGCATATCGAGCCCACCTTTAGTTTTGAAAGCAATGCTCACTTGTAACCAGGATTGAGGTAAAGATCTCAAGAACTTAGAATTACAATCATCATTATCTGGCTTTGCCTTTAGTTGATTCAACTGACTTAAAATCTTGTGAAATCTGTCATAGCCCTTGTGAATTCCTTCCTCTTTAGAGACTTGAAAGTCTTCAAACTGTTGTCTCAGCATCGTTTTTTTCATTCTTCTAGACTTCTCATTCCCTCCAAACTTGGCTTTAATTGCCAACCATATATCCTTTGCATCCTGCATAAAGTGAAAATCACTCAAGTGATCCTCAGGAATAGCTTGAAGAAGAATCGTTCTAACTTTGGTTTCTCTCTGTACCACCAGTAACTCTTCAGCAGTTTTGGGAGGAACGTTAGACATGTTACCTTCAGGATATGTGGTAGTCCTCTTCAAATTGTTTCCCTTCCTTACAATCTCCCACATATGCCAATCAATGTTGGAAATCCAGTTTTGCATCTTCATTGCCCATATGTCATATTCTTCCTTCTTTAGGTAAGGAAACTTAGCGTTGCTGTTTGAAAGACTTAGTTGTTGCATATGGGTGGTGTTGTGGTTGTTGGTCATATCCATACCGTCTTCAGATCCAGGCATGGTGTATGTTGTTTTGGTTGTATGAGTGATTAGAAAAGATTATTGTTAGTATTGTAGAGACTCTCTCGAGGCTCTGATACCACTTGTTGAAACGTTAGATCTTGATAAATCTTGAGCACTCGCAGATCGTTAGTATTGCTTATGTAATCACAAACAAACTAATAGACAATCTCTACGACTTATATTCTTTAGCGGAAATCAAATATAAGTACGAACACAAATAACTAAGAACACGATGATCCTCTATGGATCTTTATATTACTAAAACTTTGTTTTTCAACTCGTTCCATTCATCATCCTATTGTGTTCCTTTTATAGATAAGGAACCCTAACTTGTTTCCTAAGAAACGTATAATAATAAAACTAAATAAGATATACAATATAACTTCCTAATAAAGCTCATGCATATCCTAACTAATTTTAGAAAACACGGAATAACTATTTCCGCAGAAACCATCTACACGGTTTCACTACTTCAGCAGAAACTCTTCTTCAGCAGATTCCATGTTCTTCAGCAGAATCCATCGGCAGTAATATCAGCAGAATTCCTACTTAACATAATTCCCAACAGAATAGTATGAAACTAATATGTTTTGATGTACTTGTTGTCATTTGTTGCTGCAAAGATCTGGTGTTTCAAAGATTTGTCATCATCGAGGTGTTCTTCTTTTGATTCTTTGTTGCTGATGTTCGTGTACAATCCTCTAGCTATGAAGTGTTAAAGATCTATCAAGAAAATGGAACTTAACCAAGTCAAATTCCAGTTTAGGGGAGGATTGTTGGGAATTATGTGAAGTATGGATTATGCTGAAATTATTGTTGAAGGGATTCTGCTGAAGTGTGCTGGATTCTACCGAAGACATAATTCTACTGAAGTTATATAGTTATTAGCTTGTTTCTGCGGAGATAGTTATTCTGTATATTCTATAGTTAGTTAGGATATGCATGAGCTTTATTAGGAAGTGATTGTGTATATCTTATTTAGTTTTACGTTTCTTTGAGAACAAGTTAGGGTTCCTTGTCTATAAAAGGAACACAATAGAATGAATGATGTACGCGATTATTATCAATAAAAAGATCCATAGAGGATCTAAGAGTTCTTAGTTATCTGTGTTTATACTTGTGTTTATATTCCGCTAAAGAATACAAGTTGTAGAGATTTTCTTTTAGTTTGTTTGTGATTACATAAGCAATACTAACGATCTACGAGAGCTCAAGATCTATCAAGGTCTGCTAGTTTCAACAAATAGGTCTTCATCATTGAATATTTAGCACTTTAGTTCACTTGTTCATTCACGATCAACTCATCACATTCACCTATGTGATATATCTCAGCCTCTAAGCTTCACAAACAAGACCAAAACTTCATGTTAGGATCATAAATATGTTGTTAGATGATTCGGGTGGTCTAGGATTATGATTAAACAAGAGAGCCATTTGTAGAGAGATGAAGAGAGGAGAGGGTGTTTCTAGAGAGATAAACAAAAAGAGAATGGTTAGATTAATGAGAAGCGCTACCACTTCCAAGGATGGAAGGGGTATTTATAGTTACAAACAATACGCCCTCCTGTCGGGCTATGGATCCGGCATACAGTGGGTAAAGACCCGTCCTTCCTCCACGGTGTTACTCTAAACTAATCTACGCTACTAATTAACTAATTAACTACTAAACAACGTAAATAACTACAAGTCTACGAGCTAACATATGCTAGACCATAATTGGGGTGACCGACACTTTCACATGGAATTTCCAATTCCTAACAATCTCCCCCTAAGGGAGGTCACCCCATGAAATACATTTTGCATCCTAGCATTCTATCTTTGTCTTTAGTTCTGAGCTTGTAGACTTCAATTCTTCAATTTCCGCAATCTTTGTGCTTTAGTAGCGATTCTTCAAAGTCCGACTGCTTTGTACTTTAAGTGGAGGTCTTTGAACTGATCCACATTTTGATGATCTTCGAGCTTTCATTGAGATCATCAGCCACAGTAAATCTCTAGATCACCCTTTGTTGTTTTGCCTTCATGTGATGTTGTGACTTTTGGACCGACATGCTCACACCTTTTGGATCATGACATCTTTCCATCAGAGTAGCGGAAGCTTTATTGGTTCATGATATTTAAAGCAGCGTAGCAGAAGCATAGTATAAAAATATCAGAGCCAGGTTATGTAGATATGCACAAGTCATGATTTCTTCAATTAAGTGTGGATTCTGTGAGCATGCGGCTTTGGATTGATTTCTCAATTCTGATCAGCTGCAACCGTCCAAATGTACCTGCAAACAACAGTTAGCAATAAAACACACGAAAGTGTCTTTGATCACTGTCGTTGAATTGAGGTACACGGCCCATGGTTCCCCGTTGATCAGTACAAGTACTACATGTGATCAGGTATAATTCCGAGAATCTCCTTGACAGGGTTTCGCAGCTGTTCTAGCTGTTCTCAAACCGAAATGTCTCAAAGAAGAAAACACAGAGTGAGTGAACCAGCGAATTGAGATTAACTGGTTGATGAAAATTTGATTTGAAAAACAATTGCGTATTGCTTGAAGAAAGAGTTTTGCAATACGACGAAGGTTTTATAAGAAAGATGAATTTTCAATCAGAAATAATTTTTGTGTTTGAAAATGAATACACATTCGATGTGCTAGAGAAAAAAGAGATTTGAACATAGAACGGTTTTTCCAAAAGTATTTTTTCAATCGCATATACTTTTTGTGTTTGAAAATGAATACACATTCGATGTGCTAGAGAAAAGAAGATTTGCACATCGAACGGTTTTTCCAAAAGTATTCGTCAATTCATTTCCTGGACCAAGGTTGATTCAAGAGTGAATCACCCCATTGTTTCTATCCAGTTGTCACAAGTTTGATCTTTAGAAAAGAACTCACATGTCACCCACCAAGACTTGTTTGATGTTGGCTCTAGAAGGATTTCCATCTTCATTGTGAATATATTTACATATCACTCGGATGTTCTGGCAATACCACAAGGATAATGCGTAGGAATCTTAATATATACTTACTTTCCACATTGTGTGAAACAGCAAGTCTTCATTAATTTTGGGTCCTAATGAGATATTGTGGATGATCTCTTGGCTTTAGACTCAATAGTGCACTTTGGTTTCCTATGCCGGAGACTAGGGAGATGGTCTCCTTCTTCAATATCAACCATCTCTAAGAGAAAGTCGATAGATTATGTAGGTTCCCCGTGAGAATGAAACAAGTCCTTTTAAGAGGAACTTGAGTAGCTTGGGAAGTTAGGTGCAGTGCGTCACTAGGTCTATGACGTCTTGTCTTCAATACCAGTGTTACCTTAGTAAACATCAGTAGCAGATGTATTGAACCCGATTTCTGCCCTAAGGTTGAATTATTGGAGGGCTATTTCTTTTCACCCTTTTCACATTAATTTCTTTTTCATTCTTCAACCCTTCAGTTCTTACCGAGACTTCATTACTAGAACCTTGTTGGGTTTGTTCCAGTACTAGCTCTGTCTTAGTCGACACTCTTCCCATATTCTCATCTTTTCCCTTTTTTCATCATACCTAAGGACTTCTACACTATCTAGTGCATTGTCCCTGGGTAGATCCCTCCGGTTCTGGCGGGATCGTGGGAACGAATACCTAACCTAACCATCCTTATAATACCATGCATAAAGTAAAATGGTCGGTCTTTTGGTACAGTTCATTCTTCCTTGAAACCAATTGAAAAATCATTTGGAAAATCAATCAAGGTACTTGTGATATAATATCAAAGCATTTTGTACCTCAATTGTTTTTGATCTTTTAGAAATGCTCCCCCTCAACATGTGCATATGATTTTGAAATTGTTTAGCACATGGAGGCAAGAGTTCATTGAAATGATTTCTTGATCACAATTTCCTTAGAAAAAGCCATTTGAATTTCTTTGGTAAATTCTCCCCCTCAATATGTACGTAGGATATTTGAAATCATTTTATCACATAGAGGAAAGATTTCTTTTTTGAACTACATCCACGATCACATAAGCCATTAAGAAACCATTAGAAAATCAATCAAGGTACTTTATGTTAAGGTACTTTATGTTGAAACATAGAAATCTTTGTACCTTGAAAGTTTATTTTCTTTTTGAAATGCTCCCCCTCAATATGTGCTTCGAGATTCGAAAGCGTTTAGCACATATGGGAGAGCAGTATGCACATTTGAATCAAAATGATCACCTTTTATCAAATTTCATTATTAATTCACAAATTCTCCCCTGATCAAAAATATCAAACCCCGTTGAGATTTTGGATCCCAAGTGATTTAATAAGGTTTAGAAAACATGGGAGAAAATGTGCCTGATTTAAAAGCTCTTCTGGTTTATGGTTAAATGCTCCTCCTCAATCATGTGCATTATGTATTTGAAATCGTTTGGCACATGAAGCAAGGAGTGCTTTTGAAACAATCACCCTTTAAAACCGATTTGAGATTTAAATCACGATCTCTCCCCCGATCAAAAATTTCAAACCTTTTGAGATTTGTGATCCCAATTGATTTAAATTATTTAGAAAATTTGGGGAAAGACGTGGCAAGATTTAATTTTGAAAAATAATAGATAAGGACCAATTTTAGACAATAAAGATTGTTAGTGTTAGGTATGATAGCTTTAAGAGATCTTTAAGTAAAATAAAACAATTTCACAATCAAACAAGAATAGAAAAAATTCCATTTTGAAAGATCTTTGAGTTTTAAAGAAAATCATACCATGACATAACATTAAATCTTTAGATCACCACTTATTTTTTACAAACGGACTTGATAGATGAAATATCGTTTGAAAATATTTAGTTTGAAATCATTCTCCCCCTCAATCCATGACCGTAGTCGATGATTGAGTGACTTTAGTTTAAATTGAAGTCCGGTTGATTTCTAAAAATTAAGTCCAATTTATTTTCAAAACAATATTTTTCCATTTTCAAAACAATAATTTCAAAATTTTTGAAAAATTGTATCATTCACTACTTGTCCTGCACAAAGATACGTTAGGTGGAGAGAATCATAAGCTGCTTCTGTTGTTGCTGAAAGGATGAAAGAAAACCGTCTACTGAAGCAGTGAGACCTCTGAAGTTGCATCTATCGTGCCAACTATTCATGGAGAGATCCAATTAAGCTCCGTTTCTTCTTTTGTCGACCCAAGATATAGTTACCCTTTCCTTTCGGCATCCAATCATCTTCTTTTGTGGGATCCGGATCGGGAACATTCTTTTATACCATGATATCTGCATACGTTAGTGAACATACATACATATATATGGTGGTCGACATCACCAAACAACAATCGACTAATAAAAGTCAATCCAACATATCAATCAGATCCTGTAAGGCATGGGAATAATGTGTTTATCAAACTATATTCATCTAATCCTAATAATCATATCCTTAACTCCTAGTCCTTCGACATAGGCAACTATCGTTTTTAGTTAAGCACGTAGGATAATTAGATAAGCTCGATAGATGATATAAATTTAAAAACATTCTCCCCCTCAATCAATGACTCATTTTAAGAAAAGTTTTTAAAACGCTGAAGTCATTGATTGAGTTTCCAAATTATGAAAAATCCAAGTCTGATTGATTTTAAAGCAACTCATTTTCCACCATTTTGTAAGACAATTATTTTTCTGAAGAATTTTAGAAAGAAAAATATTTGAGTAGGAACAACAGTCTTTTTGTCGACATGCTTTCCTCATTTGGTTTTAGGATAAGTGCTCGATATTTGTGAAAATTGTTTTAGCGCAACACTTTCCTTCTTGAGGAGCGGGTTGCTATCAGAAGTAATACCAAACCATGGTTAAGTGCGGGTTACAGTCTGAAATAACTACAAGCCATAGATTTGTGACATGTTTTGAAAAGAAATATTTACACCTCCTGCTCGAACTTCATCTATGGTCCCGTGCCATTGTTGAATGACATTTCTAAGACCGTAGATGTTATCGATACCAGAAGACATGTCTTGAAAAACATATTTTTGGTATTTTTCGAATTTTCTGATTTTTATGGGTTTTTGTTGGTTTTATATTTTTCTATTTTCTTTTTGTTGGTTTTATATTTTTGTATTTGGTTTTTGATAATTATTTACAAAGATAGAGTAGATGATATAGTTTAAGAAGATGATGATACGGGTACCGAGATAAGGATATCGAGCAGCCTTGTTGTAGAAGATAGAAGTCATCATCTCTTAAACATTCACCACTAAAGCTTCCAAGGCTCTTGAATCGAAGAGAGAAATTGAGCCATTTGAAAGTGAGACTTTGGTAGCTTCCCCCCAAACCAAAAATCCTTTTGTTGAGCAGATTCGAAGCTCTATTTCAAGCTTGCCTTAGCCAGGTGCACAAAGAAGCACACCATTATCATCGATCTTGCTGCTCCTTTTAAGAATGATCTTTGTGATTCTTTGTTCGGGGTTATATCATCAAGCAGAAACATCAAATAATCGTCCCACACATAAATAACTCTTCTCAAATTTCATTCCACTGAAGTCTGAAGCAATCCATTCCAAAAGTTTTCAAGAGACCACTTCCCCCGAGTAGTTGAATTGATGCAGCCCGTCTCTTAGAATAGAGCTCAAGAACCCGAATACACAAATAGATTTTCAAAGAATAAATGATAGCACCACCCAATGCACATTTATCTTTCCTGATGATTATTTATGAAGCTCAAGAACCCAAAGTACCCAAATGCCCCCACACTTGTGTGCCTCTTTTATCTTCAGAAACTGTCTCTTACATCTCTTCTCCCACGTAGTTGGAATAAGAGCACTAAACGCCATGAGTCAAACCTTGAGTTTCTCTGCGGTAATGACATTTGTCTTCCCGGGATATCTTCAATCACTTAGAAGTATTAAGTTCATCAAGTTTACTTGCGTGTCTCCTCCCCCCTTGCTAGTTTTGATACTTTAGAATCAGCAACACATTATAAGCCCATGTACTCGAAATCTTTTGAGAATAATACTTGAAGTCTTGTGGGAATCAACTTGCTGAAGAATCATATTGAGCAAATCTAATTAGGGATTAAATTTGACATTTCACTCTCCCCCAATTAGTGCTCTCACCTAAATCGACAATCTGTTTGATAAATGCCCAGATTAAGAAGAAGTCTTTAGATAATCAAATGCAATTCGTCTTTTAGTCTTCTAATCATGCAGCAGAAAATGTAGAACCAACTGTAGACTCGACCTTCTTCAAGATTGTCCAATTAGGGAATAGAACTTTAACATCTTCAGCTCACAAAATGCATTCCCGTTAACTTACATATAGCAAATTCCCTTAACTCGAATCCCTCCCAATCAAACAAGAACAGAAAGATGTTCATTAAGGAAATAAGCCTCGCAACTGGAAGCACTTTGTCGTTAATCAAATCAGCCTGTGTGAAGATGTTAACCAACGGATCTTAGAATAAAACTCCATGTGAAGATGACCCGATAAGAAGAAGCTCGGTTCTTACATGAGTTAGGAGCCGTTTGACCATTAATTCTCAGATATCAATCAACCATGCAGTAAATTCAAACTTCTTCTCCCCCTCAAGAATTGCATACGGAGTTGCCATTCTTGATTGAATAAGTGAAAATCATCCAAATGTATTCTATTCACACTTCTCCCCCTCAAAGGTAGCATATGATGTCGCCATCGCCAATATAATTAAGTAAGTAGAATAAGAACACTAGCAACGATAGTCCGGTTCACTTGATAACTGAAAGCGCATGGAAAAAGTATGAAGCATGTTGATGAGAATGGTCATTAATGAGAAGATTTGTCTTCTGCCAAAGCTAATGCGCACTGAAGCGTACACATTTCTTTTCTTTGAGGTACGAGGCTTGAACTGTTGTGTTCAAACATCATTATCTCTCTCTTTTCAATCTCTCTTGGCAAACTTGTAATCAATCCCATTATCATTCAGTAGGCTCGTTGTCGTGACAACTAATGGAGAAAACCCAATATGATGAATTTGACCCTGAAGTAAAACAACCCGAACTCGTGACTTAAACTTGCACATATGTAACAAAGAGCGGTGTCAAGAATTCATTCCCTTTTGAATCTCTAAGTACTCTATACTCTTCAACCAACCAACCATCAAGTATTAGACGTACATTACCTTTTGAAAATCCACAATTTAATGTGACACTGAGCACTACAACGTAACTACTTAAAGTGATAGTTATTTTATGGTGGTAAGAGCCCAATTCTGCCAAGTCGTAAAATAAAAGCAAAAGTCACCCAAGAATAACTAGATTTCCAAGTCTTCGTTTTTGATAATAAGCTCGAACAAGGATCTTGAAGAATCTTCATCCAACCATCCCCGATACCTTCAGATACTAAGTACACTCGCCCGTGATATTTCACTTCAACTTCAAATAAATAATAGTGAATTAACGCCGTTGTCACATCTTCTGGTTAAAAGCTCAAATCTAGCCTCCTTTGACATTTTAAGTGAACTATGATAATGGTATCATCCCGACCATGGTTAGAAGAACGTAACCCCATAAAACCTTGTAATAACCAAACTGCCATGAAAAAGGTCCAAGCAATCACCCAATTCATGAAGTACACCCTTTTATCCCTTCTTTGAAGCAGAAATCGTAGCACCAGCATCAGATAATATCCCAAAATATGCTTTCCTTTCTCCAGGATGGTTCCATCATCACAGGGTTTTACAATTCTATGGTTTAAACCGAGAAATAGTTTCTTTCATGGGATTTTACAAGACCAAGAATAAATCGTAAGATAGATCCGGAAATGCACTTTACTATTACCAGGATGTTTCCATTGTCACAGGATTTTACAAATCTATGATTTAAACCGAGAAATAGATTCTTTCGTGGGATTTTACAAAATCAAGACAAAACCGTAAATAATGTCAGCTTGAATGTGTTATGACAACTTTGATTTCGGTGAATATCTGTTTTAGGGGAACATGCAGCAGTTCATCAACGTTCAATTCCATCATCAACAATTCTTCAACAATTCTTTACCCATATGTAGACAACTTCACAAACCATACTAAGTCAAGTAGTATAAAAACTCCTTTTCCATGGAGGTTAACCGTAAAACATCAAAGTACCCGTTTCTCCATCATGATGGTTTCGAACTTTCAGAAGCATCATAACGTGTATGACCGTTTGTACGCTTAGTTCTTGTCTTAAGCAAACATCTTGAAAAGTCATGACTAACGTTGAAGATTCTTGAAAGATTTTGCTTAGAGTGTGGAGTATCATTGACATTCTGTGGCGTCGAATATATCATGAGAATTGTTGATTACTTATCATCCAACAAATCCTTTGGCAAACACATCAATCACGAAGTCTATCGGCAATAGCTATGACCACTTGATGAAACACAATCACTCACATCAACAAATCTCATAAATACATCTCACATTATCCAAATCTCAATGAGTCGCAAATCGCATCAACAAATCTCATTATCAAATCTAATTATCACAAATCTCATCATATCCAAATCTCATGATCACAAACCTCTTGAAATTCAAATCTCATATTATCACATCAAATCACATAAAAACGATCCAACGATTCACCAACCAATAATCACCAAAATTAGATTTAAAATCCAATCATCGTCAATCCCATATTCGGTCCAATCTTAGGAAACCCACAAATAATATTAACCAAATAATACACAACTCCATGTCCTGCTAAAATGTGATACGAAATCACATATTCCAGGTGTCAAGTCCAAGTTCACAAAAAGAACATTTTAATCGTATGAATTGGATCCATTACGGCCCACGATTAAATCCAATATAGCCCGAATATACACACTATCTGATCCAGTGTTCCCATAACCCTAATACACGGATATATATTTCACATATTGAACTCACTTAACACTTGATACCCTAAAAACACTGACAACTACTAACCCTAATACTACTTCACAAAACTCCGCCCCCCCCCTCTATCTTACAAGTTTCACGCCCCTTATACACTTCAGACTCTCAAATCAGTTCACCAATTAAATCATATGTCATTATGTACGAATTAACCTTGAATCCTTTCATACGAATCATACATATATGAAGCAAGAGCTCATACGACTACCTTCATTCCACCTTGTTAGATAGGTCTCGCCACAGGGATGGCATGAGATCGACAATAATGCCACAGGGATGGCTCGAAGTGCCTGATTCGACTAGGTTTCATATTCAAGAACAAATCAACGATTTTAGGTATGTTAAATTAATGATCGTGTGATGTGATTTCAAAATAAGTTTATAACTGAACCAGGAAAGGTTTATAACAAAGATAAATTTGCTATGAGGCTTCCTTACATTCGAATAGTGATGAAGCTTTATCTTCGAACAAAGAATCAGTGAAGATAATGGTTCAACTAAACAATCTTTGAAAGATATGAGAGAGTTGAAACCAGATCTGAGATTCGAATATCTTTATGTTTTACTTTGTTTTGATTAAACGAGTGATTGAAACATCAATTAACATAACTTGTTAAATTCATTTCAAGGTTCGAATATAAATCCTTCAAGCAAACACAAGATCAGTGATGGAAGAGTTTTGAGGGTATGACACATTGAATACCTCAAAACAAATCTGAGATCTTTTACTTTTCATGTTTTTATTATCGGTTTGAAGTATCAATGATAGATCTATGATGATTTTTCATTAGTGTGATATGACCTTCAATTAATGATGTGTCTTCAATAAGCACAAAGAACTCTGAGATCTTGTTATTGTAATAGCATTGGATCTTTGATGGGAACCTTTCGTGTCATTAGACCCATGATGGTCTTGATGATTTTCTTTCTTGACACGACTTAAAACTGAGATCTTGGGTTTGAATCTATTGTTGAGTCGATTATCTTTATAGTATGAAGTGAGATGGTTGTATTGTTGAAGTAGAATCTGGTTTGGTAAATCATGTTACATGACTCATGATGAATTTAACTGAGGTCATTAGGGTCTATTTGAAAGTCAACAAATCGCTTCATCTTCTTGCACATACAAATCGCATCTTGATTAACATTCACAACTCGCATCCATTATCATCAACTCACATCATTTGTTTGACAAGTCGCTTCTTTTTAAAAACAAATCGCTTTCAAAAAAGCAATTTAGACAACCCGCATCTCTTTGAAACTTAGACAACACGCATGACACAACTCGCATGTCTCAACTCGCATGACTCAACTTGCATTAGGTTCATAGAATCTGGACATTTTGACAACTCGCATTCAAAAATGCGCCAAGTCGCATCCAAGAATTTTCCGACTATATATGTTATCCGACTAAATTTTTGATCAGTTTCATGAATAGACCCAGAAAAAACAGGACTGATAATACCAGAAACTGTTAAACAACATCATCAAGACCTAGAAATGATTCAGGACACAAACATTGACCACAAAACTGATTAACATGCACTGTTAAAACTGTAAAAATCTGATAATGAATGTTTAGCCCATAACAATCGTAGAACCAGTAACCAGTTTCAAAATAATTTAACACACTCAGATTCAAACATATGAGAGTCAAGCCTACAAGCACAACTACATCAACACAACATTAACCCATTAGTATCCAAAAGCCATACGACCCAAGCAACAACAAACCGCATACAAACAACCGCTTAAAACCCATAGGAATCATCAAAAACAACACAACCTAGGCTCTGATGCCAATTGTTAGGATCATAAATATGTTGTTAGATGATTCGGGTGGTCTAGGATTATGATTAAACAAGAGAGCCATTTGTAGAGAGATGAAGAGAGGAGAGGGTGATTCTAGAGAGATAAAAAAAAAGAGAAAGGTTAGATTAATGAGAAGCACCACCCCTTCCAAGGATGGAAGGGGTATTTATAGTTACAAACAATACGCCCTCCTGTCGGGCTGTGGATCAGGCATACATTGGGTAAAGACCCGTCCTTCCTCCACGGTGTTACTCTAAACTAATCTACGCTACTAATTAACTAACTAACTACTAAACAACGTAAATAACTACAAGTCTACGAGCTAACATATGCTAGACCATAATTGGGGTGACCGACACTTTTACATGGAATTTTCAATTCCTAACACTTCAAGAACTTCACCCACTAGTTGTACCAACCAATGGACCACAATGATTAGTATACATCCTTGTTGTTTTCAACATCTATGAAACCTAAGTAGTCCCATAGCACAACAAAACTCTACATCACCACATCCACACTAGAAGACCTACCACCTAGATCAACCAATCCACCATCCTTACCATCATTTGAATCCGTTGAGTGCATTGCTAAAAAATACCTTTGTGAAACACTCGTACCGAATCAAATACACGTTGAACAAACTCAACCATACTTTACCACCTATGAGGACTTAAATAATTCATCATAGCTAGATACTTTACTATCAAATGAGCATGATGCTCCTGGTCATTTTTTATCAATTTCTACTAGGTATAAGTACTAGTAATACTTTGTCATTAAAATTCTGCATAAGTTTTGTTAAACCTTAAATCAACATTTTAACAACATATGTTAAAATGAAATCTCAAATCAAACCTCATGCACCCCAAGCGATAATGAATCTTGAGGAGTATATATAAGAAACTCGAGTGAATTCCTCTTGTCATCATCTATTGAATATAATCTTGATACCAAGTACGATTAGGATAGGACTATCCGATTCAAACACTTTGGCTTCATATCTTCGTTTATGAAAACATGATGTTTTGGAAAAACATTATGCCTAAGAAATCATGCGTTAAGTTTTCATCTTGTTAAAAGGATAATGTATATCCTATGCGTCAATCTCTCCTTGTGACATGAATGGTTGTGTTATAAGAGATTTCATTACACCTCATTGGCTAAATGATCTTGAACAAATATCTACAAGTTCTATGAACTAGCGTATTTCCTTCATCTTGTTATACTTGTTTTCATAAGCATGATAACTTTATCCCATGGGGTAATCTTATGTGTTGAAAGATACTATTTGTATATATTTTCTTTCAATCATACATCATAACCTAACCTTGCTCATAATCTTGTTTAAACATTGTGCACATGCACGGTTAAAACTATACATCTCTAGAGCATACACAAGATTTATTGACGTTGGTAACCTTACTTAGATTCTTGTTGAATAAAATTCCAAAGAACTTTCTTGAGAACGTTCTTGATTTAACATATTCCATTGACACCCAAACATACCTAAACTTTCATAGAACATTTTGGAAGATGTAGGAAATGTGTATCTATTTATTAGTTAGAACTTTTTCTAGTTGGCAACTTTAGTCTCTTTGGCACTTTAATAATTCATTCTTAGTACTAGAACAAGTTGGCTCTAGTGACAGTTTAAGGATTTGGCAAGAATAGTCCCTGCATGCTAGAACTAGGTGGTTCTAGTACTAAAACAAGTTGGTTCTAGTTCTAGTGTGGACATTTGGCAACTTAGATCACTCAAGTTTTTTTTCCACTTTTGGCCACATTAACTTTATAGCACTTGACAACTTAAATCCCTTAAGTCCTTCTTTCTTATAAAAGTAACGCATCAATCTTTCTAAAAGCTTATTACATATTCTTTGACCATTAGTTTGACTATTGGGCCAAGTATTGGTAAACTATCATCTTTTATATACTTCAATAGGAAAAAATAGGAATTCCAATCTTTCTAACATGAGAATGACTAATGGAGAATGTATTGCACTAAAAACTCAATCTAACCTAACGGTTAAATTGCTTCCAGGAGAGAAGTTGGGTATCACCCGTAAAAATGGTCATGTTTAGCCTTAATTGAGCACCGCTAGTAAATGTCTTGTTAGGTCACCATAATATGAATACAAAAGTATGTTAAGATATAGTATAGAAAGAGACATGAAGGAGAGACGGTAAGAACTTCACACACATACACACAAATGAGAAATGATTAAGCTTAAAATGAAGAACCAACACCCTCCTAAGAGGGTTTACATAGTATTTATAGGCAAAGGAGCTAGGGCAACACTTCTAGTCCCTTCCTTGTTTAGTTTGGGCCTAAGCATAGGCTCATGGCCTTACTACATAAGCCTAGCACTAATTACACACATATAACCCTAATTGGCAACCTATTATCATATTAATGACCGACACTTGAATAATAGTTACACGCAATCCCAACAATCTCCCCCTAAGGGTTGGTCATCAAATAGATATGGTTACTTGACGTCTTTCTAGCATTCTTCTTTCTTGTGACAAGAGATGCTTTGATTTATTTGACTTTATCAGCTTGACTTCCTTTATTTTTCTTTGTTCATAGTTCTTGGATGGGGTGATCATATGTTGTGGTCTGCCATTCGTCAACTTCTTTTGTTAGGTGTCTCTACGTCTTTCTTCACCATGCTCACACTTCTTATGACTTTGACTTTCCAATGTGATGAAGTTCTCGAGTCTTTAAACTTTGTAGATTCTCTGATTTTGCCAAAGAGTCATCTTGAACTTTGTGTTGCCATTGATGTGATGAGAACTTTCATGTGTGATGTTGTTGGTATGAGCATGGGGAGATGGTTTGGTCTTTCCTTCAAGGAACAATCATAATTACATGCATGAATCTGTTAGTGAAAAATACCAATCGATCACGGTGGACATTTCCAAAAGATTTGACCACTACGATTGTTTTACTGATGAATGTCTTGATTCCATTCACCTTGGTCGGGCAAATCAGTCGTCCAAATCTCGTTGAGGGACAATTCGAATTACATTGAATGTTCAAGTAATGACCCACATCTTCATGACTCGATTCTTAAAAGGAATCTCCTTAGTGGGATTTTCATAACTTACAAGTTCGAATGTCAAGGGTGTTAACAGCATAGTGTGAAAACACATCTCTAATTCTTACAAAGGCTTTTCCTGAACTAGAGGCCCCTAAATAGGCTAACACGATATACTGAAGTATATCTATAATTCAGGTGAGTCACTGAGCTACACCGAAGCATAACCTCACGAATGTAGACCATTTGAGACACACTCAGCTTAACCCACAAGGGGTTACTGAAGTGACCTGCTGTCAGGGCTGACTGATGTTGACCCTGGCAGGAGTTTCCATTCAATCACTGAGGATCACAATTGTGAATCCCCTCATAAATGTTCTCGGCAGATTGCTAAGATCTGCGTAGGACTCTAGATTGTGTCACTTGTGTCCTTATTGTTTGAACAACAAGTGATGAAAAATCAAGTGTTCATAAAAGATCTTTTAATGAATCTCATGGCACTAGACTCGATTAGTGCGCTTTGGTTTTCCTAAGCGGAGACTAGGGAGAGGGTCTCGCCTTCAATACCAACGATCTCTAAGAGAAAGTCGATAGATTATGTAGGGTCCCCTGTGAGAATGAAACAATATCTTTTGAGAGAACTTGAGTGGTTTAGATGGTTTAGTGAATTGCGTCACTGGGTCCATGATGACTTTGTCTTCAATATCGGTGTCATCTTTGTGACAACCAGTAGCATATGAGTTGAACCCGATGTCTGCCCTAAGTTGAATCATATGGAGGGCTATTTCTTTTCACCATTTTATTTAACTTTTCTTTTTAATTCTTCAACTCCTTCTTTCTCCGTTTCTCATATTCTCCTTTTTTCAATCATACCTAAGGAATTCTAATTTCTAACTATTGGTTATGTCCTTGGGTAGATCCCTCCAGATCTGGCGGATCATAGGACGTTTATTCCTAAACTTAGTCACCTTATAACCCCATGACTATCATATGTTGCCATAAAACCATTCACTAAAAATATCTCGAAGCATTTATGAATAGAAACATGTTTTGTAACACTTTGAGAGTTTTGTATTTTCATAAATATTCCTCCTCCACATATGCTTATGAGTTTTGACTTAAATCTGCATAGTGAGGGTAGAGCACGCACTTTTGAGTTGATCGACTCCTGATAGACAATTCCCCGCGAGACATGGTTATGTTGTATAGTTAAAGAATTCCATTTCCAGCTTTTAGGTGACAACTAGCTCTAATAACTACCTTGAAGATGTGAACATACCTTGGAAAGGATGTTAAACCCGTCAAAGTTCATGTCCATCAAAAGTTTCTCAAATTGGTACCTTCTACTAAGACAAGTCTTGAGAGACAAGTATTTTCGATTACTGACATTTCAATGCTCGTCAATTCATGAGTTCAGTCTTAGTTGAGCACTTTGATATTCCATATACTTTTCAACATATTTTGATCACATATATTTTTCTCCCCCTCAAAAGTGGCACATTGATTTCTTTTTTGCTGAAATATTGATTTAAAATATGACCATTATAAATTTTGCGAGAAGATATCCACAAGAACTTTTCATTCGAACAAAAATTTTTTGCAAATACTCCCCATCAACAAGTAGTGTTAACTTTTGAGGTTTTGAAATACGAGAGGGAATACTTGTTCTTTTGAGAAAAATTATGAAAAATATTGAAAGTTTGATTAATTTTACTCAAAAGTAAGAAGCTTTCGCTCCTTATATTAGGATTGTGGCACTGAAGCGTACCATAGGGTCCTTTCTTTACAAGTACGGGTTGTACACTGTTATATGAGTACAAACCATAATATATAAATCAAACAAAATATCGGTTAAGAATTTTCAAGAAAACCAAATGTTTACACAACACAAACCAACTACTGAGGATGTTGGAACATCAGAATAGGAAAGCTCATTCTTCCTCCCACGTAGCTCTCCAGCCTCCTCATCCTATCACGGTGAATCAACCTCTCATCAATCCTATTGATAAACTTACGAACATCCCTTTGATCCTGAGAATTCCATCTTTTACTTTTACTTTTATCCAACTCAATGTCCTTCAATCGATAAGCCAATCCATCTCGAACCATCTTTAGAGTGTCATCACAGAACTTGTGGATCTCATCGAACGCCATGAAGCAATTACGATGATTCGCATTGCGGTAGACGAACCCGAATTTTGGTTTATGGAAGAGTTTGTACTGTGGTTCTTGGTTGACTTGATTTAAGTGTAGAAGCGGTTCAGTAAGGTTAAGTTGCTTCTGATAACTTTCGACCCCGAGCTAGAGATCTTCAACACGTTCTTGAATGATTTTGCTGCGGATGAATAGAAGGAGAGCAGTGATGTACTTTATCTGGATATCTATCGAAAACTAACGCATCCTTCCTTGTACCTTAAGCAGATACATGTCTTCAATGTCATTGAGAGACAAGTCAGGAAAGCCAGCTTCGGAGAACTCGCACTCTTTTTCATCTTTTCATTTACCACGATCTTGTTCAAGATGGAGTAATCCCACTTTGAAGCTATAGAAACAGACATAATAGCAACTCTCCTTTGATCATGCTTTACATCCTTGCTTGACTTGCTGAGTCTGCTACTCCTGTAGAAAAGCCTTCGCATTTCTGGCCAGTGATGAATCCCAAACAGAGCATCTTTGTCGTACTCCACTACTTTGTCAACAAACAAGTTGGTGGCATCTTCTTCGATAGCTTTGTTGGTGGAGAATGAGGTAGCCGGTATGTTGATGGTTAAGGATGTAGCATATTTCTTACTAATGGAGCTTTCGTGTTGAAGTAACTTAAGGTCGTTGTTGAAGAAGAATTCGGGTCGGCTGATCGTAGGGAGTGGCTTGGTCCAATCAGTGTAATAGGATCCATGTTCCTTCATAGAATGATCAATGTTGGAATCCGGATTGAGCCAGTCAATGTTGTTGGACATTGGACGAGCAATATTCTCCAAGTGATATTCAAGCTAAATTGCACTCCCGGATCTCTCATTTAGTAATGTGAAAGCATCATTCTTGATCCAGCAAGTTCCTTCTTGGTCATCTTCTTGACATTAAACTGAATTTTGAGTACTTGGACGTGTTCCAATGTGCAACCATCCACAGGCTCATGACCTTCTTCGAGAGTTGGGTGCACCTCGACCAAGTTATTCAACCATTTATATTCCTCCATTTCATCGTTGTCTAACCAAGAGACAATAGTAGGTTTCTTTCCTTTCTTCTTTGAGGATGGTTCAGGTCTTGATTTTGGTGATGGTTGAGGCATAGGTTGAGGTTCCGGTTGAGGCTCTGGTTGCTCATAATCCTCACCACTGGTGTAAGTAAAGTGATCACCGGTTTTCTCTAATGGTGGTGTAGTTTCAGAGTCCTTTCGCAGATCAGATGATGGTTGCTGAGATGCTTGTTGTGTAGTGGTGGTATCAGTCTTGTTTGGTGGTGGTGGCATGGATGATGAAGATCCTCTTGTTTTCTTTTGTCTTTTTGCATTGAGATGCTGATCCTTGTCGTCATCTTTCCTCGGTCGTTTATCTTTACCCGAATCTTCCTTGAAAGGTGTACGAACTTGTCTTGCAACTAGAAGATCGTAGAGGTTGCCATCTTCCTTGGTAAAAGACGCAACGCTAACAGCCATTTTTGTGACTAGTTCAGCATTTATTTCTTCTTCTGTAACAACTGGAGGCTTGACCGTTTTGTCTCCATTACCACTAGTGTTGTCATGATAACCTGCTTAACCATGTGCTTGATCATTGGTTCAAGTTTTTTCTTGAAGAGTTCTCTTGTGGCTCTAGGAATCTTATCAGAAAAAAAAATGCATGAGTGTAGTTCATGATTTTCTCATTCATTTCTTCCTGAACATCTCGAGAGAAAAACTCTTAAATAGCATCTTTGGATTCTTAAAATGATGACATATGTTCTGTAAGATCGGTGACCACTTCAGACAATGTGTTAACTTGTTTTTGTAAACGGTTCTGTTTTCTTGTCCGAGATTGTTTCACCGCCTTTTGAATTTTGGACTTAGTACGAGACATCCAAGTATCAGTCTTCTTCTTAACTGATGTCGTTGTAGATTTTTTTGTTTCATGCGTTGGTGGAGGTGATGAGTGTGATGATGATTCAGGTTTGGAGGAGGTGTCAAGTGGTGTTGCAGAAGATGATTGAGGTTTGTGTGATGGATTTTCAACAATGTAGTTGTTAGTTTCCATCTTCAATCATTTCTCTTCAGCTCTAGCCGCTTCTTCTTCAGCCTTCTTGAGCCTTAACTCCTATGCAGCCTTTAGTACATCAACATCTGTAAGACTATTGTTTTCCTCCTCATCAAAGTTCTCGCCTCCAGTGTTATACATCTCCTCATCTTCTTGTTGTTCCTCTTCCTGAGCAGTAATCGTTGTGGTGTCACCCGTGCCCTTACCAAGTTGATTAACTGGATCGGTTTGGAGTTGGGTGACATCAGAAGGTTCTTTTGTAAGTGGAGCACCACTTCTAGAACCTCCTAACCCATTGGTTTGATTAACTGCAAAGGTAGAGGCTTGGTTTTCCATCCTCTTATGCTTCAAGGTCTTTTGAAATATTCTTTCCTCGTCCTCCAAAGCATGCTCAAAATCATGTTGTTCTCCTTTAGTTAGAGGTCTTTTCCCTTTATCAGACTTGTTGGTTTCTTCAGTAGAAGTGTAAGCATCAATATCTTCCTGAAGTTTTGTAATTGTTGGACTTTTTTGCTTTTCCTTCTCCTTAGTAGAGTCATCAATACGAACCTCGTTGTAGATCACGCATTCATCTGACTCTGTCTTTGATTCCACATTATGTTGTGATGTGGGCTCAGGAGAAGGTTCGGGCTTGACCATTTGAGTGGGAATTTTCCTCTTTACCACTCTTTTGGTGATCTTTGATTTAGACTTGGTGGTACTACCAGAACTTCCAGCTTTCTTTGCTCTGGTCTTAAAAGCTGAAGTATGAATAACTTCATCCATGAACCCAACACGCTTTAATTGCAGCCTCTTGATAATATCTGTGTGAGAGAGCATCTTTGACCTTATCAGTAATGAGACACGCATGGAGTTCAACACCTTTTTTACGAGTGGTGGACCCCTGAAACCTAATTGATTTCAGGGTAGGCTTTCATGGTGTGCTTGTTAGGGTCATCAAGTCTCTTGGGAATGTCCTCATGCTTCTTGAGGATAATTTAAATGATCAGCTATGGAAAAAATGGATCTTGGTGCCTCCCTTCTTGAGATGCTACATCATGTCCTCCCATATGAGGCTAGCAAAGTCAATGTGTTGAACATGGACCATTCCTTAGAATTTTTACAAGTGCGGCAGCTTGGGGTGCTCATGATCGCTGTCTCTTCCCAAAACTGACTTGCAATAATGATGTATAGAGTCCTACATGGTTGTGGAATGAATTTGACATCAACTCTGGAATGAGTAGAGATTATTCCAGAAGTCTCATCATACCTAATGTTAATCATGAAATCCAGAATCTTCATCTCTGTAGGAAACCTGACGTAATCAGCTGGAGAGTTGATAGCCGAAAGTATAAGAACAACACGAAGATCATCAACAGTAACCGTGACTTCATGAGTATGTAAGGTGACTTTAACCATATCTTCTTCATCAATATTCTCCATGGAATGCCAGAACTGATGGATGTAGAAGTCAGGTACTGAGGCTGACTTAGTGAGCATGAATATGTAGGGGTGCTGAAGAAGGATGTCAACAACAATTCTACATGAAGATTCAGAGCAAGTGAAGTTGTTGAAGTCAACGCAAAGGTTGTTCTTGCCAATCACTCTGTCATAAACAGGTGGGAATGTGTTGGCCATAGTGAGTTCCACGGGAGCATTGACATCAGATGGTTGTGCAACCATTTTGTGATCGAAAAGACATTAGACACAGAAACAGACATTGAAGACAGAGTGTGTTACCATTAGTCTGATTCATTTTCTAATTCCTTGTTTGATGTTATAGAAGCTGATGTTTGTTACATGTACTAAGTCACATTTGTTCTTTTACATGAAGTTGTGATGATAAGTTAAGTGAACGTGTTAATTGTGAAGTTTACATACACACTTATTACTTAAAAACAACATTTTAACATTTGTATGCTTATTCGTAATCTTTAAGACAGTGTATGAAAGTGACTTATTCATAAAATTAACAGAATGGTGAACAATAACTTATTCGTAACTTGAGTCCTTATTCGTAAAGTTGGATGCTTATTCGTAAGATTAAGCCTAATGCGTAAGATTATGCTTATTCGTAAGAATAACTTACGCGTAAGACATATCCGAAAGCATTATGCTTATTCGTAGGAATATGCCTATGTTTACGAATAGTGCTTATTCGTAAGAATAATGCTTATTCGTAACACAGTTCCCTTATTCGTAAGAATAAGGTTACGCGTAAGAATAAGCCTTATTCGTAAGAATATGGCCTTATTCGTAAACAATTCCAAGTTTATGAATTTTTTTCCAACAAATTCGTAAGTCACTGTAGACCCTTCTTATACGTAAAAAAATTGTTGCTTGTTCGTAAAGAATTTTCTTATTCATAAAATTTGAAAAACCTTAGCAATCTTTTACGAGTAATCCTCCTGTTAACAAAAACATCAATTCAATGATGAAAACTTCGTTCAAACATCATTTAGAGCACAAAAAAGGCATTTGAACACATTTCACATTCACATAATCCTTATTCGTAAATTCCTTAAACCCTAAAACCCTAAGTTTTCGAATAAGAAATCTAGCCATCTGATTCAATCTTTGCTTAAACCCTAAAATCCTAAGTTCTTAAACCCTAAAACCCTAAGTTTTCAAATAAGAAATCAAGCCATCTGATTCAATCTTTGCTTGATACTGAGTGTTCTAAAGGTGCATATGAATAATCTTAAACATGTTATAATAGTATTTGTCCACAGAATCAAAAGATTCAATCTGAATGTGTTCATAAACTCTAAACCTTTGATTTTGACAATTTTAAAGTTTCTGGTCTAATTAAACGTTACCAACAAGTTTATAACCATACACTAACACATTCTTTTTCACAGATAACCATCAAAACACAATAGAATCAAAACCCCCAAATGGGTCGTATGAACCCTAATTTCAAAATGAAACAATTGATGTTTCTAGGTGAAATTGCTTGATGAAAACATGTTTTTGAGACAATAGTAAACATTTTGCAATCATCATTTTCAATCAAAACTTGCTCAATCAAAAACACCTAAATCATTCTTATGAATGAATTTTGAAAAACCATTTGAGAAAGATTGAACTGTTGGATCAATGTGATTTCAAAAACCTTTGTTTATAATTGTAATATGAATGATTTGGCACTTAAAGATTTTGGAAAACACAAACGGATTTGAGGTTTGATTTTGGGTTGTAGATCTTGGTAGGTCGAGGAGTAAATGTGTATGAGTAGATGCAATGAATGCATTTGATTTTGTTTTTGTTAAAAATTAATTTTCAAAACTTACACATTTAACCCCTTAACCTCAAATGGTTTCAACCAAGGTCCATTAACTGACAATCTGGTTAACACAAAGATCATTTTAGCAAGAAACTTAACAATACTCCTGTAAAATATTGGATTTCACAAACACATCAAACCATGATCACTATGAGGCGTACACTATTAGGTTTTAGAGAGAGAAATAGTTAGAGGTTTGGGAACTTAGTGAGAGAAAGTGAAAATCTTATTATAAGCTCCAACTCTCTACCTTGGAAGGTAGAGAGTATTTATAGTCTTACATAAAACACCACCTACGGGCTGTGGATCAGGCATACAGTGGGTAAAGACCCGTCCGTCCTCTACGGTGTTACTTAACTAAATACTATTTAACATTAAATAACTACGATTACGAGCTTTTTAACGATTACATATACTTGAGGTGACCGACTCTTTAATAACTGGATTTACTAAATCCTAACAATCTCCCCTAAAGGGAGGTCACCTCAAATTACATTGAATACAAACAGATATTACATTAAGATTGTTCTTGGATTCTTGATAATGCTCTTTGCTCAGTAGCCAGTAGTCATTGATTCTTCATTTTGCATGTTTGGTTAATCCAAGTGGAGGTCTTTAACTGATCCACGTGATAATGAGTTTTGAGCCAACATTGAGATCATCAGCTATCATAAATCTCTGACTCTTCCATTGTGGTGTTGACATTATGTGATGTTGTGACATTTTGGACCGACATGCTCACATTCTGGATCATGATATCTTCTCATCAGAGTAGCGGAAGCTTTAATTTGATTCATGATATTGGCAGCATCGTAGCAGAAGCATGGAGTGAAAATATCAAAATTGTTGATGCACTTATCATGATTTCTTTAGAGATGAATGTGTAGTGTGAGCATGCGGCTATGGATAGACCTCTCCATTATGATCAGCTGCAAACGTCAGGTGTACCTTCATACAACAGTTAGCAATAAAACGCACGAAAGTGTCTTTGATCACTTTCGTTGAATTGAGGTACATGGCCCACGGTTCCCCGTTGATCAGTACAAGTACTGCCTGTGATCAGGTATAATTCCGAAGAATTTCCTTGACAGGGTTTCGCAGCTGCTCTAGCCGTTCTCAAACCGGAACGTCTCAAAGAAGACAACACAGAGTGAGTGAACCAGCGAATTTGAGATTCACTGATTGATGAAAAGATATTTGAAAAAACACTTATGTACTGCTCAATAAAGTGTTTTTGCAATACAACGAAGGTTTTAAGAAAAATCAATTATCAATCATAAACACCTTTTAATTTTTTTTTGAAACATTAATACACAGTCGATGTGCAAGAGAAAAGATTTTTAAACACAACGACCGGTTTTTCAAAGGTATCCGTCAATCCATAACCTGAACCAGGATTGACTCAAAATAATGAATCGCCCCATTGTTTCTGTTCAGTTGTCACATGGTTGATCTACTGGATAAATCTCACATGCCACCCACCAGGAGCTTGTTTGATGTTGGCTCCAGAAGGCTTTCCATCTTCATTGTGAATATGTTTGCATATAACTCAGATGTTTTGGCAATATGTCACAATTCGCAATTTTTGGTCATTTATTAAACTCTACATTCATCATATTAGCTCATGCATAGTTTTGCATTTTTCATTAAACGAATAATTTTCATATTAAATAAACGCTATCGCGTGAATATTATTTTGAACATTTGATCCGACACTTCCAAAAATATTCCTAATATATTTTAATACTCATATTAAGATTATAAAAATAATATAATGAGTTTACCCAGTGTTTTAAACTTATTTAGTATATAAATTATTAAATTTATATAATTACGACGGTTTTCTTAAATACTACACGATTATTATTATTTCACTCAAGTTTTGCAAGAAAAGTATTTTTATAATTTTTATGACCTAAATATATTTTATCTTGAACCGTGAAAATTTATTTTTAGCTAACGCTACCCTAAATACTCAAATGTATATACAAGTTACTACTATCCTCAAATAACTTTACATCTACTTACACTTATACATTTACATACATAAAAATAAAAATAAAAACATACATGTATTATTAAATATACACAAGGGGGATTCACCTAAAAGATTTGCTAGATATTGTTTCTTACTTATATTATACACAAACTTTTACTCCTACTACAATAATTCAAAGTGATAGATCAAAACCATTTTCTCTCTTCTTCCTCACCTAGAACCGGCCACCATAGTATATCAAGGAGGATCTCACCAAAAAATTTCTTGTCAATCTCATCACAATCTAGTAACACTCTTTGTATAGGTTTTGAAATAAAAACCTAGGGTGCTTAGGATTAATCCTTGATCATAAACCTCATCAAGTAACTTGTAAGCATGAAACTTCATCTTTTAGCTTTTCATATATATATTTTTCATACATTTTCATGAAGTCCTCATGGTCATATTTGATTTGTTGTGATTTTATTCATTATCATCCAAGATTATCACCCATATGTACTATATAAATATTTATAACAATCATGTGCTAGTTAAAAGTTTATAAAAATGAGAAGTTTGAAAAATGATTTATCAAAGTAAGTTTTGATCTTTTACTAGTGAAGGTTTGATGTAGTTTATAACATGTTATAAGTAGTCATATAAACCTCAAAAATGGTCATTTTATTTATATTGGTTCGAATAGTATTTTATTTTTAGTAGGATTGGCGAAGTGTAGTTCAAGGGATTTTTGTGGTGTAGTTGTGGTTAAACAAGTAGAAAAATGGTAAAGTTTAAAATGAGCGCGGAAGCGCTGTCGAAATTTATAATTTTTCAGAAAAGTTAGTCATTTTTCTAAGTTTTATTAAAGTTTTAGAAAATAGATTTTTATCCATAAACGTGGCCTTTTGAACGGACTAAAACGGAGTTATAACGAAAAAGATACGTGGTTTTAAAGTTACGATTTAAAAACTACCATTTTCCGGAAAGTGTACATGCAGTCCCGATTTTCAACTGACCAAACAGTGTCCTTAAACTTTCTGTGAAATCTCTAAAGTTTAAATATATATTAGTACACTTAATTACCTTCGCGTGGATATAAAGAACTTGAAAAACGGACTTAAAACGAGTGAGTTATGGTTAACCGAACTTTGAGTCGAAAACGTGCTGAAAACACTATTCACAGCATTAGTATGCTGTCAAGATTTTTAATCAAGGTTTTGAGGGCCTAAACGGACGTTTCGGGGGAAACGGACCTTAAAAACGAGCTAGTTTTCCTATGTATATATTACTTCAAGTCTAATGTAAACCGATTTTTCAATTACTAAAACCGTTACATAGTTTTAACTACATTTTCACCATTAGCTCAAAAGTAATTATTTTGGCATGGAACCGTCACACATTCAAGTAACAATATTTTTATATAACTAGTTTTCAAGTGGCATATTGGGTGATACGTTTTCAAATCATGCATTCACGACAACATATCATAACTCAAGTCATAACATTCATTTTAGGTCGCGGATAGTTTCCGAGCCTCATTTTCGTGCACTTCATTTTGTTAGCATATCAATTATACCAGGTGAGTTTCATAGCCCCTACTTTTATACCTTTTCAATTACTTTTGGGGGAGATACATGCTCAAACTATTTTCATTTACTTTCACAAGTACTCTAAACTTTTACATATTACTGTGAGTTCATACCCCGCTTTTACTCGTTTATATTCTTACAAACTATTTGGGGCGAGATATATGCTTATTTATCCAAACATTTAAACTCTTTTGCCAAACAACATTACTTATACTTTAGACTTGATTGCGTTATATACTTGATTGGGTTATACTTGATTTCATATGCATTTTTGGAACAAACATACAAGAATTAGTGGCTCCAAATTAAGTTGTTGGAAGGCTATTAATTTACAAACATACAAGAATTATGGCTCCAAATTAAGTTGTTGGAAGGCTATTAATTTACAAACATCCCAATATTTATATGTTGGAAGGCCATTTATTTGGATACAACCCAACGTGAGTCGTTGGAGGAACATCCCAATATTTATATGTTGGAAGGCCATTTTTATGGATACAGCCCAACGTGAGCGTTGGAGGAACATCCCAACACGAGTGTTGGAAGACCCTTGTGGTGACATTTATACTTTTAACTACCTTGATGCGCATAATCATAATTGTCATTCTATTTTTAGCAGTGGGTTGTAAACACACAGGTTGCAAGTTTTGTATGGGCGGAACTTGGAACTGAGTGGATTTATGATGCCTTTGCTTTGTGGACTATTTTAAATGACCAAAAACTTTGCCTTTGTTACATGAACGCTCTTTTAAGGCTTTACTTGTTAACCAAACTCTATGAACTCACCAACCTTTGTGTTGACACTTTTTAGCATGTTTTATCTCAGGTATCTAAGGCATTCACTTCATGGCATGCATATGGACATATCATAGAGTCGTGGTGACGATGCGTCACACATGGGATTTATGCATTTTAAAACAACGTTTGGCTTGTAACAAACTTATTTCCGCACAAATTGATTTCTATTTGGGAACTACATTTTGTAAACTCTGATTATTTTAATGAATCAAGTGGTATTTTCAAAACGACACTTTAGGTCGTTCGATATAACTGTAACTTTGATGCTATGACAGTCATCCCCCAAGGTATTCCATTCCGCTGCAAAACAGGTAATTTGGGGGTGTGACACAATACCACAAGGATAATGCGAAGGACTCATAAGATATAATCTCTCTTTCCACATTGTGTGAAACAGAGAGTCTTCATAGACAGTGTCCTAATGAGATTTATTTGATGATCTTGTGGCTCTAGACTCAATAGTGCACATTTGGTTCCTATATCGGAGACTAGCGAGATGGTCTCCTTCTTCAATATCAACAATCTTTAATAGAGAGTCGATAGATTATGTAGGTTCCCCGTGAGAATGCAACAAGCCCTTTTAAAAGGAACTTGAGTAGCTTGGGAAGTTTAGTGCAGTGCGTCACTGGGTCCATGACGTCTTGTCTTCAATACCAGTGTTACCTAAGTAACCACCGGTAGCATATGTATTGAACCCGGTTTCTGCCCTAAGGTTGAATTAATGGAGGGCTATTTCTTTTCATCATTTTCTCGTTTTATTTCTTTTTCATTCTTCAACCCCTTCAGTGCTTACCGAGACTTCAAAACTAGAACCTTGTTGGGTATATTCCAGTACTAGCTCAGTCTCAGTCTGCACTCTTCCCATATCTCACTTTTCTCCTTTTTTCATCATACCTAAGGACTTCTACACTTTCTAGTGGATTGTCCCTGGGTAGATCCCTCCGGTTTTGGCGGATCATGGGAACTAATACCTAACCTTATCATCCTTATATCACCATACATAAAGTAAATTTGGTCGGTCTATTTGGTATTATTCATCTGCCATTGGAACCAATTGAAAACCATTTGAAAATCAATCCAGATACTTGTGATATATTATCAAAGCATTTTGTACCTGAATTTTTTTTGATATTTTTAGAAAAAGAGCTCCCCCTCAACATGTGCATCATGTATTTGAAATCGTTTTGGCACACGGAGGCAGGAGGAAGAATTAACTTCTTTGATTACCATTTTAATAGATATCAACATCACTTCCCTGATCAAATCAAGTAGATAAAGCATATTGGGGAAGGATGAGGGTTTCATAAGTTTGCTCCCCCTCAATATGTGCCTCGAGGTTTGAAAGAGTTTTGCACATATTAGAAGGAACCTGCACTTAGAGACAAATCAATCACGTTTCAATTCTTTGTGGTTCAAAAAGATGCTCCCCCTCAACATGTGCATGGAAAATTTGAAATCGTTTGGCACATGTGGGAAGGAAAGCTTGCTAAACACTTATGAAACCATTTATCGAATTATCAGTTTAAATCCAATTTAAATCACAAATTCTCCCCCGATCACAATTTTCAAATCATTTGAGATTTGTGATCTCTGTAGATTTAAATTGATTTTGAAAGCTTTTGAGGGGAGATGTGACTTGATTATGAGAAACATTTAACCGATAAGGATCAAGTTTGAGACTTTAGACTCCAAAGATTAAACATGCTTGAGTATTTTTTGAAAACATAATAATAACAAGGGTCTTGTATCAATTGTATACAATATTGTAAAACATTGTTCTTTTTGATTATTCAAGAGTAGACCTTTCTTGATTACGTGCCAATTGTTTGAAAAATACTCTTTTTGATTGAAATCATTCTCCCCCTCAATCAATGACATATGTTGTTGATTGAAGGATAGAGATTTTGACAAATGAAAAGCCCGGATGATTTTCAAAAGTAGAGTCCAAATTATTTTCAAAGCAATTTTGTTTCCATTAGATGACAAATATTTTTCAGAAGAATCATTTGAAGGAAAAATATTTGAAAGGAAACATTTGTCTTTTTAACAACAAACATTTGTTTTTAGAATCAGAGCATGAGGTTTGAATATTTAAGATAAAGCATGGCTCTGTTCTTTCTTTGAAAAACGGGTTACTGCCTGAAATGACAGTAAACCATTTTACTTTCTCAAAATATATATATATATATATATATATATATATATATATATATATATATATATATATATATATATATATATATATATATATATATATATATATATTTGTTTAAACAAAATATGAACATTCTAAGAACATATAAAGACCCGTGACATTCTTTGAATGTCAACACAAAGTCCGTAGATGATATCAAACAAGGAAAACATGACAAAATAACAATATTTTTGGGATATTTCAAGATTTTCTAATTTTTATGAATTTTGAAAATTTTATATTTTTCTATTTTCTTTTTGTTGGTTTTGAAATTTTGTATTTTGCTTTTTGAATAACTATTTACAAGAGATGGATGAAGATAACCTTTTACTCCTCTTCTTCCTCTTGAAGACGTTTAAGTGTTTTCAGCTGTAGACACTTTAGACCAAGTTGTGGGAGGATAAACTCAAAACGTTCTCTAGGAAGAGCTTTGGTGAAGATGTCTGCTAACTGGTATTCAGACCTCACAAAATAAAGTTCCACCACACCGTTCTCCAATTGTTCCCTGATGAAATGATGTCGAATGTCGATATGCTTTGCTCTTGAATGTTGAACGTTGTTGCATGAGAGAGCAATAGCACTTTTGTTATCACAATACAGAGGGATTTTATTGAATTCAAAGCCATAGTCAGATACTTGGGATCTCATCCATAGGATTTGAGCACAACAAGATGACATGGCTATGTATTCAGCCTCTGTATAGGATATCGAAGTACTCATTTGTTTCTTAGAAGACCAGCTCACAAGCTTATCACCCAAGAACTGAGCACCTCCAGACGTACTTCGACGTGTATCTTGACACCCTGCATGATCAGCATCTGCATAGGCCGTTAGTGACATACCAGTGTCCTTCGGATACCAAAGACCCATGTTAGTGGTTCCTTGGAGATACCGAAAGACCCTTTTAACCGCTTCAAGGTGCTTTTTAGTAGGCTTGGCCTGATATCTAGCACACATGCATACAGCGAATAAAATATCTGGTCTACTGGCTGTGAGGTACATCAGGGATCTAATCATACTATGATATTTTGTTTGGTCTACCATGATCCCTGAGTGGTCCTCATCCAGTTTAGTACGCTCTATCATGGGAGTGTCAACAGGGTCAGAAGAATCAAATCCAAATATCTTTAAAATCTCATTTGCATATTTAGATTGATTTATAAAAATGCCTTCGGGACTTTGTGAAATTTGAAATCCCAAGAAAAATGACATTTTTCCCATCATTGACATTTGAAATTTGGAGCCCATCTCCATAGAAAAACAGTCACATTCATTGGGGTCAGTCGAAGCAAAAATAATATCATCAACATAGATTTGAACATGGATTAAATGTTTGCCTGACTTTCTGGTGAACAATGTCGGATCAACTGCTCCTTTGCTGAATCCAATAGATAGAAGAAACTTTGATAGCGTATCAAACCATGCCCTTGGATCTTGCTTCAAACCGTAAAGAGCCTTCTTCAAACGATAGACGTGAGTAGGATGCTCTAAATTCACAAAGCCTTCAGGTTGGCTGACATATATGACGTCTTTAAGATCTCCGTTAAGAAAAGCCGTCTTACTTGCAGCATTAACCAAGAAGATTTGAATTGCCTTGATACGAGCAATTGGAGCAAATGATTCTTCAAAGTCAATACCCTCCTCTTGATGGTATCCTTTTGCAACCAATTGAGCCTTGTTCTTTAAAACATCACCATGCTCATCAAGTTTTACTTTGAAGATCCACTTTAGAGCAATGATCATAGCACATTCAGGAGCAGGTACTAATTCCCATACATCTAGTCGATCAAACTCATGAATTTCTTCTTGCATGGCATTGAACCAGCTGTCTTCATTCATGGCAGTTTTAACGTCTTTTGGTTCGATCTTTGAGAGTACGGAGTTGAAGAAGTACCATAAGGCATCGGTTGCAAGTTGTTTACGAGTGGATACTGGACGAGAGAGGTTTCCAATGATGTTGTCCAATGGATGATCATGTCTCCATTTTCTAAGGTGTTCGTGTGGTTGTTGTTGAGGAACTGAAGTAGCAGAGTCGATTTCTCCTGATGAAGATGGTTCTGATGATGATTCTGGGGCAAATATGTTTTCAAATGGTGCATCTTCAGGAGTAGCAAAGGGATTATCTCCATCATAGGTACCAGACACAATTCCATGATGTACACTCGATGATTGATGATTTGTTGATGAGACAGAGTGATCAGCAGCAGGCGCTTCTTGACTTAATGACATAGAAACTAAAGGGTTAACTTCGTTGACAGGGATAGAAACAGCCTCTGTTGATGAAATTGACAGATCATTAGCACTTGGTTCATAGTGTTCATCAAGTATTGGATCAAACAATTTCTTCAAATCATCTTCTGAAGGAGGTACATAAGGAGTTGCTGGTGAGGGATTTAGAACAAGACTAGAACTGATAGGTTTACTTGATGAAGGTTGAGATGCGGGTCCAGAACTGGATTGTCCTGGAGCCATTTGCCCGGTCAGCTCATCGAATGTAACGTGAATAGTTTCCATGATATCTCGAGTTCTTTTGTTGTAGATTCGGTAACCCTTCTTGCCCGGTCAGCTCTTGATACCATTTGTAACATATAGGATTTCACAAACACATCAAACCATGATCACTATGAGGCGTACACTATTAGGTTTTAGAGAGAGAAATAGTTAGAGGTTTAGGAACTTAGTGAGATAAAGTGAAAATCTTATTATGAGCTCCAACTCTCTACCTTGGAAGGTAGAGAGTATTTATAGTCTTACATAAAACGCCACCTACGGGATGTGGATCAGGCATACAGTGGGTAAAGACCCGTCCGTCCTCCAGGGTGTTACTTAACTAAATATTATTTAACATTAAATAACTACGACTACGAGCTTTCTAACGATTACATATACTTGACGTGACCGACTCTTTAATAACTGGATTTACTAAATCCTAACAACTCCCCCTCAACTTTTGAATTAATGAATTTTATAAATATTTTGAGTCCAAGGAGGGTATTTAACCATGATACTTTACCAACACATTTCTAAAACAACATAATTTTGGTAACAAGCAAATACAAAGTTTTATGAAACTTGTAAAATATGTACATTCTCCCCCTCAACACTTGTTCGGGAAAAATTGTGAAACGTTTGTTAGAACAAAGTGTTGATAGAAATTTTGTACTTGCAATGTTTGTTTTTCAGAAAAATATTAAAATGAAAAATATTTTTTGTTTTTATATGATTTTCTATTTTTTTTATTTTGTTTTTGATAAATATTTACAAAAATGGTTTTGGTGTTTGACTTTTCAAGGTAGTTTTAAAAATTCATCTAGCTCTTCTAGAAACAAACACAACATGCCAATCCAGTGAACCAAGTCAGCAAATCTTGCGGGAGGCAAGGCTTTCGTAAAAAGGTCCGCCAATTGATGTTCTGTACCTGCAAACTATAGTTCCACCCTTCCCTTCTCTACATGCTCTATGATGAAATGGTAGCGAAGAGCAATGTGCTTTGTGACAACTGGCAATTAGGATTATTTTGATTAACCATGACTTGTTTTGATATCGATTATTGGTTTTTATGATTTATTTTATTATTGTATGAGTTGTCGTGTGAGTTTTAACTCTTTTTATTCAGCACTATTTGATTCAGCACAATAAAATCCTATAATAAGAAATAACGTAACTTTTAAACCGTAACTCGAAACTTGATAAATAATTAGTTAAGACTTGTGGAAAAACATAAATAAAAGCGATAGAAAGTCGAAGGAACGTCGTGGGACAATCGTAGGACAATATATGAGATTGGAATGGGTAAACGGGATAGTTTGGGAAAAATTGCGGGTTTGGCCCCCCGTTGTTTGAAGTGGCCGGCGCCCCTTCCCTTCGCCTCTCATTTTTATTTTATTCCTCAACCATAAATATATAAACCCCGATCACACCCTCATTTCTCCATTTTTTTCTCTCACTAAAAACACACATATATCATCACTTTCTCTCTCTACTCTCTCTCTCCCAAAAATAAAAACCCTAACCCTAAAATACACCACCACCGATGCTACCTTCACGGCCAAAATCCGGCGAGTGAGATTACACCACCACTACCATTTGATAGATCTCTCTTTCCTCTTTCCATCCATATATAGAACGCCTATAGAAGCCTTCATTAACACCTCCAAATCTTGCAAAAACTATTCGTGATTCTAGGGTTTTCAAGTAACTTTGTAGATCGGGTTTAGAAAAGGTAAATGGAACGTGGGTAAGGCTCGTTTGAGCCATGCCAAGCCACGTACGAGCTCTTTCTGGCTCGTACAAGGCTCGACCTAGATGGGTTTGTGGAGAAACATGGGTTTAAAACTAATTTACAACTAATAAAACATGTAACTAGTGATTTGGTATCGTGTGTTGTATCATTTTATTGTGTTTTTGCATTTTAGACATAATTTCTTGACGTTGGTTTAGATTAGTTGATGGGTTTGATGATTGGATGTTGTTTGGTGGTTGATTGATTGTGTTTGGATGTTGTAGAAGCCATTTGGGAGTGTTTGGATGTGGTTGATGAGGCGTACGAGCCACTAGGGACTTGTACGTGGCTCATGTGGTGTGTACGTGACCCACATGGACCAAGGGTCCGGGTCGGGTTGTTGTGGTATCTTGTTGGTAGTTGTTTTTGGTGTTTGGATGAGACGTGTGCAGCCGAAAAGCTTCTAGAGCTTGTTTGGTTCACGTGGTCTTAACCGGGACCGTGTCATGACCATTAGGGTCATAACATTGGTTACGGGTATGTTTGGTAGTTTGTTTGGATGGCAAGATTGATATGGGTTGATTGGAGATTGATTTGCACTATTGTGATTATTCACTTGGACTATATTATAAATTGTCAACTTTGTGAAACGTCGGTGTTACTTTGACTTTTTAGTCATAGTTGACCCCGACAATGCCGTAACATGGACTTTAGTATATATTAGACTATAGATTCATAAGCCAAGAAGTCATGACGTGTGCTTGTGGACTCGAAACGAATAACGATTTGAAACTAATACTGAAATCGACGTAATATATATATATATATATATATATATATATATATATATATATATATATATATATATATATATATATATATATATATATGAAAATGCTAATAAAACTATGAAATATAAATAATAAATGGTTTTTATACAAAAACTCGATAACAAGACTTGTCTTGTTATTCACTATTTTAAAAGGAAATTAGCGACTAAAAGCGGAAAGGTTTTCTAATTAATGAGTATTTAATATTTCGAGTGCACGTTTATCGAAATGTGCCATTTATGAGCTTTTAATACCAGTTCAAGTATTTAATTCTATTTACGTCTTGTGCATGGGTTACGGATGACCTAACATTAATAGCGTCGATCCACATGGATAGCGGACTTATTAGATTGACGAATCTAATAAGAGCCCGCTAGGTACGTAGGATAACGTTATTAATGGGTGAATTATCCTTATGACTCGTTAGAATGCGACCAGTTTATGGGATAATATGCGACACGAATAAATGATTGAGTTTATCGAGTTGATGAATTCGATAAGGTCTGCTATTTATTCCGAAACTTATTGGACTATGGAGCTTATCGCTTAGACATCTCATTGTGTTGCATTGTATCACATCGTGGCTATTTGAGTGCATTCATGATATCATGTTGAGTCGATACACACACACGACGATACCAAATGCTAGGACTAAACGGTAAAACAAGACATTTTTGGAAATAAAGAAAAGGAATACATTGGGGTAGATAACGTTGATTTTCGGAAATATATATTAAAATTGGTTTATATTAATAGGTTATGTCGAGTCAGTAGTTGATGAGCCGTGTTAGCTGTTATCTTCGTTGCTAGTGTTTGTTTGTGCTTTGCTTGCTTGAGGTGAGTTTCATAGCCATACTTTTATCTATGTTTTTAACTAATTTGGGGTGAGAAATCATACTACTCTTTGGACCTTTTAAACTATTTTGATTTGCTTATGTGCTTGACTGTTTAGATAGATATGTGGTAGATGTTGCCTTAGTCTAGGGTAGCAATCATATTGCTATGACACTTGCCTAGCTAAGTATAGACTTCTACCTCGACCTAGTCCAGGGTAGCAATTGTTCTAGACTTTTCTACGACTACGCTGGCTAGAGTCGCTTAGGGCCTTACTATGACGTCAAATATATGTTATTGATGGTATTGTTGATTGTGATATATGTATGTGATTGGTGTGATATTGTGTAAGCTTGGCAAGGAGGCATGGTTGAAGGATCATATTTAAACTCTAATAATATTATGCAAACCTATTTTATAAATTATGTTGGCCCTTACATTTAACTATTTTGGGATGATTGTACTGGATAATTAAATTTGGGATTGGTTTTTGAATTATAAATGACTATCTTGTTTGCTATACTTGTGTGATGTACCAATCCATGTAACGCCCCAAAAACTTGATTAAGTCTTCCGATGTACCGAGATTCGGGGGTGTTATAGAATGGTATAAGAGCCAAGGTTATAGAGAACTAGGTATTTAATAAAACCTACACTATAATCACTTTTTAGAAAAATTTATCCTCGATCGACGCATGCCAGCCTGCCAAGCCGAAGCTTCTTTATTTGACTATGGTATGAACTGCAATTTGATTTAATGAGATATTATGAACTTGATTGGATTACTGATATGTTATGATTTTGGGATTATATGATGCGTGGATTATGTGATAGAATAGAACTTATATGTTTTATTTAAAGGCATATTTTGAGTAATGTTGTACCTCTATTTTAAAGCTTTCATTATGTGGTATATGTTTTGGTTGTGTTGATGTGCTTATTAGAACTAGTTGTTTTCAAACACTTATACCTACCCTATGCCTTTGTCACAGACCATGCCTTCACTAGCTTATGATGTGTCTGAGGATGTCCTTGCTGCTCCTACTTCCCCAGCATTGACTTTGATGACTGTTGCGTAGGGTGATCCCTATGTGATTTCTCGACACTCTAGTTCCACTTCATCATCATCTGATCGCCCTAGCTCATCTAGGCAGCTCACATTGCATCAGGTATTAGCATGAGCCCAGACTCCTACACTTACTCGTAGTACTGCTCGTATGTCTGTGCGACCACCATCATCACCTATTCACCTAGCAGCCCACTCTCTTCTGTCATCACCACCAGCATCACCATGTCTTAGAAGACCTAGATCCCCTACTGTACCACCTCAGGATTCACCCACACAGAGATGCCGACTCATTGGCTCCCCCTCTGAAGATGAGGGCGAGGAGGAGCAAGAGATCGAGGAGGATTATATAGATGAGGATAAGGATTCTTAGGAGGAGGATGATGAGGATATCCCAGAAGGGGGTACTCCACCATTGTAGAGTCCTGCACATTCGGTGCATTCTCCAGGACCAGGCTCTCCCTTACCTTTGCTTGAGCCTGATTCTCCTGTGTAGCCATTTGATTTTGGTTCACCTCCACATTCACCTGAGATATGTAGCCCACTAGGTTCAGAGATACAATTAGAGATTTCTTCAGAGCCTGAGGAGTATGGAGGTACGGGTCTGATTTGAGAGAGGATTATATCTCAGAATATTAGCCTTAGTCAGTTGTCTGATCGATTAGATGGAGTGTCGAGGACTGGTGTAGAGGATTTGAGAGTGGATATGACTAAGATGGTTAAGAAGTCGATGGCCTTGAGAGAGGGCATGTCGGAACTCCATGAGCAGGTAGGGAACCGGCAAGCAGAGTGTTCGATAGCCCAAGAGGTAGACCAAGCGTTTCAGCGCAAGGTCGACGAGTTAGAGGAGGAGGTCATGAATCTTAAGAAAGATCGTGACTCTCAGCGTCTGGAGGTCTTGTCACTATGGAGAGTGATGGACGATGTTTGGATATCTTTTAGGAGTGCTCGTAGTCATGGCTAGATTGTGTTAGATTCATGGCATTGTACCATCTTGAAACTGAGTAGTCTCTAGTTCGAGATGTAGATCTATCCTAGTTATCTTGTTAGGATCGTTGTTGATTTCTCCGTGTCCTTTCATGTATTCCACTTCGGAACCTATGAGTTATGTTTATTAGAATGTGCATCCTTTAGTATTGATTCGGTCTCTAGTTATTTCGTTGTGATGTAGTGTTATCCTTGTTAGCCTTGATTATGTATTCGTGCGTTATTCGGTGATCCTTGGAACCAAACCCAGTCTTATAGAGCGTGAATTGTAAACTTATGAAACTGTTATTTTAAACTTCAGATCAATGGCACCAAGAAAAAACTCGCCTAGGACCAACCGAGCAACTCCTGCTGTTGTGGTTACTCTTGTCCGTCGAGGTTGTCGTCTGACCCTGACCACTCCACCTGTTGAGTACCAGAATACTGGTAACCCCGCTGTTGGGAACTCAAATGTGAACGACCGTGTTGAGAATGATCCTGTTCCACTAAACACTCCGCCTTTGAATCAAGCCCACATCGACCAGATTGTGACGCAGCGTGTAGCTGAATTGCTAGCTGAGTCTAATCTCTCTAACACCTCTGGTGGAACCCCACCGCTTAATCGAGCTCGAGGTTGTACCTACAAAGAGTTCCAATTCTGTGGTCCCATCGAGTTTGGAGGAACCGAAGGAGTGGTTTACCTAACAAGGTGGATGGAGAAAACTGAGTTTGTGTTTACCGTTAGTAATTGTGAAGAGGATTGTAAGGTTAAGTATGCAATGTTCACCTTGAAGGACGAAGCGTTGACTTGGTGGAACAACTATCGCAGATCCGTAGGAAGTGATATAGCCTGTAACATGACTTGGAACCAGTTTAAGGTTCTCCTGATCAAGACTTACTGTCCTAGGAATGAAGTTAAGAAGTTAGAGATTGAGTTCTGGAACCATAAGGTTAAGGGTACCGACATGACGACCTACAATCGTCATTTCGAAGAGTTTTCGCTACTTTTCCCAGAAATGGTTCACACTGAAGCCCTTAATATTGAGAGGTATACTGGTGGATTGCCCCTAGCTACTAGGAATGATGTCATCACTGCGAAGCCAGCTAATTGGAAGAGGCAATTACTGTAGCTCAGCGTTTGATGGACTCTTATGTGTTAGAAGGAGGAGACAAGGGTAATAATGTTAAGAGGAAGTGGAATGAGACTGTTAAAGGGAATGTGGAAAGAAAGGGCACTACAAGAAAGGGCACTACAAGAATGAGTGCCGAGAGCCGTGGATGAAGGGAAACCCCGGTAATGGAGGAGGATTTGTTAAACAATGTGTGGGAAGTAATGGCCTAAACCCTGTGAAGCGAGAGGTTGTAGGGAACAAGGGAAATCAGGGTGCTAGGAATCAATAGAGAGACGTGGGAACAACGCCTGTGTATGATATTGGGAAGGAAGCAGGTGACGACCCTAACATAGTTACGGGTACATTCCTTCTCAATAATCACTATGCTTCCATACTGTTTGGTACTGGTGCCGATATGAGTTTCGCATCCACCAACTTTATGCCATTGCTAGAAATTTCCCCAACACCTCTAGGGTTCAGTTATGATGTGGAGTTAGCTAATGGAAATAGGGATAAGATAGACACTATAGTTCGTGATTGCACACTAAGTTTCCTAGACCACCCGTTTAGCATAGACCTTTTGCCAGTCACCTTAGGAAGTTTTGACGTCATCAGCGGAATGGAATTGTTGTCGAAGAACGGTGCACACATCATCTGCGATGAGAAGATAGTGCATGTACCGTGTGGCGGAAAATTTCTGAGCATACGAGGAGATCGGAGAGACTGTGGAGGTCCCTCCCGGTTGAGCATCATCTCTTGTGTTAAGGCCCAGAAGTACATCGATAGAGGAGGTTGTCTTTTCTTGGCTCGAATTTCTGAAAAGAAAGGCGAGAAGAAGAGCGAAGGATACCTCAAGGATGTATCCATCGTTAGAGAGTTTTCGGATGTGTTTCCCGACGATCTGCCAGGGATTCCACCTGTCCGAAAAGTGGAATTCCAAATTGAGTTGATACCTGGTGCTGCACCCGTTGCCCGGGCACCCTATCGACTTGCTCCAAGAGAATTTGAGGAACTGTCTAAACAGTTGGCAGAGAAGGGATTCATTCGACCGAGTTCGTCACCGTGGGGAGCACCGGTGTTGTTTGTGAAAAAGAAGGATGGATCATTTCAGATGTGCATCGACTATAGGAAATTGAATAAGTTGACGATGAAGAACCGATACCCGCTACGTAGAATAGACGACCTATTTGACCAACTCCAAGGAGCTAGTATCTTTTACAAAATCGATTTACGGTCTGGTTATCACCAGCTTAGAGTTCGAGAGGAAGATATCCCTAAGACGGCGTTTAGGACTCGATATGGGCACTATGAATTCCAAGTGATGTCGTTTGGTTTGACCAACGCGCCAGCGGTTTTCATGGACCTCATGAATCGAGTGTATAAGCCATATTTGGACAAGTTTGTGATAGTATTCATAGAAGACATCTTGATATAGTCCAAGAATAGAGAGGAGCACGAAGAGAATTTGAGGCTCATTTTAGAGTTGTTGAGAGAAGAGAAGTTGTATGCCAAATTCTCGAAGTGTGAACTTTGGATTCCGATCGTGCAATTCTTAGGTCACATGATAGATAGTTGAGGAGTTCATGTTGACCCAGCCAAGATTGAGGCCATTAAGGAATGGGCAGCCCCTAGGAACCCATCAAAAGTCCGCCAGTTTCTAGGATTAGCAGGCTATTACCGGAGGTTCTTTGAGGGATTCTCCAAAATAGCTAAGACGCTAACCAAACTGACACAGAAAGGACGCTAAGTATGAATGGGGAGAAAAGGAAGAAGAAGCATTCGAACTTCTGAAGGAGAAGTTGTATAGTGCACCCATCCTAGCTTTGCCTGAAGGAAGCGAAGATTTTGTCGTGTACTGTGATGCTTCGCACAAAGGCTTAGGTGCTGTTTTGATGCAACGGGAGAAGGTGATAGCTTATGCCTCCCGACAACTTAAGAAGCATGAGAAAAACTACACCACCCATGATCTGGAGTTAGGTGCTGTAGTGTTTGCCCTTAGAATCTGGAGACATTATTTGTATGGAACCAAGTGTGTAGTGTTAACCGACCATAAGAGCCTGAAGCATATCTTAGACCAGAAGGAGTTAAATATGAGACAGCGTCGTTGGTTAGAGTTGCTTAGGAATGACCATTAGTTCACCTCTACCGTCTCAAATCTTAGCTGCCCAAGCTGCGGGGTTGACGGAAGAGAACCGTCCATTTTAGAATCTGCATGGAATGGTAGAAAGTGAAAACGGCTTCTTGAAGTGTTCCGACGGAACCCCATGCTTCGGAGACAGAAGCTGGATACCATTTAATGGCGGAATCCGCGAGTTGATTATGTACGTGTCGCATAAATCAAAATACTCTATTCATCCCGGAGCCGATAAGATGTATCAGGACTTGAAGAAACTCTACTGGTGGCCGAACATGAAAGCCTTGTATGTCAGTAAGTGCTTGACTTGTTCTAAGGTAAAGGCCGAACACCAGAAACCCTCAGGACTCTTAGTTCAACCCGAACTCCCTGAATGGAAATGGGAGCGAATCACCATCGACTTTATCACAAAATTACCGAGAACAGCTCGCGGTAATGATGCTATCTGGGTAATCGTTGATCGTTTGACTAAGTCTGCTCACTTCTTAGCCAATCGAGATAGCCGCTTTACATCACACTTCTGGAGATCCTTACATTCATCTTTAGGAACAAACCTGGATATGAGCACTACTTATCATCCTCAAACCAACGGTCAGAGCGAAAGAACCATTCAGACCTTAGAGGATATGCTTAGAGCCTGTGTCATCGATTTCGGCAAAGGCTGGGAGAGACACCTACCTTTGGCCGAATTCTCCTACAACAATAGTTATCATTCTAGCATTAAGGCCGCACCATTTGAGGCGTTGTATGGCTGCAAATGTAGTGGGCGGAAGTTGGTGAGAATCAGCTTACCAGTCCCAAACTCGTTCTAGAAGCCACTGAGAAGATAGTTCAGATCCGTAATCGTTTGCAAACCGCTCGTTATAGACAAAAGAGTTATGCCGATAGGAGACGTAAACCCCTAGAGTTTCAGGTTGGAGATCGTTTTAAGTTAAAGGTTTCTCCTTGGAAAGGAGTGATACGTTTTGGTAAGCGTGGAAAACTCAATCCCCGATATATTGGTCCCTTTCTAATCCTGGAAAGAATCGGACCAGTAGCTTACTGTCTTGAGCTACCTTCAGAATTGAGCAGTGTACACAATGTCTTTCATGTTAGTAATCTTAAGAAGTGTCTTTCAGAGGAAAACATAGTTATACCTTTAAGAGATATCCGTATAGATGAGAAATTGAATTTTGTTGAGGAACCGATTGAGATCATGGATCGTGAGGTTAAGCGGCTGAAGCATAGCCGTATTCTGATTATCAAAGTTCGCTGGAACTCTAGACATGGACCAGATTTCACTTGGAAACGTGAGGACGTATTCCGTAGGAAGTACCCTAAACTCTTCGTGACATCAAGCAACTCGGAGTGAAACCCGGACAGGTTTCTTCTGAGGCTGGGAGGCTGTGACAACTGGCAATTAGGGAGCCCATTTTAGGTAACCGCATTACGCTAAGTTAAACCGAGTATTTGCCTTTAGAATTGTTTTAATTAACCATGACTTGTTTTGACATAGATTATTGGTTTTTATGATTTATTTTATTATTGTATGAGTTGTCGTGTGAGTTTTAACTCTTTTTATTAAGCACTATGTGATTCGGCATAATAAATAATATAATAAGAAATAATGTAACTTTTGAACCGTAACTCGAAACTTGAAAAATAAATAGTCAAAACTTGTGGAAAAACCTAAATAAAAGCGATAGAAAGTTGAAGGAACGTCGTGGGACAATCGTGGGACAATCGTAGGACAATATATGAGCTCGGGAATGGGTAAACGGGATAGTTTGGGAAAAATTGCAGGTTTGGCCCCCCTTGTTGTGCCTCTTCCCTTCCCCTCTCATTTTTATTTTAGTCCCCAACCATAAATATATAAACCCCCATCCCACCCTCATTTCTCCATTTGTTTCTCTCACTAAAAACACACACATATCATCTCTTTCTCTCTCTACTCCCTCTCCCAAAAATAAAAACCCTAACCCTAAAATACACAACCACCACCGCCACCTTCACGGCCAAATTCCAGCCAAAATCTGGTGAGTGAGATTACACCACCACCACCATTTAATAGATCTCTCTTTCCTCTTTCCATCCATATATAGAACGCATATAGAGGCCTTTATTAACACCTCCAAATCTTGCAAAAACTATTCGTGATTCTAGGGTTTTCAAGTAACTTTGTAGATCGGGTTTAGAAAAGGTAAATGGAACGTGGGTAAGGCTCGTTTGAGCAATGACATGCCACGTACGAGCTCTTTTTGGCTCGTACAAGGCTCGACCTAGATGGGTTTGTGGAGAAACATGGGTTTAAAACTATTTTACAACTAATAAAACATGAACTAGTGATTTTGTATCGTGTGTTGTATCATTTTATTGTGTTTTTGCATTTTAGTCATAGTTTCTTGATGTTGGTTTCGATTAGTTGATGGGTTTGATGATTGGATGTTGTTTGGAGGTTGATTGATTGTGTTTGGATGTTGTAGAAGCCATTTGGGAGTGTTTGGATGTGGTTGATGAGGCGTACGAGCCACTAGGGACTCGTACGTGGCTCATGTGGTGCGTACGTGACCCGCATGGACCAAGGGTCCGGGTCAGGTTGTTGTGGTATCTTGTTGGTAGTTGTTGTTGGTGTTTGTATGAGACGCGTGGAGCCGAAAAGCTTCTAGAGCTTTTTTGGTTCAGGTGGTCTTAACCGGGACCGTGTCATGACCATTAGGGTCATAACGTTGGTTACTGGTATGTTTGGTAGTTTTTTTGGATGGTGAGATTGATATGGGTTGATTGGAGATTGATTTGCGCTATTGTTATTATTCACTTGGACTATCTTATAAATTGTCAACTTTGTGCAACGTCGGTGTTACTTTAACTTTTTAGTCATAGTTGACCCCGACAATGCCCTAACATGGACTTTAGTATATATTGGACTATAGATTGATTAAAAGTCGAGAAGTCATGACTCGTGCTTGTGGACTCGAAACGAATAACGATTTGAAACTAATATTGAAATCGACATAATATATATATATATATATATATATATATATATATATATATATATATATATATATATATATAGTCCGGTTCTAGAGAAAAGTGTAATTAGATAGAAAAGTGAGAAAAAAAGTTATAGGGTAGATTTTGAAGTATTTGAAAGTTTAAGGTAAATATTAAAAACAAATAAAAAAAGCGATATCAATAACATCTGTCATTTTCAGTTCATTCATAAACGAGCTACTCCATCTGCACCGTCATCACCACCGTCACCGACACCGTCTGCACCGTCACCGCCACCACCGTCTCCATCATTATTCCCAAACATGGAGATGAGCTACTGTATTTGCACCGTCACCACCACCACCGTGACCACCGTCTTCCGTCATGCAACCACCACGTCAATCTTCACTCCACCAACGTCAATCTCTTCAGGTTAATTTAGTATCTATAACATTTTAATTATTTAATTTATATAATTTAATTTATTTATTTATTTTAATGTTTAGGTAGAGGTAATGAGGATGTTGTTTTATATTGAACGATATGACAATTTAGTGAATCCGTGTGTATATTTGCAGCATGAGATTAGACGTTAGGGCATGAGATTGTATTAGTGCGTATTAGTGCATATGTGTTTGTGGCTGATGTTTTCCATTAAATGTTTGTATGCATCGTTGAACATATTAGAGCATCATTGAGCATGATTTGGGCATCCATGTGCATGTTAAGTGGATCGTTGGAAATACTTGCTCATCGCGAGATAGATTAAGGCATCTGTTCGTTTGATTAGGGCATCTGTTCGTTTGATTAAGGCATCAGCAGGCGATTAATTTTGTAGTATCATTTAGAATGACTAAGGCATCATGTTACAAAATTAAGGCATCGAGAGTGTATGGTTAATGCATCAAGTGCTAAATTTGGGGCATAAAATGTGTGTGATTAGAAAATGAAATGAAAAAGTAAGGGCATCAAAGGTTTTGTGATTATAGCATCTAAAATGTTAGTGCTTCAAGTGTGAATGATTAAAGCATCGTGTGATATATTACGACATCTATAGAGTATGATTAGAGCATTTGTTTGTTTGATTACTGTATCAGCGTTTCATGAAACAACATATGTTTGTATGCTTAGTGCATCATTGTGAAAATTATGTTTAGTGCATCAAAAATATGTTTTAGTGCATCCTTGAACATATTAGAGCATCAGTGAGTATGGTCAGGGCATCAATGATTATGATTAGTGCATTGTTAGATATATTAAGGCATCTGTGTCTGTTTAGTGTATCAATTTGTGAGTTTAGTGCATTGTTGGTCATAGTAGGGCATCCATTTGTATGTTTATTGCATCGTTGGAACTACTTGGGCATCCATTTGTATGTTTAGTGCATCAATGAGTATAATTAGTGTAATGCATCATCATACATATTAAGGCATCAATGTGTATGTTTAGTTCATCATTGGTCATAGTGGGGCATCCATTTGTATATTAAGGCATCAATGTGTATACACTATTTGATCATTAGTGCACCGTTGAACATATTAGAGCATCAGTAAGTATGATTAGGGCATTAATGAGTATGATTAGTGCATTGTTAAACATATTAAGGAATCTGTGGGTGTTCAGTGTATCTGTTGTATGTTTAGTGCATCGTTGGTCATAGTAGGGCATCCATTTGTATGTTTAGTGCATCTTAAGAAATACTTGGGCATCTATTTGTATGTTTCGTGCATCAATGAACACATTAGGGCATCATTGTGTATGTTTAGTGTATCCATTATGTTTAGTGCATCATTGGTCATAGTAGGGCATCTGATTGTATAACTAGTGCATCAATGCACATATTAGGGCATCAATGATTATGATTAGTTCTTATTTAGTGATTGTGAATGACTCATTGAGGTTAAGTTGTTGTATAAGTAGCTGGTTAAGCGAGTGTTGTTAAGCTTACGTATATGCTAATGTTTAGCGTTAATTCATGGTTTCTGCAAATATAAGTTTTTTCAGTTGTTTTTGTAAATAAAATTTTATCTTGTATATTACACAGGATGTTGTACTAGAGACAATTGAAACACTCAAAAAAGCTAGGATAAAATTTTGGATGCTGACTGAAGACAAGGAGGATGATGTCACTAGCTGTATATTATTGCAGCTTTTAGATGTCCTATAAATCGCGTGATTATAGAACTGTGACAGTTAGAGATGATGGAAATGATGTGAGAATAATCCAACAAGCCGATATTGGTGTTGGTATAAGTGTGAGAGGAGGACTACATGTAGCAAGAGCGGCTGATTATAGTATCGGGAGATCTAAAACCGTACAACGTTTTTAAATGGAAAAGTAAATCAAAATTGATCTTGTCTCATATTCTATTACTTTGTAGAGTTCATGTTCCTTAAAAATATTTTCTGGATGAAAATATTTATACGTTAGGTGCTAGACACTTGTGGTGATTCTGATCATGCTAGTTTTGTTTTGCTTACTAGTCTGAATGTTCTTACGTGAATGCATGGTGATCTTCACCAATGTTTGAAGGAGAAAGGTGCACTAAGTCCAGCACAAGCTGTAAAATTTGCTTTAGACATTGCCAGGTACTTTTTACTTATTTATTAAGCTCACCTTCAACGTTTAATTTAAAGTGGTAAGTCCTATTTCTTGTTAGCTTCTAGAATGATTGTACATAAAACGAAATAAGCTGTACTGACTTAATTTTCTTTATTTTTGCGTTCGCAGAATCATGACTTATCTTCACAATAAGCCTAATGTCATCGTTCATAGGGACCTTAAACCGAGGTTTGTCTGTTTGTTCACCACTATATTCATAATACAAAAATTACTTTCTTCTGTAGTATGTGAAGTTTGCAATTTCGAGCCATTTACTAATGAATGGGTCGATTTGGGTTGTGATATATTTTGATAGATTAAATGAGCAAAATGAAAGAAAGTATAAAATAAGGGAATGAGTCAACTGGCTCAAAACTCACACCAAGTGTATTGTCCCAATCTGGCCTGTTTTGACCCGTACAAAATTACCTTTTTATGTTACCTTTTCTTGTGAATCTTAGAGTTTCCTTGTAATCTAGGAATGTTCTTTTAGTCAACACCAATGCGGATCACTTAAAAGTCGGAGACTTTAAATCATGAAGGCCTCCAGACCTTTTGCGATATACCAGACCTTTAGACTCGCTGCCAATGTTGTGTTATATGGCCATTCAAAACACATTTAGATGAGGATGGTATTGTTCCTAGTAATTAGAAGATAGAGTTAAATCTTAAGGATAATCATAGCTTGTGTACTTTTGATGTCTTCTACTATGGTATTGAGTATATAGTTTTGAATCCTGATCAATATGCCATGATTTTTCACGTGTATGTGAGACCAGCTAGAAGTTATGTTATGGACAGACTAGAGTTACGTAGAGTTATTGTTTCTGAACTTCCAAAGTTGGAAATAAGGAAAGAAGAGGATGATGTAAGACCAGCCTCGTCCTCTGATGATTCTTTATGCGGTTTACCCATACTCTGTCCCAAAATCATGGGAAATCCATAAATCTAAGATTCAAACTTAAGATTCATTGGAAATGCACAATTCCTCTGCTGAAAAGAGATAAATGCAATAAACATTTCTCGCTCTGTCTCTATGGCGTATGTTATGGATCAGGTAAATGACCCCATTTCTGTAATATTCTTACTGACAATTGTCGATTTAGTTTCTAATTTTAGAGACTGGATGTTTAAAAGACTTCTAAGATTCAAACTTAATAATTTTATGTTTATGTTTTACGACAGAAACCAATGTTACTTCAGCAATATTCCTGGATAAACAATGTTAGGATGAATAATTTTGGTCAGCAAGATAATCATTTAAAGCCATTGTTAATAAAGTGCACCAGTTCTTATCGAATAAGTGCATCAGCTTGAAATACCTTATTAAGTAGATTCTTAAAGTAGAAATTGGAGAATTATCAGTTGCTAGGCTCTGCCCATCTAGGAAAAACAATATATAGCCCTATACGATATATAGCCCTATCATCCTAAAGTTAGGAAGCCGATAAATGAACCTCTTAGTAGTGAAGAATTATTGTGGAATTAAAGAAAAACAAGACAAGGAACAATGGTCTAGGTGGCAAAAGAAGCTTCCTGATGCTGAAACGGTTAGTACAAAGTTAGATGTTGATATATATTTCAAACGGGGTCAAATGAGTCAAATTTGAAATTTGCCTATAATGTATTTGAAGATGCCTTGAATTTGATCAAATAGGTGTTTTTCAAGGCCATGGCTGAAATGGGTAAGCTTTATGGTGAACAACCAACCTTAACGGAAACCACTCTTTACAAGGCTAGGAAGCATTTATATAAAGAAGAAAGGTATAACCGATCTAACTTTTGGATTTGTAATGTTTAATAGTTTAAAATAAAAAATATTTATAGTCGTTGGCCATTGAAAAACTCATTCAGTGAGGTGTGTTCTTATTCATATTTACTAATGTGGTTTAGTACATATATCTGCATGTTTAGTGCATTTTTAGACATAACTGAGCATCTGTTTATATTTTTAGTGCATCAGTGGAAAATGAAGGTAAACACATATTCTCAAATGAACACTTTATTCACAAATATCATGTTACTTATATTCTGGAAAATGCTTTTGAATTTGCTACTGGATTAGGAGTTGAGGGCTAGACCATGTCTATTAGTCCTTGCATCCTTTTCTGGTGGTCCACAAGCTTGTATGTACAAGGTTTTTTAGGTAAATATGCAAACTGTAATTTTAAATTATTATGATCACACATATTGGTGAATAATGGCATGTATATCTGGTCAAATGTACGATTCTGGTCTAGTTAATACTACTGGTGATTTGGTCCTTGCATCCTTTGTTGCTATGGGGTGGTGCAGTCCTTATATGCAGGTAAAAGTGTCATCATTATAGAAGTTGAAAGCAACTATAGTACTACTATTACCAGCTATAGTTTTGGCATTTGCATATTGTTTATCCAGGTAATAGTCTATCCTGTGTTACATCTTATTTGTTAAAGCTTGAGCACTTGGAACCCAAAAATCCTATCTATTAGTTCATTGCGTGAGTAGATGTTGGCTGGTTGGTGGGTTTCATCGCTATTGAATAACTTGTTCATATGCTTAGGAAGGTTTTTCTTTTGTCTTGTCATCAGTGTTCAGACGATCATGTATTTTCTTATTTGCAGCTTGATACATTAAAGACAAATTCTTTGTGGAGAGAAATGATACTAGTGATGCAAGATCTGTATGTATCTATGACTCTAGCATATCTAAATTCTTTGGAAAGTATATTTGTATGTGAAACTGTTGTGGATGTTGACGCACAAGAAAAGGCTAGTTGGATTGACAGATTTCTTGGAATGGTGGAGTTTGAAAACAGTGTTGTGTGGATCATGCATCAGGTTCTCAAACTTGTCTTATTTCATAATAGATATTTAAGGTATACATCATTTGAGTTGTCAAATTATAGTATCGAATAAAAGGGTACAAACTGAGTTGTTGTAATCTCATGTTACGTTTACAGTCAGATCAGAATGGCGGCTTGGATGCATTAAAAGGCTCTATGAGACCAAAAATTGCTACAACAGCAAATGGGATGTCTTCTCTTTGAGATATAGGACCTCACTACCTGAGTTGCCTAAGACTGCTGGATATATTGGGATCATTTCGCCGGGCTCCATTTCTAGAATTGGGGACATCAAACTCTTTTCTGACCATGCTTTTACTACTCTCAAAGTACAGAATGAAGTGTCCCTATTGTAGATCGAGGTAAACATACAAAAATGTGTTTATATTTTCAAATCTGATATCATACCTGCCTCGAGCTAACATAACCCATCTTTTCCTTGCCTATATAGATTATTGATATATTGTTGAGGGATCAGCTGATTGGTCACTTTCAAACATGTTGTCCAACGACCCTAACTTAATCAATCAGACAAAGGAACTGCTTCAAGAGCTAGAGACATGGAAGTTTGGGCTATCGAAACTGGAAAGTTTGCATCTCCAGCTCAGGCTCAAGAAGAACATGCTTGGATAATCTTGGTTTTTATTTAGTATAACATGAATTAATTTGTGTGGCTTTTTAAACTTTTGGTTTATTAAACATATTACATTTGACCATCACAATAGTTAAACATATAGCTATATTGAAAATGGGTTTTAATGATTATTCGCGAGCCCATGATGAATACCTAATTTATATATTCAGAAAATGTATAATGTATACAGGCCACCAATTGATGGTTTATAATGATCACACAAGACACAGTGATTGTTAAAATGGCGTAAATAATAGGAAAACTTGATAAGAAGAGAAAAGATGAAAAAGTTACAAAACTGACCCTAGAAAATAAAACAAGTGACAAACAAGCCCCTTGACTTTGGAGGAAAAAAAAGGAGGGGATGGTGGTTTAATCTAATGGTTGAGATTACTTCTCTCACGTTTCTCTTGAGATCAACTTTTTAAATGATCCAATCTATATATATATATATATATATATATATATATATATATATATATATATATATATAGGGTAGGGTTAAAATGAAAAGTTTCTTATAATGAAAAGAATGAGAAGGCATGTGGAGGTGACATGTGTCACCTTTGCCACATCACAATGCCATGTGTCACCCCCACCCCCACCCCACCCCCCCCCCCCCCCCCCCCCCCCGCAAAAATTTTTTTTTTCCCGCCAAAAAAAATTTTTTTGGGGCAAAAAAAAATTTTTTTCCCGCCAAAAAATTCCCGCCAAAATTTATTACTGCATCACAGTTATAAAAATACTGCATCACAATCATAATTGTGATGCAGTAATTTATAACCTTAATGCACTAAAATCATGATTATGATGCAGTTAATTTATAACCGTGATGCAGTAACTTATAACCTTAATGCACTAATAAGTTTTGGTGCATCTTTATTATAAGTTACTGCATCATTCTACAAAAGGTGTAGATTGGCGGGAACACCCTGACCCCGGGTGCCTTTTGGAACCAACCATTGTCCACCCAACAAGGAATAGCTCCGGAAACTCTCCTGGCCTAGTGGAGCACCAACTGGAGTGAGCACGAGCCAAGACTCGGACCCCTAAGCTCTTATTCCACAAAGTCTCTCCAGTGTGCCCACAGGTTTTGCGGAGGTGGGTACCTATATGAAGCAAATGCCAAGGATGGGACTTGAACTTGGGTCAATTGACTCAAGCACAAGTGCTCCAACCATTGGACTAATGCTCCATTTGTAAGTTACTGCATCATAGTTAATAGTTTAGTGCATCAACTATGATGCACTAAAATCAAGGTTATAACCTTAAATGCACTAAAATCATGATTGTGATGCAGTAACTTTATAACTGTAATGCAGTAATTTATAACCTTAATGCACTAAAATCATAATTGTGAGGCAGTAACTTATAACCTTAATGCACTAATAAGTTTTGGTGCATCTTTTTTATAAGTTACTGCATCATAGTTAATAGTGCATCAACTATGATGCACTAAAATCAAGGTTATAACATTAATGCACTAAAATTATGATTGTGATGCAGTAACTTTATAACTGTGATGCAGTAATTTATAACCTTGATGCACTAAATTCATAATTGTGATGCAGTAAAAAAATTTGGCGGGAAATTTTTGGCGGGAAAAAAAAAATTTTTGCCCAAAAAAAAATTTTTTTTGGCGGGAAAATTTTTTTTTCGGGGGGGTGGGGGCGGGCGGGGGGGGGGTTGGGGTATGGTTATGTGGCATGATGATGTGGCAAAGGTGACACATGTCACCTCTACATGCATTCTCATTCTTTTCATTATAAGAAACTTTTCATAATAACCCAAACCTATATATATATATATATATATATATATATATATATATATATATACTAGTGGTCGAAGCTTTTCTTTTACATTTCTTGGATCATTATCAGATTTGGGATTTTGGTTACATTTCTTGACAACTTTTCTTTTATTATTCGATAATGATAATGCATACTAACAGTTTCAGAAAATAATTGTAAATTACCTCTTTTTGGTGGAGTATCACGAAACTGTGGCCCATAATTTCTAGGAGTACAACGCGGAAAAAACTTCTCTTGTTTGGAAGGCATCATAGATCTACACAAATTACAATCCAAGATTAAATTTTAACCTTTGGGCTCGATAAAATTTACCTAAAAACATTTTTATGACATCATTTCAGTTCACAACCATCCTTTGTCCTAGCTGTACTGAGCTTTGATTATCAAGATGATTCAATTAAAAATTAACAAATGCACTCATTTTATCATCCAAAGTAATATTTTGCTTAATTTGAAACCAATATACTAATATTTATAAAATTATAAGGCTAATAACATACAAAATTACTGACTATAGTATTACAAAAGCTATGATGCAATCTTAAATACTCTCCTCCCAACTAAAAGTTCACTTTCAAAATACACAGTTGTATAAAAAAAATGATGATCTCTAATCTTTATAAACATTTAAATTGGTTGAAACAAAACTTGTGAGTGATGTGGTTTTACAACAGCCCCAAACACCAATTTCCCAAAAAAAAAAATTACAAAAACAACCGGACACTCCTTCACTACTCTTGTTTTGCAGCAGGTAAAAAATCACCCGAACTCCCACTAAAATCCATCCAAACACCTGTTAAAATGGATCCAGTTCATAAAGAGTTATGAAGATATACCTTTTTGAGTTTCCTCTTATAATATATGCAACTATTGAGGGACTAACCGAGAAACATAATGTGTTCGGGAAACCTTGGCAATAGCTTTCTCTGCATAATGGAAGTTGTAAGCACAACCCTCATCGGCCATATCAAACTCGGAGATGTATCAAAAATAAATCTGTATATGTATAGAACCCTCATTGTGAACAAAAAATAAGACCAGTGAAAAGCTTTTCAATACAATAGAATAAGCAAGGAACTTTGACACATCAATCTTCAACTTCCACAAATCTTTGCACAAGGCTAAACTGATACTTGCTCAAGTCCATATTTTTACACAAGACGAAACAGAAACTTCTACTAAATGTCTAAATTGAAGACACTCGAGCGGCCATATACATCTAGACAATTGCAGTTGACTCCTTAAGTATAGTTATGAACAAACTATAGCCACTTACAAAGGATATTCAAAAGCTAAAATGATATGGCAAGGAAAAGGAGTTATAAAAAGAAAAATAATGATTTTGCAACATTTAACATTAGTTTTGTTTCCCGTGGCACCAGGAGGTAGAATAATCCAACTCTGGACTATTCTCAGGAATATATGCACCTAAATGAGAAGAAAACTCGACCATATAAATACAAATTGGAGGTACTTTTAAGATTTGCACCTTATCCATTGTCTTCATATTTGTAGACATTCTACAAAACTATGTCTCTAAACCTTAGATATCTCTTACTGGTCAAATGCATAGCACAAAATTTAAAAAGCTTATATTATCTCCAACGGGTCAAATGCATAAAAGTATAAACTTTGGGTGAAATGGAAACATCTGAAATAGGGGACGGTCATAACTACATACTATCAAGTCACTCTTAAGTTGAACCCTCATCTTAAAAGTTTCAAACTTAACAAAACAGCCTTACTATCTTAGTTTTTGCAAAACCAACATGTAAACCTCCAATCAATATAAAACAGTAAAGATATCAATCTTTTGGTTAAACGTGACTGGAAAGTTTAACCCATATTACTAATAAAAAGACATTTCCCTATTATCTAATTATTGATATATAAATTTTTTTGGTAAAGTAAAACAACCAAATTTATTGAAGCCTGCTACAACCAAATTTATTGTAAACAATACTGGAAATTTCAGTCCCGGGTACACAATACAATCTTAAACAGGGACCACCCCACCCAACTTGATGACCTACCCTACCCATTTGTCCACTATGATTGAAATTGGTGGTCTCAGTAACGGAAAGTGAACGTAACGCTGATATCTTTCGGCCTATTATACTTTCTATCATTATTTTCGGACTCCGAGTCATCTGAATGCCCATTCCTTCTCCTACTGTTGGACCTCCTATTTTCCCTGCTATCAGAGATGTTAGGCTTATTATCCAAAGGTAGCGTTGCTCTTCTACTCGTCCTATTATGTCTTGAAGACGTATAATTGAGACTCGAGTCATGTGAATGCTACCTTGTATTAAAAGTGTCCTTCTGCCAGTGATTACTTAGGCCTTTGTGCAAGCGGTCAAAATTACCATCTATATATAATTGAAAAGGTTAAAAAACGTGCCTTTAAATCCTTCTAATGATTGCAAATCAAGAAAAAATAATATATAATTTAGCAAATTCGAACATGCCTTCCATTCCTCTATTCAACTGTTGCGAGATAAAGCTGATACATGAGGCCCTTTTTACCTATTACTCAACCTGTATGTTTTGACCCATTTTTAAAATATAGAAGAATGGAGGTCCTTCTTTAGTTTATGTGCTCAAAAAGTTACCTAGGCTGTCTTAGTTGACATGTGATACCTGGATATATTTGACATTGTCTTTTTCAAATATTTCATAAGTTTGTGCTTCTAGATAATTCATAAGCGGCTGCAATGAATGAAACAGTACATAACTGCAATGACTTACAGCGAGGCCAAATAACAATAAGAAAATCTCTGTATCCAAGCTGAAAAAATAAAAGAGATCAGTTAAAACAACATTCTAACAAAACACCGGCCGATTAATAGGAAGTACAGGCTAATAATTTCACCTCATATTGGTCTTGTTCGGAAAGAGGGTCCATATGCTGATATAAATTACCGACATAGTCCAACTACGACCTTAAGTCATGTCTCGGCAAAAAATGAGCACACTAACATCAAAGAGCACCATGATTATAGGTATTTATTTTAATAATTAAGGCCAATGTAAAAATGATTAGTTAATAAAGCTTAGCGAGTGTATGGATAGTAAGTACCTGCACGTGCAGCTGTCGTTCTGAACGCTCTTGCAACTGGCCTTTATTGCTGACCCGGCTGTCTACCTCTGGTTGTTTGTGCGGCATCTGTCGTTCGAGACGTAGTGCGCGCTCGAGACACACCTGTGGTGACAATTATATCAAAGGTTTAGTAAAAAGACGCTCGACAGCATATGGCACATTTTAAAGATTACAGTAACTTTTTAGTACTACTTACATAACTAATTAACATGGGGATCACAAAATTGCAACACACAAAAGAAAAGGTTTTTGCGTCAACCTGTTTGAGGAGCTGTTGTTCCGGACGCTGGAGCATTCCTCGTTCATGTAGTTGGCAACTGTGAGTACTCTGTTGGAGGACCTTCACAACAACCACATTATGCATTAGGAAACGAAAACTGATAACGGCAACTGAATTTCTGGGGAAGAAATTTTCAGCGGGGGTTTGGATAGTAAGTAGCTGCCCGTGCAGTTGCCATTCCGTACACTTGTGCAGTGGACCTATGTCACTGAACCAACTGTGCAACCCCGGTTGTTTGTGCAGAGTCTTTCGTTGGAGATGCAACGCCCGCTCGACACACACTGCGATGACAATTATATCAAAGGTTTAGTAAGAAGGCGCTCGACAGCATATGCACATTTTACAGAATACGATAACTTTTTAGTATTATATACATAAGTAATTAACATGTGGATCACAAAATTGTAATACACAAAAGCAAAAACTATTGCTTCAACCTGTTTGTGAAGTTGCTATTCCGGACGTTGGAGCATTCCTCGTTTGTGTGGTCGCCATTTGTGTCATTTCTATTGGCTGTGGATTAGCTGTTGTTGAGGTTTCGATGTGTGAAATCGAGATGCCTATAATGACAGTAACATAACTGTTTTAGCATGGGTTCAACTGATAGTGGATTATGGTTTCGCAGTGCGCATAAGGTTTAGGCAAATCTAAAACTATTCCAAAATAACTTGGATCATCAACATAAGATATAGACGATTAGCAGCTATGGACAAAGCTGAAGAATGAAGGCCACATGAAAATATTCTAGACATTTGGAACACATCCACAATTTACGTACGCTAACAATCATGGATGAATTATTTAACTTTACTAACATCAACGACCATATTGTGGAATAAGTGAACTAAATTCAAGTTATTGGTATGGAAATTAGAAGGCAAAGATGCGTCACTAACGTTGGAAAAACGCCGAGCCACGTCTGATGGTACGGCGTGAGTTCCTATAATGACAGGAACATGAAGGCGTTACGGAACTGCCAACCAAGGCCAGAATTAAATTTTAGAATTGTTACAACTTAACAGCTCAATCTACCTAGAGACATCTCGTCGAACCTCCATTTTAAAGGTGCGTGTGAATTACTGTTTCAAAGATGCAACTTTCATATAGTCATACTACTTAATATATTTCAATTGGTTGTAACTGCTAATGCTGATAGGCGTCACACCTAAACATAAATTTACTGCGTTTCGTGTATTGGTGGACGCCATCATGCTTAAACTTTTGACGCCAAAGACTGGAATTACGAAGCAAAGATGATGGCTTGGAAAATCCTACCATATTGAACCGGAACCAACTCAGGTGCTATGTACCTTTAATCCACAAAAACAAACCATCCATATTTAGATACAATTATAACAAAAACAAATGACACTATAATCAAGAATTATGAAAAGCATAATCTTCAAAAAACTTAAATATGAAAAGCATGTAAAAGAAAGTAGGAATTTCAATACCCTGTCAATACCCTATAGATGAATGTAAAAGAAAGTAGGAATTTCAATTAACGAAAAGTGTGCAATAATTATATGAGAAGAAGATGCATGAATTAAAAAAGAACAAAAGTGACTTGTTATTACCTGGTAGTTGCAAATATGTTAATCACTAGTCTCTTTGTGAACAAAGTATTTACATTTTGATTAACAATGGGTCTGATGATGATGCAGGGCAAAGGTTTCCAAGCACACAAACCTGCAAAATGCACATATGGTGTTTCAGGACCTAACTAAAATGAAGAAAAATAAGAAACTCGCCACAGGTCATGAGCATATTACCTCAAATTCTGCTAACTGCTCCCTACTCAGAGGTGTACATGCTGGTTAAGAAAAAAAATGGCTTTCACGGCATAAATATGACAAAAAAATATGATAACGAACAGTAAGGAAAGTTGGTTAATGGTAAAGACATACAAATACAACCATTCTAAACCTAAAAGTTAAAATCCTTTCGTGTTCAATAGAAGAGAATACTTGGCCACCTGATACAGAAAAGGAATTTTTTATACTTTGTTTTCCATGTGATGAATTGATCATCAAACTTTTGTGTTTTACTTTTAGATGATGCTATCAGAAACAACAAAACTTATTCATCTACACTAAATGTAGTGCTTTTTTGTTAAAAGAACATGGCTTGTTAAAGAATACTTAAAACGTTTAGTTTTTGAAAATGTGTAGCATATAAAAAAGAAACCAGAAGAAGGAAAACCTTCAGCCGGTCTAACTACAGAAAATTTCCCATACAACAGAAGCTCAAATTGATCCGGAAGCATATGTAACAGCCCATGCAGAGAATTCGTTGTTACCATTGTCAACTCGAAGCGATGGGATGCAAACCTGAAGAAAACACAAAAACAAATATAATGAACCTGTATAAAGGATCAAAACCTGCAACAAAAAATATACAAACATTAGTGGACTAAGCTACATGCATACATATCATGATGGAAATGGCTGACTAAAAGATGAAATTAGGGTTTCAAGAAAAAGTATATTACGAATAAGCTGAGATTTTTTATCGTGATATTAGGGTTATAATTTGTAGGGATTCCTTGGATTATTACATAATTTAAGGAAAATATATGTATAATAAGTTTTAAAAAAGATAATTACTTAATATAATTTTTGTAGAGATTTATAAATTTAGTTTTCCAAGTTATAATAAAAAAAATGTGTTGGTTTAGTGGTAATCATGTTTGTTTGTAGACTAACAGACCCAGGTTCGAATCCAGCTGCATGCATGATTTTTTGAAGAATAAAAAAACCAAAATTTTAATAAATAAAAAAAATTCCGAAAAATCTAATAAATAAAAAAAACTTCGGAAATTTCTAATAAATTAAAAAATATTGCTTAGGTGGACATATATTGCTTAGGTGGCATTGAGGTGGCATTGACGTGGCATTGAGGTGGCATTAATGCCAAATGCCTCCTATTATATATAATATAGAGATATGAAAATGTTAATAAAACTATGACACATAAATAATAAATGGTTTTTATACCAAAACTCTCGATAACAAGACTTGTCTTGTTGGTCACTATTTTAAAAGGGAATTAAGGACTAAAATCGGAAAGGTTTTCTAATTAATGAGTATTTAATGTTTCGAGTGCACGTTTATCGAAATATGCCATTTATGAGCATTTAATACCATTTCATGTATTTAATTCTATTTACGTCTTGTGCATGGGTTACGGATGACCTAACATTAATCCGCTAGGTACGTAGGATAACGTTATTAATGAGTGATTTATCCTTATGACTCGTTAGGATGCGACCGATTTATGGGATGATAAGCGACACGAATAAATGATTGAGTTTATCGAGTTGACGAATTCGATAAGGTCTATTATTTATTACGAAACTTATTTGACTATGGAGCTTATCGCTTAGACATCTCATTATGTTGCATTGAGTCGAGTTAGTAGTTGCTGAGCCGTGTTAGCTGTTATTGGACTACGAAACTTATTGGTTGTTTGAGTGCATTCATGACATCATGTTGAGTCGATACACACACACGACGATACCAAACGCTAGGACTAAACGGTGAAACAAGAAAATTTTGGAAATAAATTGTAACACCCTCAGTTTTGAATAGCAGCGGAAGCTAATCGAGGATATTACTTATTAGCACAAAGTACACATTACAAAAAACGACTCTAAATGAGACGTTTTAAAATACATTATCATTCGAATCTATTCATAATATCAGAGTTGAGGTCCCATAATGTACATAATAAGTTTAAAACTTTTTCGAATGTTAATATGAATAGTCTTCAAAATGCCTATTCCGTGTGCCTTCATTCACATGCCAGACATATCTTACGGAGCTGAGATAAAACATGCCGAAAAGTCAACACAATGGTTGAGTGAATTCATAGTTTTTGAAAACAGTAGTGGACAATAGTTTATAATATAATTATAATGTGTACAATTAGCTTCTTGATAGTTATTATTGCTCTAAGCTCATGGAACTCACGACTGACTATTGTATATATATCACCGGACTTTATATATATATATAAGTAACTAGCCCCGAGTAGGTATTTTGCCATATACCTAGGTAATTCAAATAAAGTGCGTTTGGTTACCGATCCGGCTAACACAAAAGGGATTCGTCAATCCCGATAGGCCTATCCACTATATTTGCGCTCACTCCCAGTGATTAGTGGTCCATGATATTGGGGACTTTTGGCATAAACAACTTAGGCATGCAATAATACAGTCAAGGCATTCAGTTTTCAAGTAATTGTCCATAATAAAACATTTTAGCATGTATCTCCCCCAAGTAGTTTATAAAACAGTTAAACAAAAGTTGGGGCTATGAACTCACCGTGGTTATCAGAAGTAGCTTATAGCATTAACAGTGTATGTCGCGACTGCGATCTTTTAGTGATTACCTACGAAAGTATAATAATTATGTTTTAGTATAGTTTTCAATATAAGTGTACAAGTATATGTAATTTGTTGGCTTATGATGTTGTACATGGATATTAAGCTAAGGTATCGCTTAAGTGTTTGTTTGGCTCATAGCCTTTTTATAAATGACCTCGTACCACCGCTCGGGATATCAAAATCAAGAGGTCATGTAGTAATCGCACGAGGAGCCAGGACACTTTAAATCGTAAATCCACAACTCGTCGATACGATACCCCGAAGAGGCCTCTTTATGATAATGAAATTCCATACTATTGTAGTACTTATCATTTATAAGTAAGTATTTGACGAGACAAATGTTGTATAAAACATATGTCGTGTTTCGTCAAAGACTATTATTGAACTTGTGTGATAATGTTATGAGTTGTGTGTCGTGAAGCATTTATCATGTGTAATTGTTGTGATGAAATAATTTTGGCGTGTCATATTATGATATTGTGGTATATAAAGGTTTCAAAAATAGTTTTGTCAATGTCTAGTAAAATTCCATCTAATGACCAAGTTTTTGAAACAATTTTCGGGTTAACATACCCAAACTAGTCGTAACTTAGCCGCACGAAACATGTTGGAATCACTCCTAAACCTAAATAAAGTGTTAGTGATTCATATGTAATAGTTAGCTTAATTATGGCCTTTATGTTTGTTATTAGCTTAAGCTTATGTAGATGGCCCATGAGCTTAGGCCCAAGTCCATTAAGGAAAGGAAGGGAGTAGGAGTGTTGCCCTAGCTCCCCTTCCTATAAATACCTTGTAATAACCCTCACTTGAGGGTTGGTTGTTGATGAGTGTGTAAATACTCATCATTTTTGGTCGAATATGAACTGCAAAACATTTAAAAACACTCAGAAATGCATCAAAATACTGAAAATATCTCTAAATCGCATTTTATATGTTTCAGATGCAAAATGTTTTAAATCAGATGAAAAACGAGCTAAGTTTGCATAATTGGCAGTTTCAGTCCCTCAACTTTCAAATCTTGACAAAATCAGTCCCTGAGCATTTGTTTTGGAATAAAAGTCAACCCAAGTCCTTTCAAAATCAAAATTTGTCAAAAATGATCCTTGGGTAAAAAGTTTGGAGAATTTACAAGTTTGGTCCTTCAAGTTTCAAAATTGGCAAAAATAGTCCTTGGAAGTTTAAAAATATCTTTAATGCTCCTTGTACTATTGAAACTTGTCATAATTGGTCCCTTGGCATAACTTTGCAAAATTGGCAGATTTGGTCCTTGGTTTTGGTGAATTGCAAAAATGGTCCTTGTATTAATACCAAGCCATGACCCTTACCCCTTGAGCCTTGACCCCTGCCAATATACCACTTGACCCCCCCCCCCTGCCAAAGCCAGTGACCCCCCAACTTGAACCCTTCCTCTTAATAATACCCCCCGGTCAAACCAAGTCAACCCCATTTCCCTCCTTTTTTCTGTCTTCCTCACCCACTCTCTGCAACTCTCACCTCAACCTCACCTCCAGCTCACACTCCACCCCTTATCACTCCACCTCACCTAACAAAACAAGAAGCATTTAAAGCTTCTCCTTCCTTGCACTCAAACCTTCCCCCCCAGTTGCTATATCTTTTGGCGCCAAAAATCTCATCAATGGCTAAAAATTATTCTCATGATCCAATGGCTCCAAAAAGAGGTGGGAAATGCTCAGAGGACAATTGGAAGACTTTTTGTTGATAAATAGAGGAAGAAAAGACAAAGTTGGGGAGTAGTTTTTAGTTTTAGTTTTCATGCATGTCGTTTTTAATTAAAATGTCTTAATTAGTTCTTAAAGTTGTAATTTTAATTGTCATTGTACTAAACTAAAGCTATTGTAGCAGTTGTGATTTCAGTTTTAAGTTGTATTCTCATTTCCATTTTAATGCAATTAATTTTTCATTATAAATTCCTCTAAATTCGAATTTAGTTAAAAAGTGTTTGAAATACCTCATCTTAGTTCTTAGATGCTCACATAAGTTTCTGCAAGCTTATGTGAGCCTGTGGTAGTTACAAGTCAGCTTAATTCATAAATTTGTGAAATAGTCAAGAAAAGTCAAAGGTGCAGAATCATGGGTGACTTGTTCTGTGTTGCTGATTTGAAGATGGATTTGGGTTGAATGGTATTCAGTTGGGGTTGATATAAGTTTGGGATAGTGGTATTTTGATCTCAGTAGCATGCCATATTGGTTTGGACCTTTTGTAAGTTTCCATTTTAACATCAATTTCAGTTCAGTAGTATAGTTCAGCAATTTGCAGTATATTAGTGTTAAGGCTAGCCTATATCATTGTTTAGTTTCTTACATGATTGGCATTTGGTTTGTTTTAACTTGATTCAGCAATTTGCATACTTAACTAAGGTAACTGCATATTTTGATAGTTGAGATTTTTGTGCTACTGTGTTATTTTAATCTCTTCTTGTAGATGTTATTTGGTCAGTTGAACATGATTTGTAGCTAGTAATGGGTTAGATTCTAGTTAATTGCATCTAATCTCACAACAGCTAAGATTAAGGTGTGTTTGGAACTAATAAGGAATTGGCATTGTAGATTGGTTTAGTGGTGTACTACTGCATTACAGTCTTATATAGGTGAATTTAAGATCATTATAGCCTTAAATCTCACTTGCATTTCCACAGAAGTCAAAATCCTTTGTAATCTGTTTTGAATTTCACAACAGTTTGAGTTTAGGAGGCTAATACTTGCATTTAGGCTTGGAATAACTTAGGGTAGCTTATTTCAGTATCACTATAGCTTATTTCATCAACATCAGTTCATAAATTGGAATCAAAAGTCATTTTAGTCAAACTTTCATTTCTGTCTATAAAAGTCAAAGTTGCATACCTTAGTTTTCACCAAGGTTTGTGGAATTATCATGGATTCGTTTCTAGTTCAAAATCATTGAAACTTTGGGATTTTCTAGTTCAATTGGTCAAGTTTTGAAATCTGATTTTTGTCAAATTTTTGGGAACAATCTTAAGCACTTAATCAGCTATCCATTACACCCCCATATGCCCTATTCACACTGAGTGTGAAACAGGCCTCTTGCAAGCTTTGCACAAGCTTCAAATTAGCTTTCTAGGGTCTGAAACTTGGTCTTGAGATAGTTAAGCTGGTGGTCTTGAGGTCTCCAGTTTTGGTTTTCAGATTGGCTTATTGAATAAGCTGGTGCTTTAGCTCAAAAGTAGATAGAAAAACTGTTTTGGCACTTAAGCTTGTAAACCATCAAACCATTGTAGCTTGATATTCAGTGGTACAGCTTAGTTGAGTTTAGCTCATTTCAGGTAGTTATAGCATAATCTAGCTTCTGCTTTCATTTGGTGGTGTTTTGTGCTTATTTCCTTATTTTTAAGTGCTTATCTATAAGCACTTTTCACTACAGCTTCATAATCTTGCACACTAGTATATGTTTTTATATTTTTCATAGACTTAGAATATTATTTTAGACTTTTCCTGAATTTTTCAGATTTTTCCATCACTGTTTGCTATTTTTCCTAATTTAAATCAGTTTTTAGGACTTTTTAATTAGCCTTTATTGCAATTAAATCAGAAAATCTTCAAAAAAATAATTTTTCAATTTTCATAGATTAAGATAAATATAAAAAGCAAAAAAATAATTTTTCCAGATTTTTCTTAGTTAAATTTGTAATTTTTAGCAATTTAATTAGTTTTAAATAGTTTTTAAATCATAGAAATTAGAATATAAATCAGAAAAATACAAAATTAGTTTTGAAAATTCTCTTTCGTTATTTTAGATTTTTGAAAAATAGTTTCACAATTTTCCTCTTTATTTTCATATTTTTTAGTATTTTAATTTAGTTTTAAAAGTTAAAATTAGTTTTTAATTCAAATTTATAAAAGAAAAATCAAGAAAATCCAACTTTAAAAGTGATAGCGTTTATTTAATATAATTTAGCTTTTTAATTTTCTTTAATTTGCATTTAAGCCCCTGTAAGTTACAAACTTTTTCTTTAGGTATAATTATTCATAATCCACAAACCTTTTCCCGTTCAATATCACCCGATCACTATACGTTTGGTTATTCAGTCGCACAGCTCGTTGGGACTTAACAACCTGGGGAAACACTAAACTCTCCTGGACTTAATTGCATTGCGTTCTCAAGCTGTCTGGCTTTTATTACGGTTGACCATTCACAAGTGGTTGACTTGTGTGATAAAAGACTGACCGTCAGGAGCCAATCAAATTTTGGCGCCGCTGCCGGGGAGCTGTGCTAATAATCTTACGTTTAGCAGATTAGTGATTTGAATATTCACTCCTTGTTCATACCATCTATATATGTTTATATTTTCTTATAAAAATCCAAAAATCCAAAAACATCTTAAAAATCAAAAACCCAAAAAGATTTTCTTTCTTATTTTTACAAAATGTTTATCCAAAAATCCAAAAATATTCATCTTTACCCTCTTACCCTTTTTGATTCTTTATTCCTTTACCCTCTATCCATTTGATTCTAACTTCTTCTATTCTCATGGAATCTCTCGACTACGACGAATTCTGGAACGAAGTTGAAAAACTTCATACTTTATCACAAATGTCAAGAATTCGTGTTGTTCGTGATGATCCATTAATTCTGCGTAGGGAAATGGAACGAGAAACCGGGGGGACAAAGGACCAGGTACTTCCCTCTGATAATGGAAGTGCTAAATACGTCCAACCTACGGTTATCCAAAGATCTAACCCCTCGATTGCTCCTAAGCCGTCTAAAATTGATCCTAAACTTTCACAATTTACGGTTAAAAGCAATCATGCAGAATTTAGACCGGTCACTAGCAAGAATGACTTGCCTAATCTTCACGTTTCTCAAGAATCAGAACCGGAGACCATAACGGAAGTGGTGGAAATTGCTAGCTCTCAGAGCACACCACTTGTCCCACCTCCGGATTTTTCAAAATGTTCTTCGAGACTTGATAGTCATTCGGATCACCATGTTGGTTTTGTTGATTCTTTGAATGAACCGATTCCTTCTCATAACTCTCAAATGGAGTCGTTTATTCCTTGTGTCGGTTGTGGTGAGCCTCTTTTTGGTTCACCATGTCGCTGGTGTACGTTTGTACAGTGTGGTAATGATATTCGGAACGGGAGTTGTTTGTTTTGTGGTTCGAGGAATTCATTTGATTATGATCCTAATCCGAACTCATTTAACGACCCCTCAAACTTTTCCAATTACCCACCACAGCCCGACTTATCTTCATATAATCAACATAACTGCTGTGAATTTTGTGGAGGTCCTCACCAAGGATTTGAGTGTCAATCCGGAAACACGTTTGTCTATGAACAGTTTTCCGGTGATGCTCAGAACTTTGGTTATGACCAATATCCATATAATTCACCAGTCCAGACTCAACAGTTTTACTGTTGTGAGAATTGTGGAGGTCCTCATGATAATCTTCAATGTCAACCGTGGAATCAAAATTACTATACTTCCGGTTTTGAGAATTTCCAACCTCCACAGCACCATACGGTTCAAACTCCACCTGAACCGTTGTCTCAAGAAATTTCCCAAGATTTTGAAACCGCAATGAAAACACTTGATGATATGATTCGTGACTTTAAGAATCAAGTGAGTGGTGAAAAGACCATGGGAGAATTGCTAGCCGAAGAACGAGAGGCTCGCAATTCTAGGGAAGAATTATTGGTCTTAGAGCATGCAGCTCTAAGGCGTTCCCAATTTCTTAAGGCAGCTATGTATAATGATGACGAGGAGAGTTTTTATCCTTTTAAAGATAATATTTCTCAACTTACTCAGTCTGTTGTTATCACACCCGAGATTCACACTCATTCTCTTATTATGGGGGACGAGCATCTTGACACTGTTCCTGAAAAGGAATCGGACGAATTCATAAATTCTAGTGTTGAGAACCTTGTCCCAATCCCAAGAGAGTCACAGGGAATTCTCGAGCATTTGTGTGATATCCCTACCCCTCTTGTTTTCCCAAAAGATCATGTTGAGATGTTCTCCGATTCTGATGATGATGATTCGTTATCTTGTGGAGACATCGTTTATGTGGAAGAATTACCTTCTGAGCTTGTCAGCTTAGGAGAAGAGAATGATGAAGAAATAATCCAAGACGAAGCTCTTCGTCTTACATTATTGAATGTTAATCTTCTCATTTCTTGAATCGAGGCTTTTAATGAAAAGCCTATTTCATCTCCTATCCCCATTAAGGATAGTGACATTCTTTCCGATGATTCTATTCCGGAAATGAAAGCCTTCTGTCTTGATAATATGGGAGAGAAGATTAGTGGCAGTACCACTTCTCATTCTCATAATTCTCTCCCCGATCATCAATCATTTACTTTTGAGGAGTCCTCCTGTGAACTCACTCATATCATATCTCCGCCGGAGTATGATAATTTCTACTTTGATCTAGACACACCCATAATATGTCTTGATCAAGCGAGCTTAACTGATGAGATTCATGAAACTATGAATTCTCCTATTGAGGATGAAGAGTTAGTCATGATTTTTATCATGATTTTCTTTCTTTTCTTCATATATTCTGTCACTTCTCCTGTTCTTCACTCCTTCGGGAATGAAGACATTGTCTTTGATCCCGGCATTTCCATGTACCATTATCTTGAGCCGGGAATATATCTCATCGGTGTGGAACTTTCACGTGCTTTAAATGTTTGTCCAAACATCTTGAATGAAAGTCCGATGGAGATTGTTTCTTCCACTTTGCTTCCCCATGAACCAATGAATGCGGGGTCGAGTCAAGCTAGCGACTCGAGGAACAAAAACAGTAGCACACAATATGGGTTTTCACCTATATTTCTGATTTCTTTCTACTTTCTACCACCCTAGTGTGGGGGAGTTGCCCCCCGCTGGAGTATATAAGTTTCACAAAAAAAAAAAAAAAAAAAAAAAAAATCAAAATAATGGTCGTAGTATTTCCCTTTTACGTTCTCAGTTTCGGCATAACCGCCGGTACTTTGAATATTGAGGGCAATATTCATTTCTAGTGTGGGGGGGAATTCTCACGAATTTTATCATGTAATTATACCACCCAATTCTCCCATTTTTGGCCAAAATTTTTTTTTGGAGTAAGTGTTTTGCACTTACTCAACTTACGGTTATCAGTCCGCCATGTCTAATAAACAAAAGGATTGGCTAATCCAGGAGCAAACGGCTCTTGGTAAAGATATCTCAAATCCGTTGATGGCTTGCAATTTGCCCAAAATTGTATGGTATTCGACTCACCATATCTTTAATTAGTGAAGAGTTGGCTAGCCCGCAAGTTTATGGCTTGTGGTAAAGGCAGTTGGAAAACCATAATTGGTAATCGACTCACCAAAGATATATTATCTAAGAGTTGGCTAGTCCAGAAGCAAACGGCTTCTGGTAAAGACAAATCAAATCCGTTGAAAGCTGGTGGTTTGATCAAAATCATTTGGTTATCAGTGTACCAAGGTTCTTACTTGAACTGAAACATTTGGCTACTCTAGAAGTAATGGCTTTTGGTAAAGAGATTCAAATCCATTAATTTTTCATAAAAGATTGCTAGGGACTAGCAATAGTTTAGTGTGGGGGATTGATGAGTGTGTAAATACTCATCATTTTTGGTCGAATCTGAACTGCAAAACATTTAAAAAACACTCAGAAATGCATCAAAATACTGAAAATATCTCAAAATTGCATTTTATATGTTTCAGATGCAAAATGTTTAAAATTAGATGAAAAACGAGCTAAGTTTACATAATTGGCAGTTTCAGTCCCTCAACTTTCAAATCTTGACAAAATCAGTCCCTGAGCATTTGTTTTGGAATAAAAGTCAACCCAAGTCCTTTCAAAATCAAAATTTGTCAAAAATGATCCTTGGGTAAAAAGTTTGGAGAATTTACAAGTTTGGTCCTTCAAGTTTCAAAATTGGCAAAAATAGTCCTTGGAAGTTTAAAAATATCTTTAATGGTCCTTGTACTATTGAAACTTGTCATAATTGGTCCCTTGGCATAACTTTGCAAAATTGGCAGATTTGGTCCTTGGTTTTGGTGAATTACAAAAATGGTCCTTGTATTAATACCAAGCCATGACCCTTACCCCTTGAGCCTTGACCCCTGCCAATATACCACTTGACCCCCCCTGCCAAAGCCAGTGACCCCCCAACTTGAACCCTTCCCCTTAATAATACCCCCCGGTCAAACCAAGTCAACCCCATTTCCCTCCTTTTTTCTGTCTTCCTCACCCACTCTCTGCAACTCTCACCTCAACCTCACCTCCAGCTCACACTCCACCCCTTATCACTCCACCTCACCTAACAAAACAAGAAGCATTTAAAGCTTCTCCTTTCTTGCACTCAAACCTTCCCCCCCAATTGCTATATCTTTTGGCGCCAAAAATCTCATCAATGGCTAAAAATTATTCTCATGATCCAATGGCTCCAAAAAGAGGTGGGAAATGCTCAGAGGACAAGTGGAAGACTTTTTGTTGATAAATAGAGGAAGAAAAGACAGAGTTGGGGAGTAGTTTTTAGTTTTAGTTTTCATGCATGTCGTTTTTAATTAAAATGTCTTAATTAGTTCTTAAAGTTGTAATTTTAATTGTCATTGTACTAAACTAAAGCTATTGTAGCAGTTGTGATTTCAGTTTTAAGTTGTATTCTCATTTCCATTTTAATGCAATAAATTTTTCATTATAAATTCCTCTAAATTCGAATTTAGTTAAAAAGTGTTTGAAATACCTCATCTTAGTTCTTAGATGCTCACATAAGTTTCTGCAAGCTTATGTGAGCCTGTGGTAGTTACAAGTCAGCTTAATTCATAAATTTGTGAAATAGTCAAGAAAAGTCAAAGGTGCAGAATCATGGGTGACTTGTTCTGTGTTGCTGATTTGAAGATGGATTTGGGTTGAATGGTATTCATTTGGGGTTGATATAAGTTTGGGATAGTGGTATTTTGATCTCAGTAGCATGCCATATTGGTTTGGACCTTTTGTAAGTTTCCATTTTAACATCAATTTCAGTTCAGTAGTATAGTTCAACAATTTGCAGTATATTAGTGTTAAGGCTAGCCTATATCATTGTTTAGTTTCTTACATGATTGGCATTTGGTTTGTTTTAACTTGATTCAGCAATTTGCATACTTAACTAAGGTAACTGCATATTTTGATAGTTGAGATTTCTGTGCTACTGTGTTATTTTAATCTCTTCTTGTAGATGTTATTTGGTCAGTTGAACATGATTTGTAGCTAGTAATGGGTTAGATTCTAGTTTAGTTGCATCTAATCTCACAACAGCTAAGATTAAGGTGTGTTTGGAACTAATAAGGAACTGGCATTGTAGATTGGTTTAGTGGTGTACTACTGCATTACAGTCTTATATAGGTGAATTTAAGATCATTATAGCCTTAAATCTCACTTGCATTTCCACAGAAGTCAAAATCCTTTGTAATTTGTTTTGAATTTCACAACAGTTTGAGTTTAGGAGGCTAATACTTGCATTTAGGCTTGGAATAACTTAGGGTAGCTTATTTCAGTATCACTATAGCTTATTTCATCAACATCAGTTCATAAATTGGAATCAAAAGTCATTTTAGTCAAAGTTTCATTTCTGTCTATAAAAGTCAAAGTTGTATACCTCAGTTTTCACCAAGGTTTGTGGAATTATCATGGATTCGTTTCTAGTTCAAAATCATTGAAACTTTGGGATTTTCTAGTTCAATTGGTCAAGTTTTGAAATCTGATTTTTGTCAAATTTTTGGGAACAATCTTAAGCACTTAATCAGCTATCCATTACACCCCCATATGCCCTATTCACACTGAGTGTGAAACAGGCCTCTTGCAAGCTTTGCACAAGCTTCAAATTAGCTTTCTAGGGTCTGAAACTTGGTCTTGAGATAGTTAAGCTGGTGGTCTTGAGGTCTCCAGTTTTGGTTTTCAGATTGGCTTATTGAATAAGCTGGTGCTTTAGCTCAAAAGTAGATAGAAAAACTGTTTTGGCACTTAAGCTTGTAAACCATCAAACCATTGTAGCTTGATATTCAGTGGTATAGCTTAGTTGAGTTTAGCTCATTTCAGGTAGTTATAGCATAATCTAGCTTCTGCTTTCATTTGGTGGTCTTTTGTGCTTATTTGCTTATTTTTAAGTGCTTATCTATAAGCACTTTTCACTACAGCTTCATAATCTTGCACACTAGTACATGTTTTTATATTTTTCATAGACTTAGAATATTATTTTAGACTTTTCCTGAATTTTTCAGATTTTTCCATCACTGTTTGCTATTTTTCCTAATTTAAATCAGTTTTTAGGACTTTTTAATTAGCCTTTATTGCAATTAAATCATAAAATCTTCAAAAAAATAATTTTTCAATTTTCATAGATTAAGATAAATATAAAAAGCAAAAAAATAATTTTTCCAGATTTTTCTTAGTTAAATTTGTAATTTTTAGCAATTTAATTAATTTTAAATAGTTTTTAAATCATAGAAATTAGAATATAAATCAGAAAAATACAAAATTAGTTTTGAAAATTCTCTTTAGTTATTTCAGATTTTTGAAAAATAGTTTCACAATTTTCCTCTTTATTTTCATAATTTTTAGTATTTTAATTTAGTTTTAAAAGTTAAAATTAGTTTTTAATTCAAATTTATAAAAGAAAAATCAAGAAAATCCAACTTTAAAAATAGTGATAGCGTTTATTTAATATAATTTAGCTTTTTAATTTTCTTTAATTTGCATTTAATCCACAAACCTTTTCCCGTTCAATATCACCCGATCACTATACGTTTGGTTATTCAGTCGCACAGCTCGTTGGGACTTAACGACCTGGGGAAACACTAAACTCTCCTGGACTTAATTGCATTGCGTTCTCAAGCTGTCTGGCTTTTATTACGGTTGACCATTCACAAGTGGTTGACTTGTGTGATAAAAGACTGACCGTCAGGAGCCAATCAGTTGTTCAATTTATTCTCTCATGCACATCTCTACGCATAACCGTGCCATTCATACATGTGTGTTTGTTTGATTATTGTTCATCCGATCTTCTTTCCTCTCTATCTCTTTCTATTGTTCTTGTGTTGTAAAACTAGTGACCTAACAGTGGTATCAATCACCTACTAGTTGGGTGAATCGTATTGTTTTTGAAGTAGGTTTTGGTCCTACGCGTAAAGAATACGGTGATACTTTGGTTCGCTTAAAACACATTATTTACACTTTTTAATCCAAGATTCTTGTACTTTCAACATTTTAAGGTGTTAAAATAACTGTTTTTGGCAAAAAGTTTCAACCTTTACGTGTGGATCATCGTTTTTGAGCTTGGTTTTTTACGAGGTAGCTTTTCTGCGCGTAACTGTTTTAGACACTTTGGATCATAAAGTTTCACACTTTTGTGTTATCTTGGTGATATTGAAGCTATTTCATCACAAAAATCTGGTTTAGAAACATCTTTGGGCAACAATCATTTTTACGAGTAGCTCTACGCGTAGTAAAACCCTAAAACTACGCGTAACTCACTCCTTGGTTTGATCTTCAGTTTCGTGGTTTACTCCGTGTTTTCTTGCTTGGATAAGCCTGAAAATACGTCGACTTGGGATATCTTTTGCACTGTGATAGTGTAAAAGATCACTTGGGAAAAAACCCTAAAATTACGCATAAGCATAAGCTTACGCGTAGAAACTTCTACGCATAAGATTTATCTTACGCCTAAGCTTTGTCTTACGCATAAGGTCATCTTACGCCTAATTTTTCTACGCCTAACTTCTTGTTTTACGCATAACTTTAGTGTTTTCACCTTACTTACGCGTAAGCTAAACCTACGCGTAACTCTTGCTGTTACGCGTAACTTTGGTGTTTTTACGCATAAGTGCTACTTGGTTTATTGTGATTTCTACGCCTAAGGACACTTCATCAACAAAGGTTCATTCGACTACAAAGATCCATTTAACAACACAAGTTTTCAACATGTCACAACCACCGTCACGTGTCAGAGTTGAATGACAATTTAGCTTGAATTTGAGTTTAGTGTGGGGAATTAATTAAATGAGGTTCTAGGGTTCATGTGCTGGGAAAAAGGGGAAAGTTAATTTTTGGCGCGTTAGAGTTTTTTATTGTATTTTGGTTTTGGTTGACCGGGTTTAATGAGCGGGTTGACCTGGGTCCAATGGGAAAACGGGTTGGTTTGTGGGATTAGTAAACCGGGTAAGGATATTGGATTGGATTTGTGATGTATTGGGCCTAAAGGTGTAGTATACATGGATTTGGGCTTAGATTGAAATTCAAGTATTAACACAAGGACCAAACATGTAACTTCTGAATTTCAAGGGACCAACGCTGTGAATTCTGAAAATGTAATCTAAGGGCTAGACTTGCCAATCTTCAATAAACCAAGGGCCATTATTGCCATTTCTGAAACTCAGGGGTAATTTCTGCCAAATGCTGAAAGTTCAGGGACTGTTTCTGACATTTCTTCAAGGTTGAACATATCTTTCAAAATTAATCCTCTCAGCATAGAAATCTTCACAGATGCACAATTCTGACCTTCCAGCTCAGCTTTAGCACTCTTTATCTCTCGTGCTCGGGTTTTCGTCAGATTTGGTTATCTTTTGCGTGTTTTTATCTATCCGTACCTGCACAAGCACAAACTCAAGAAACCATTAAATATTAGCAATAAACGGCTCTTTCTTGGTTATTTTGGGTCTTATTTGATAAAGAAATGATATGTGTTTTTGCACATATCAAAATACCCCAGACGAGACCATAGTCGTGTCCTCATGCAATGCAATCAACTCACGCTTCTAAAACCAAAGATTTCAATCTCTTTCTACTAAACCTATGAAGAAGTAATAAAGATCCCTCAAAAGAGATTAAGAACCCTTAATTCTAAAAACGCCCCGTTTACCTTTTATTTCACATGTATAGATATTACGATTAAGCACATTCCGATTATGAGTGACGGTTTGTTGAACTTTCATGTCGATCAATAACTCCAACATTTTTCAAACGACACGTTAGGATCACGGAATAGGAAACACAACACAGCGTGAAGTGATCATACGGATAGAATACATCGTCCCTGATTTTTCACAAGTCCCCAAACTAAGCGTAAAATCGAAATCATTGTTAAATATGACTCTAGATGCTAACACTACCCATGAAAGTTACTTGTGTAATTACCTTTTGCTCCCATTTTCCTATTTTCCTCTAGATTTTTTTTATTTTTGTGAGAAATGAATTTCTTCAAATTTCTCGTTTCGATAATTTTTATTCCGATAAAGATATAAAGCTAAATCGCTAATTAGTTATCCATATTCTCTCAAGAACCATTGTCTCAAAAATGAGGTCCACATCAAGGAATTTTTTATTCACTTATATTTTTGACTTTTTCAACATTTTTTTTTTCACTCAATTTTTTTTTTCACTTTTTACTTTTACTTACATGAGCTATGAACTACGGAGCTTCACGGGGTAATTCCAAGACTATAGGCTTCATGAAATGAGGATCCCAGTGGGTTAGACCAAGACCTCACTCAATCCTGGCTAAAGATCCAAGGGTTCGATCTCGAACCGCAGCTCATAACTTTATTTATCACTTATTACTTTATTTATTACTTATTACCTTATTTATTACGAGTCCTTGATGTGTACCCAATTTTTAAAACAAAGATTCTTTTAAGAAGATAAAGAACTAACTATCGCCAAAAACTCAACATCTCTAATTATTTATTCACATAAATGGGGTGAAACAATTTTGTGGGAACAAAAAGCCATAAGTACCTTCGATGGGCTCTAAAGAGAACCAACTACTCCACGCTTAGCATCTAAACTCATAAGTAACTCTATCATTCCTCGATCTCCGCAAATTTAAAAATCCCAAATAATGAGATCCGCGAATGCTTAGCCGATAATTTAATTATCTATGGTTAAGGGAACAAGCTAGGGCTCAACATGCCCGGTCAAGTCAGAATTCTATTCCTACTCTCACCAGCGGAAAGTCAACAAGGTGTCAAAACATATATTAACTTAGCAAATGTTTCGTCAAATAATCTCAAGTCTCGCATTTTTAACGTCACTTATTAGAAACTAGCAAATTCTTGTTTAAGCTTCGCATATTTAAAATCACTTAGGGAAGCTTGCAAATCCTTGGCCTTGTGAGCTAGAATTGCATTTTATAGCCTTTTGTCTAAGCAATTAGCAAAAACTATTTCAAGAAAAATGCATATTTAAAGAAACTTCTAAGAGACTAGCAAGAACTTTTCAACCATAAAACTAACAAAAGCTTATAAAATTTTTTAAATTTTCTCATTTTTGCACAAATATTCATTTTCTAAAGAAAAACGGGGTTGCGAGAGTACACGACAAAAACAAGCAAGTGCGGTCAAATCAAATCGAAGATTACCCCCAAAATTTGATTCGTATGTAAGTTTAGGGGTGTGTGTGTATGGATAAAACTACAATATCGATATCAAAAATAACCACAAGGAATGATTTAAAATCCCTTTAGGAAAAAGGATAGTGAATCAAATCCCGTGAGTGATAGTGATACGGATTAGGAAATCCGAGTCGTGTCCCAACGAGGTGTGAATGGGCAACGTCGTTATTGGTTTGTTATTAAAATGCTCGATGTTTTGGATTGATGATTTTGTTTTTATCTAAACTACGGGAAATGGGGAAGCATAAAAGGGAAATTAAACTACGGGGAATCCTAAATACGCGAATTAACTAAAATGTAATTAAAGAAACGTAAATTAAATGCAACTACGTCTAATCTAAGTCCTAAAAATGATCAAAAATAACTTTTACTCTAAAAATGAAATTTAAAACTTATTTGTGATTTAAAACTAATTTTTATGATTTTTATTTTATTTATTTGAATTAAAAACTAATTTTAAACTTTTAAAACAAATCTAAAATACTAAAAATTATGAAAAATAAAGGGGAAAATTATGAAACTATTTTTTAAAAATCTAAAATAACTCAAAAGACTTTTCAAAACTAATTTTGTATTTTTATGATTATTATTCTAATTTCTATGAATTAAAAACTGTTTTAAACTAATTAAATGGCTAAAAATTACAAATTAAACTAGGAAAAATCTAGAAAAATTATTTTTTTGCTTTTTATATTTATCTTAATCTAGAAAAATTGAAAAATTATTTTTTTGAAGCTTTTCTGATTTATTTGTATTAAAAGCTATTTAAAAAGTCTTAAAAACTGATTTAAAATAAGAAAAATAGTAAACAGTACTATAAAAATCTGAAAAATTCAAGGAAATTCTAAAATTTTATTCTAAATCTATAAAAAATATAAAAAACTATGCTTATGTGTGAGAAAATGTAACTGTAGTGCAAACTGACTTAGAAATAAGCTCTTAAGAATAAGCTAAAAAGCTCTAGAGGGCATCAAATGAACACAGAAGCTAAATTAGGCTATAACTACTCTAAAACCACTAATTTCAACTACTCCTAACCTCAAATAAGCAAATCACTAAGGATTTGAGCTAATTACCACTTATGCCAAACAGCCTCTAAGGCCCTACTTTAAGCTCATGTACCAGCTTATCTAATAAGCCAAAGCGAAAACCACAAATTAGGGATTCTAGACAACCTATGAAAGACAAATTGTACCAAATTTCATACCTAAACAAGCTTTAATGAAGCTTGTGCAAAGCCTAAAAGAAAGCAGTCTCACACTCACTTAAAGTTTAGTGTGAACAGGGCAATTCAGACCTTAAGGAACAGCTTATTTGGACCTTATAGAGACTTACAAAAATTTACCAAAAATCAAATCTCAAAAGTTAACCAACTGAAGTTAATTTTCCCAAAGTATCAATGATTTTTATCCAAACATGAACAAATTAAAATTCCGCAAAGTTTTGTAAAAACTGACTTGACACTTTGACTTATGAGACAGTTTTGAGAAATGTTGACCAACGTGGATTTTGATCATGCAAAACAGTTTGAGAATGTTGTTTAAAGATGAAATATGACCTAAAGAAGCTATCTATGATGATTCTATATCTAAAATGCAAGATCTGACTTACTAAATCAAACTGAAATGGATGTAAGGACTGATTAACTATGAAATTGACTTTTTAGCTATTATAGATGCAATCTAATCACTGGAATGGCTAAGGTAAACTTAACTGAGACTAAAACAAATGATCCTAACCTATCTCAAACCTCAAAATCTGAAGTAGAAGTTTATGCCAAACACTATTTAAGAAACTGAAATGCAAAATTAAATCTATAAAATGCCTAATCTATATAAGCCAATACTTAATCTATCTAGAACTAACCTAAGTATACCTAAATGCAGTGATTCAAGTAATCAATAAACACAGATTTTAAACTACAATTCTAATGCAGATTTAAGCTAAAAATAAAACAGTAAAGTACTTACAAGTGGTCCAACCACTATGGTTTGCACTGAGATCAAAATACCACTATTCTAAACCCTTAACCAATCCAAATTCTGCTTAATTAACCCAAATCCAGCTCCATTCCCATTTGAGGCTGCAGTTTGACTTTGTTTGACTGTATTTGGTATTTGAGTGAATTTTGAGATTGAAACAGAAGTAAGCTCACAATAAGCTATTAAAAGCTTAAATGAACTTAATGAAACAGTAGAATAAGCTTTGTACAAGCTTATAAAAAGTTTGAAAGTATTTTTTTTATTTTTCAACTATTTTTCTGATTTTTTTTTGTATTTTTGATTAATAATAAGAAACAACTGGAATAATTTGAGAATAAGCTAATATGAGATTAATATAACTAATAAGCTGAATTCAGAAACAATGATTTAAAGATAAAACTGAAATTTCATTAAAACTTTTAAAGTTGAGATTACAAAGAGATTACAAAAACTAAATATTACTTGAAAACATAAAACAGAAATTAAACTACAATTTGCTACTGAAAAGAAAGGGTGATTACAACAGTGAAATTAAGGGTCTATTTATAGCTGAACGTTGAGGTCATGGAAGGATCTGGAAGGCGTTCTTGTGCTTTCTCAAGTCATCTCTCAACCCTTGGATTAAATCCCATCAGTAATCCTTTCATCACGACCCTTAGATTGTATTCTCCACATAGCTTAGACCAATCAGGAGCAAGGGATGATGTGATTGACACACGGATTGCCAGCGTGGCATCCGTGTTTCAGTCACGTGTCAGATTTGAATGAAAATTTAGCTTGAATTTGAGTTTAGTGTGGGGAATTAATTAAATGAGGTTCTAGGGTTCATGTGCTGGGAAAACGGGGAAAGTTAATTTTTGGCGCGGTAGAGTTTTTTATTGTATTTTGGTTTTGGTTGACCGGGTTTAATGAGCGGGTTGACCTGGGTCCAATGGGAAAACGGGTTGGTTTTTGGGATTAGTAAACCGGGTAAGGATATTGGATTGGATTTGTGATGTATTGGGCCTAAAGGTGTAGTATACATGGATTTGGGCTTAGATTGAAATTCAAGTATTAACACAAGGACCAAACATGTAACTTCTGAATTTCAAGGGACCAAAGCTGTGAATTCTGAAAATGTAATCCAAGGGCTAGACTTGCCAATCTTCAATAAACCAAGGGCCATTCTTGCCATTTTTGAAACTCAGGGGTAATTTCTGCCAAATGCTAAAAGTTCAGGGACTGTTTCTGACATTTCTTCAAGGTTGAACATATCTTTCAAAAATAATCCTCTCAGGATAGAAATCTTCACAGATGCACAATTCTGACCTTCCGGCTCAGCTTTAGCACTCTTTATCTCTCGTGCTCGGGTTTTCGTCAGATTTGGTTATCTTTTGCGTGTTTTTATCTATCCGTACCTGCACAAGCACAAACTCAAGAAAACATTAAATATTAGCAACAAACGGCTCTTTCTTGGTTATTTTGGGTCTTATTTGATAAAGAAATGATATGTGTTTTTGCACATATCAAAATACCCCAGACGAGACCATAGTCGTGTCCTCACGCAATGCAATCAACTCACGCTTCTAAAACCAAAGATTTCAATCTCTTTATACTAAACCTATGAAGAAGTAGCAAAGATCCCTCAAAAGAGATTAAGAACCCTTAATTCTAAAAACGCCCCGTTTACCGTTTATTTCACATGTATAGATATTACGATTAAGCACATTCCGATTATGAGTGACGGTTTGTTGAACTTTCATGTCGATCAATAACTCCAACATTTTTCAAACGACACGTTAGGATCACGGAATAGGAAACACAACACAGCGTGAAGTGACCATACGGATAGAATACATCGTCCCAGATTTTTCACAAGTCCCCAAACTAAGCGTAAAATCGAAATCATTGTTAAATATGACTCTAGATGCTAACACTACCCATGGAAGTTACTTGTGTAATTACCTTTTGCTCCCATTTTCCTATTTTCCTCTAGATTTTTTTATTTTTGTGAGAAATGAATTTCTTCAAATTTCTCGTTTCGATAATTTTTATTCCGATAAAGATATAAAGCTAAATCGCTAATTAGTTATCCATATTCTCTCAAGAACCATTGTCTCAAAAATGAGGTCCACATCAAGGAATTTTTTATTCACTTATATTTTTGACTTTTTCAACATTTTTTTTTCACTCAATTTTTTTTTTCACTTTTTACTTTTACTTACATGAGCTATGAACTACGGAGCTTCACGGGGTAATTCCAAGACTATAGGCTTCATGAAATGAGGATCCCAGTGGGTTAGACCAAAACCTCACTCAATCCTGGCTAAAGATCCAAGGGTCCGATCTCGAACCGCAGCTCATAACTTTATTTATCACTTATTACTTTATTTATTACTTATTACCTTATTTATTACGAGTCCTTGATGTGTACCCAATTTTTAAAACAAAGATTCTTTTAAGAAGATAAAGAACTAACTATCGCCAAAAACTCAACATCTCTAATTATTTATTCACATAAATGGGGTGAAACAATTTTGTGGGAACAAAAAGCCATAAGTACCTTCGATGGGCTCTAAAGAGAACCAACTACTCCACGCTTAGCATCTAAACTCATAAGTAACTCTATCATTCCTCGATCTCCGCAAATTTAAAATCCCAAATAATGAGATCCGCGGATGCTTAGCCGATAATTTAATTATCTATGGTTAAGGGAACAAGCTAGGGCTCAACACGCCCAGTCAAGTCAGAATTCTATTCCTACTCTCACCAGCGGAAAGTCAACAAGGTGTCAAAACATATATTAACTTAGCAAATGTTTCGTCAAATAATCTCAAGTCTCGCATTTTTAAAGTCACTTATTAGAAACTAGCAAATTCTTGTTTAAGCTTCGCATATTTAAAATCACTTAGGGAAGCTTGCAAATCCTTGGCCTTGTGAGCTAGAATCGCATTTTATAGCCTCTTGTCTAAGCAATTAGCAAAAACTATTTCAAGAAAAACGCATATTTAAAGAAACTTCTAAGAGACTAGCAAGAACTTTTCAATCATAAAACTAACAAGAGCTTATAAATTTTTTTAAATTTTCTCATTTTTGCACAAATTTTCATTTTCTAAGGAAAAACGGGGTTGCGAGAGTACACGACAAAAACAAGCAAGTGCGGTCAAATCAAATCGAAGATTACCCCCAAAATTTGATTCGTATGTAAGTTTAGGGGTGTGTGTGTATGGATAAAACTACAATATCGATATCAAAATAACCACAAGGAATGATTTAAAATCCCTTTAGGAAAAAGGATAGTGAATCAAATCCCGTGAGTGATAGTGATACGGATTAGGAAATCCGAGTCGTGTCCCAACGAGGTGTGAATGGGCAACGTCGTTATTGGTTTGTTATTAAAATGCTCGATGTTTTGGATTGATGATTTTGTTTTTATCTAAACTACGGGAAATGGGAAGCATAAAAGGGAAATTAAACTACGGGAATCCTAAATACGCGAATTAACTAAAATGTAATTAAAGAAACGTAAATTAAATGCAACTACGTCTAATCTAAGTCCTAAAAATGATCAAAAATAACTTTTACTCTAAAAATGAAATTTAAAACTTATTTGTGATTTAAAACTAATTTTTATGATTTTATTTTATTTATTTGAATTAAAAACTAATTTTAAACTTTTAAAACAAATCTAAAATACTAAAAATTATGAAAATAAAGGGGAAAATTATGAAACTATTTTTTAAAAATCTAAAATAACTCAAAAGACTTTTCAAAACTAATTTTGTATTTTATGATTATTATTCTAATTTCTATGAATTAAAAACTGTTTTAAACTAATTAAATGGCTAAAAATTACAAATTAAACTAGGAAAAATCTAGAAAAATTATTTTTTTGCTTTTTATATTTATCTTAATCTAGAAAAATTGAAAAATTATTTTTTTGAAGCTTTTCTGATTTATTTGTATTAAAAGCTATTTAAAAAGTCTTAAAAACTGATTTAAAATAAGAAAAATAGTAAACAGTACTATAAAAATCTGAAAAATTCAAGGAAATTCTAAAATTTTATTCTAAATCTATAAAAAATATAAAAAACTATGCTTATGTGTGAGAAAATGTAACTGTAGTGCAAACTGACTTAGAAATAAGCTCTTAAGAATAAGCTAAAAAGCTCTAGAGGGCATCAAATGAACACAGAAGCTAAATTAGGCTATAACTACTCTAAAACCACTAATTTCAACTACTCCTAACCTCAAATAAGCAAATCACTAAGGATTTGAGCTAATTACCACTTATGCCAAACAGCCTCTAAGGCCCTACTTTAAGCTCATGTACCAGCTTATCTAATAAGCCAAAGCGAAAACCACAAATTAGGGATTCTAGACAACCTATGAAAGACAAATTGTACCAAATTTCATACCTAAACAAGCTTTAATGAAGCTTGTGCAAAGCCTAAAAGAAAGCAGTCTCACACTCACTTAAAGTTTAGTGTGAACAGGGCAATTCAGACCTTAAGGAACAGCTTATTTGGACCTTATAGAGACTTACAAAAATTTACCAAAAATCAAATCTCAAAAGTTAACCAACTGAAGTTAATTTTCCCAAAGTATCAATGATTTTTATCCAAACATGAACAAATTAAAATTCCGCAAAGTTTTGTAAAAACTGACTTGACACTTTGACTTATGAGACAGTTTTGAGAAATGTTGACCAACGTGGATTTTGATCATGCAAAACAGTTTGAGAATGTTGTTTAAAGATGAAATATGACCTAAAGAAGCTATCTATGATGATTCTATATCTAAAATGCAAGATCTGACTTACTAAATCAAACTGAAATGGATGTAAGGACTGATTAACTATGAAATTGACTTTTTAGCTATTATAGATGCAATCTAATCACTGGAATGGCTAAGGTAAACTTAACTGAGACTAAAACAAATGATCCTAACCTATCTCAAACCTCAAAATCTGAAGTAGAAGTTTATGCCAAACACTATTTAAGAAACTGAAATGCAAAATTAAATCTATAAAATGCCTAATCTATATAAGCCAATACTTAATCTATCTAGAACTAACCTAAGTATACCTAAATGCAGTGATTCAAGTAATCAATAAACACAGATTTTAAACTACAATTCTAATGCAGATTTAAGCTAAAAATAAAACAGTAAAGTACTTACAAGTGGTCCAACCACTATGGTTTGCACTGAGATCAAAATACCACTATTCTAAACCCTTAACCAATCCAAATTCTGCTTAATTAACCCAAATCCAGCTCCATTCCCATTTGAGGCTGCAGTTTGACTTTGTTTGACTGTATTTGGTATTTGAGTGAATTTTGAGATTGAAACAGAAGTAAGCTCACAATAAGCTATTAAAAGCTTAAATGAACTTAATGAAACAGTAGAATAAGCTTTGTACAAGCTTATAAAAAGTTTGAAAGTATTTTTTTTATTTTTCAACTATTTTTCTGATTTTTTTTGTATTTTTGATTAATAATAAGAAACAACTGGAATAATTTGAGAATAAGCTAATATGAGATTAATATAACTAATAAGCTGAATTCAGAAACAATGATTTAAAGATAAAACTGAAATTTCATTAAAACTTTTAAAGTTGAGATTACAAAGAGATTACAAAAACTAAATATTACTTGAAAACATAAAACAGAAATTAAACTACAATTTGCTACTGAAAAGAAAGGGTGATTACAACAGTGAAATTAAGGGTCTATTTATAGCTGAACGTTGAGGTCATGGAAGGATCTGGAAGGCGTTCTTGTGCTTTCTCAAGTCATCTCTCAACCCTTGGATTAAATCCCATCAGTAATCCTTTCATCACGACCCTTAGATTGTATTCTCCACATAGCTTAGACCAATCAGGAGCAAGGGATGATGTGATTGACACACGGATTGCCAGCGTGGCATCCGTGTTTCAGTCACGTGTCAGATTTGAATGAAAATTTAGCTTGAATTTGAGTTTAGTGTGGGGAATTAATTAAATGAGGTTCTAGGGTTCATGTGCTGGGAAAACGGGGAAAGTTAATTTTTGGCGCGGTAGAGTTTTTTATTGTATTTTGGTTTTGGTTGACCGGGTTTAATGAGCGGGTTGACCTGGGTCCAATGGGAAAACGGGTTGGTTTTTGGGATTAGTAAACCGGGTAAGGATATTGGATTGGATTTGTGATGTATTGGGCCTAAAGGTGTAGTATACATGGATTTGGGCTTAGATTGAAATTCAAGTATTAACACAAGGACCAAACATGTAACTTCTGAATTTCAAGGGACCAAAGCTGTGAATTCTGAAAATGTAATCCAAGGGCTAGACTTGCCAATCTTCAATAAACCAAGGGCCATTCTTGCCATTTTTGAAACTCAGGGGTAATTTCTGCCAAATGCTAAAAGTTCAGGGACTGTTTCTGACATTTCTTCAAGGTTGAACATATCTTTCAAAAATAATCCTCTCAGGATAGAAATCTTCACAGATGCACAATTCTGACCTTCCGGCTCAGCTTTAGCACTCTTTATCTCTCGTGCTCGGGTTTTCGTCAGATTTGGTTATCTTTTGCGTGTTTTTATCTATCCGTACCTGCACAAGCACAAACTCAAGAAAACATTAAATATTAGCAACAAACGGCTCTTTCTTGGTTATTTTGGGTCTTATTTGATAAAGAAATGATATGTGTTTTTGCACATATCAAAATACCCCAGACGAGACCATAGTCGTGTCCTCACGCAATGCAATCAACTCACGCTTCTAAAACCAAAGATTTCAATCTCTTTATACTAAACCTATGAAGAAGTAGCAAAGATCCCTCAAAAGAGATTAAGAACCCTTAATTCTAAAAACGCCCCGTTTACCGTTTATTTCACATGTATAGATATTACGATTAAGCACATTCCGATTATGAGTGACGGTTTGTTGAACTTTCATGTCGATCAATAACTCCAACATTTTTCAAACGACACGTTAGGATCACGGAATAGGAAACACAACACAGCGTGAAGTGACCATACGGATAGAATACATCGTCCCAGATTTTTCACAAGTCCCCAAACTAAGCGTAAAATCGAAATCATTGTTAAATATGACTCTAGATGCTAACACTACCCATGGAAGTTACTTGTGTAATTACCTTTTGCTCCCATTTTCCTATTTTCCTCTAGATTTTTTTATTTTTGTGAGAAATGAATTTCTTCAAATTTCTCGTTTCGATAATTTTTATTCCGATAAAGATATAAAGCTAAATCGCTAATTAGTTATCCATATTCTCTCAAGAACCATTGTCTCAAAAATGAGGTCCACATCAAGGAATTTTTTATTCACTTATATTTTTGACTTTTTCAACATTTTTTTTTCACTCAATTTTTTTTTTCACTTTTTACTTTTACTTACATGAGCTATGAACTACGGAGCTTCACGGGGTAATTCCAAGACTATAGGCTTCATGAAATGAGGATCCCAGTGGGTTAGACCAAAACCTCACTCAATCCTGGCTAAAGATCCAAGGGTCCGATCTCGAACCGCAGCTCATAACTTTATTTATCACTTATTACTTTATTTATTACTTATTACCTTATTTATTACGAGTCCTTGATGTGTACCCAATTTTTAAAACAAAGATTCTTTTAAGAAGATAAAGAACTAACTATCGCCAAAAACTCAACATCTCTAATTATTTATTCACATAAATGGGGTGAAACAATTTTGTGGGAACAAAAAGCCATAAGTACCTTCGATGGGCTCTAAAGAGAACCAACTACTCCACGCTTAGCATCTAAACTCATAAGTAACTCTATCATTCCTCGATCTCCGCAAATTTAAAATCCCAAATAATGAGATCCGCGGATGCTTAGCCGATAATTTAATTATCTATGGTTAAGGGAACAAGCTAGGGCTCAACACGCCCAGTCAAGTCAGAATTCTATTCCTACTCTCACCAGCGGAAAGTCAACAAGGTGTCAAAACATATATTAACTTAGCAAATGTTTCGTCAAATAATCTCAAGTCTCGCATTTTTAAAGTCACTTATTAGAAACTAGCAAATTCTTGTTTAAGCTTCGCATATTTAAAATCACTTAGGGAAGCTTGCAAATCCTTGGCCTTGTGAGCTAGAATCGCATTTTATAGCCTCTTGTCTAAGCAATTAGCAAAAACTATTTCAAGAAAAACGCATATTTAAAGAAACTTCTAAGAGACTAGCAAGAACTTTTCAATCATAAAACTAACAAGAGCTTATAAATTTTTTTAAATTTTCTCATTTTTGCACAAATTTTCATTTTCTAAGGAAAAACGGGGTTGCGAGAGTACACGACAAAAACAAGCAAGTGCGGTCAAATCAAATCGAAGATTACCCCACCCCAGACTAAAACGAAACATTGTCCTCAATGTTTAAAGGAAAGGGTATCAACGTAAATCTAAAAGCCGTTTATTAAGTATGCTAGAAGATAAACGTTAGTCGATAAGATTAGGATATCGGATTTCCATCAGCATCGATCATGAAACTCGAGTGGAGAAAAGATAATCTTTGAGCACGAGAATCTTCATATCGGGAACATCGTAAACACAACATCACAAACAACCAAACACGAGAAATCGAAGAGGCTAACCCCTTCACGTCACTTATTAGAGAAAATAGAAAGAAGATAGAGATAAGCATGGGGTGCCTCCCACGAAGCGCTACTGTTTTTGGTCACCGAGTCGCTAGCTTGACTCAATCCCCGAATTCAGTTGTCCTTGGGGAAGCAAGCGGAAAGGATACCCGGATCAAAGATGGTATCCTCACTCCGGAGGGAAAGAGAATGGGTGGGTTGGGAGGAAAAGAAAATGTCAGGCTCCAGCACATAACGGTTAAATCCTCCCAAATTTATGTCAAGAAAGAGGGATCCATCATCCGGCGGTTTAGCGGGTGGACGAAGGATTGACGGATCAAAGGGAAACGACTCCATAGAAGAAAGGATTCCATGGTACAGAGAATTGTTACTTGAAAGCTCAAACATGAAGGCATCCAAGAGAGGATCCTTTTTCCGGTTAACTTTTGTGACAAGAATGTCCTCTCCGATGAGTATCCCAGGGTTAAAAATCTTGTCCTCGGAAAGGAACGAAATCAAAGTATCATTTACGTGAAAATCCTCACGAGACAAGGAATCACTCTCGGATAAAAAATAATGTGGAACCTCAGTATCAACAATCTCATCAGTCGAAATCTTCACTTTCTTTTCTTTCTTCGGGTAAAACGGATCATCATATTCTTTTTCTTCATTTTCGGAAAGAATTGAGTCGGTGGGAGCAAGTTCATCGGTGAACTTCTCGAAGTAAATCGACGGATCTTGATATAACAAATATTCAATTTCGCGTAAGTCGGCTCTAAAATCAAAGACGTCATCCTCACTTCCCGGTGGAAGAGGATCCATGCGAGCGAGTTCATCGACGAACTCCTCGAGAAGTAAATCAATGGAAGAATCCTTGAGCTTGGGCTCCGGAGGATTGGTAGACGGCTTGACTTCTTTATGTTCATTTTCTTTCGGAGAGAGTGAAGAGAGCATTTCTTCAATTAAACGAATATCTCCCTCGATGTCGATGTCGGCATTATCAATTTCCGGTGAAACTGAATCACTTTTCAAATAAGTCTCGATTTCTTTCATGATAGAATCATCCTCCTCAGATTGAGTGGGAGAAGAGGAAGAATCAGAAATGTTTTGTTTAGAAGAAAGTTTCATAATTTCAGAAGAAGGAGTGGGATTGCCACTCAAAGAAAACTCGACGTTTTTAGGAACAAGATCAATCCGATACACAGATAGTGGAGGTGGGACAAGTGGTGTGCTCTTAGAGCTAGCATTTTCCACCACAACCGTTGTAGTCTCCTTTTCTAATTTCTTCTTTTCCTCAGCACGTATCGTCGACAAACTCTTAACCATAAAACGTGAAAGGCTCGGATCAATTCTCGATGGTTTAGGCCCAACTTTTTGAACCACCGAAGGTTGGACATTTTTGGTACTTCCGTTATTAGTAGGAATTCCCGGGTCCTTTGTCACCTCGGTGTCATTAATTTTGGCCACATCATATTGGTTGGTTAGAGATTTGGAAGTATGGTTAACATTGAACGTGACGGCTTCATTTCCTACTCGTAAAGTGATTTCTCCTTCGTACACATCAATCAACGCATGGCCCGTCCTTAAGAAACTACTTCCGAGAATGAGGGGTACACGAGGGTCGGCATCGAAATCGACTACAACAAAATCAGTGGGGAAATCGAACTCCCCCACTTTAACAAAGACATCCTCGGCTATTCCCTTTGGTTTCGTAGTAGTACGGTCGGCTAGCTCGAGGGTCATACACGTTGGGGTAAGTGGGGGCAATGAAAGCTTTTCGTAAATTGATTTCGGCATCAAATTGATACTCGCGCCAAGATCGGCCAAGGCGGAGCACTAAATAATTCCTTGAAAATCACACGGAATGAGGAACTTGCCGGGGTCACCTAACTTTTCGGGAAGTTTCTTGAGAATAACCGCCGAACAATTCTCATTCAAAGACGTAGTAGCAAGCTCATACAGTTTTTCCTTATTCGAAAGCAATCCCTTAATCGTAGAAGCAAGTTTAGGCATCAAGAGAAGGGCATCCACAAAAATGATCTCCACATTCAAGTCTTTGAAGATTTTGAAAAACGTTTCCATTTGATGATTCGACTTTTCACGAAGCGTTTGATCTTTAAGACGAGATGGATATGGGATAGACGGTTTCGGATTAGCTTTCTTCACATTAACGGGAGCATCTTCGGGCTCAGAATCTTAGACAACCATGGGTTGGACATTCTCAGTACTCCCCTTATTAGTAGGAAGCACCGGGTCCTTTGTCAACCCGGTCTCACGGTCTACCACACGAGAGGGAGAAGAAGAATTAGTGGTAGGAGTCGTAGGTCCATCGTAAGCTACACCACTTCGGGTAGTGATCGCTTTCATGTCACCTCTTGGGTTGGGAATCGTGTTACTCGGAAGAGTACAAGAACCCGAGGGTTGAGAATAAGAAGTAGAAGGTTGATTGGCTTGAAAGAAACTAGCCATCATATTCCTCATTTTAGTCATCTGCTTGTTACTCGTAGCATATTCATTCCTGATGCTGGTGATTTGAGTTTGTAAACTTTTAATGGTGTTATCGGAGTTCTTCGTGTAAGTTAGAAACTCCTTGTTCAGAGCAACTTGATGAGGTGGTTGATAAGGTGGTTGAGAATGAGAAGGTTGTTGATATTGTTGTTGAGGAGGTGGTGGTTGTTGGTAAACTTGAGGTGGAGGAGCTTGGTAGTGTTGATTACCATGATTAGCTCCTCGGTTTTGATTGTTGCTACCATTGAAACGGTTTTGATTATGGTTTTGGTGTTGAGGTTGGTTGAAACCAGGAGGTCCGAGATAATTGTTTGAACGGTAGCTAAGAAGATTTCGATCTCCTTGCGGTTGATTGTAGTTCCCTGTAGCAGCATAAACATTCTCATGTGCGTAGCCACCGACGGCTGGGCACTCGGAATAAGAATGTGGACCTCCACAAATCTCACAAGTCGGTTGAACCGCTTTCACTTGTTGATGTTGATTTTGATTATTCATTTGATGTATCCTTAAGATATCGTCCATCTTTTTGTTCAGAACGGCTATTTCGAGAGAAAAAGACGTATTTGATCGAGATGATTCACCCCTTTCGGCGGTAGAATCCCAATAATTGTGATGGGCGGTCATGTTCTCAATAAGATCGTAGCATTCCTCGGGACGTCTTTTCATGAAAGTTCCACCGGCAGCAGTATTGATTGTCTCACGGTGTCTCAACGTCAAACCATTATAAAACGTATCAATTTGAGTGACAAGCAACATGTTATGATTCAGACATCGATCAATTGCAAGCTTATAACGTTCCCATGCTTCAAACAAAGATTCGTCGGGATATTGTCGGAAATTACTGATATCATTTCTCAATTTCGTCACCATCGACGGTGGAAAATACTTTGCCAGAAACTTAGAAACCATTTCTTCAAACGTATGAATCGAGTTTTTCGGAAGTCGATCAAACCAAGACGTAGCATGATGAGTCAAAGAGTATGGGAAAAGATAGAGACGAAAGGCGTCATCGGAGACCCCATTTTGTTTCATACTCTGGGTAGCGGTCAAAAATTTATCAAGATGCTTGTTAGCATCTTCACTGGTAAACCATGAAATTGACAACTGTTTTTTACTTGTTCTATCATATGATTTTTCAAGCTAAATCGGTAGCTTGAAAATTAGTCGGTGCAATGGGTCCTCCCCTCCCGTACATTGTAGGTTGACATAGCTCCTCCATCGTTCGGAGGTCGGGAGCTACATTTTGATTAACGGGAGGAGGATTAGGACCGGGGTTTGGTGGTACGTTGGCAGCAGCCATATTACGTAACTCGGGTACGTTCGGATTCTGATTCTGAAGTCGTCTAGATCGAGAGCGAGTGCGCATGCACTTTAAAAACCAAGGCAATTAAAATAATACGGTATTCGAAAACGACAGTGAACTTAAACCAATAATCCCAAGTGAATAAATCACTTCTATAAGACAAACGCACAAGCGAGCGGAGAAGCTATTAGGTCAGCGCGAAGCTTATTAAAAACCCGCCTCTTTTCAGCCGCAATTTAATGTCAGGCCGTCCTTATACCCACCACACAGTTTGTTTATCCGATAGAAATAAATCGATTCACAAGCGACACAAAGGCAAGTTTTTGATCTTTGGTTCGGGAACTTACTAATGATAACACCTCCGTTGAGAATGTTATATAATTGATGTATTCTATTTAGCTCAAAAACAAAAGGAAAAATCTTTTTGTATTTTTAATATGATATATATATAAAAGAAAAAGGAAAATATTTTTTACTTTTTTGATTTTTATAAAAACAATAACTTCACGAAGGAAGGATCTCGAGTCACTAATCGTCAAACCGTTAACGATATTGTCGCGACACAACCTCCCCGGCAGCGGCGCAAAAATTTGATTCGTATGTAAGTTTAGGGGTGTGTGTGTATGGATAAAACTACAATATCGATATCAAAAATAACCACAAGGAATGATTTAAAATACATTTAGGAAAAAGGATAGTGAATCAAATCCCGTGAGTGATAGTGATACGGATTAGGAAATCCGAGTCGTGTCCCAACGAGGTGTGAATGGGCAACGTCGTTATTGGTTTGTTATTAAAATGCTCGATTTTTTGGATTAATGATTTTGTTTTTATCTAAACTACGGGAAATGGGGAAGCATAAAAGGGAAATTAAACTACGGGGAATCCTAAATACGCGAACTAACTAAAATGTAATTAAAGAAACGTAAATTAAATGCAACTACGTCTAATCTAAGTCCTAAAAATGATCAAAAATAAATTTTACTCTAAAAATGCAATTTAAAACTTAATTGTGATTTAAAACTAATTTTTATGATTTTTTGTTTATTTATTTGAATTAAAAACTAATTTTAAACTTTTAAAACAAATCTAAAATACTAAAAATTATGAAAAATAAAGGGGAAAATTATGAAACTATTTTTTAAAAATCTAAAATATCTCAAAAGACTTTTCAAAACTAATTTTGTATTTTTATGATTATTATTCTAATTTCTATGAATTAAAAACTGTTTTAAAATAATTAAATGGCTAAAAATTACAAATTAAACTAGAAAAAATCTGGAAAAATTATTTTTTTGCTTTTTATATTTATATTTATCTAGAAAAATTGAAAAATTATTTTTTTGAAGCTTTTCTGATTTATTTGTATTAAAAGCTATTTAAAAAGTCTTAAAAACTGATTTAAAATAAGAAAATTAGTAAACAGTACTATAAAAATCTGAAAAATTCAAGGAAATTCTAAAATTTTATTCTAAATCTATAAAAAATATAAAAAACTATGCTTATGTGTGAGAAAATGCAACTGTAGTGCAAACTGACTTAGAAATAAGCTCTTAAGAATAAGCTAAAAAGCACTAGAGGGCATCAAATGAACACAGAAGCTAAATTAGGCAATAACTACTCTAAAACCACTAATTGCAACTACTCCTAACCTCAAATAAGCAAATCACTAAGGATTTGAGCTAATTACCACTTATGCCAAACAGCCTCTAAGGCCCTACTTTAAGCTCATGTACCAGCTTATCTAATAAGCCAAAGCGAAAACCACAAATTAGGGATTCTAGACAACCTATGAAAGACCACTTGTACCAAATTTCAGACCTAAACAAGCTTTAATGAAGCTTGTGCAAAGCCTAAAAGAAAGCAGTTTCACACTCACTTAAAGTTCAGTGTGAACAGGGCAATTCAGACCTTAAGGAACAGCTTATTTGGACCTTATAGAGACTTACAAAAATTTACCAAAAATCAAATCTCAAAAGTTAACCAACTGAAGTTAATTTTCCCAAAGTATCAATGATTTTTATCCAAACATGAACAAATTAAAATTCCACAAAGTTTTGTAAAAACTGACTTGACACTTTGACTTATGAGACAGTTTTGAGAAATGTTGACCAACGTGGATTTTGATCATGCAAAACAGTTTGTGAATGTTGTTTAAAGATGAAATATGACCTAAAGAAGCTATCTATGATGATTCTATATCTAAAATGCAAGATCTGACTTACTAAATCAAACTGAAATGGATGTAAGGACTGATTAACTATGAAATTGACTTTTTAGCTATTATAGATGCAATCTAATCACTGGAATGGCTAAGGTAAACTTAACTGAGACTAAAACAAATGATCCTAACCTATCTCAAACCTCAAAATCTGAAGTAGAAGTTTATGCCAAACACTATTTAAGAAACTGAAATGCAAAATTAAATCTATAAAATGCCTAATCTATATAAGCCAATACTTAATCTATCTAGAACTAACCTAATTATACCTAAATGCAGTGATTCAAGTAATCAATAAACACAGATTTTAAACTACAATTCTAATGCAGATTTAAGCTAAAAATAAAACAGTAAAGTACTTACAAGTGGTCCAACCAGTATGGTTTGCACTGAGATCAAAATACCACTATTCTAAACCCTTAACCAATCCAAATTCAGCTTTATTAACCCAAATCCAGCTCCATTCCCATTTGAGGCTGCAGTTTGACTTTGTTTGACTGTATTTGGTATTTGAGTGAATTTTGAGATTGAAACAAAAGTAAGCTCACAATAAGCTATTAAAAGCTTAAATGAACTTAATGAAACAGTAGCATAAGCTTTGTACAAGCTTATAAAAAGTTTGAAAGTATTTTTTTTTATTTTTCAACTATTTTCTGATTTTTTTTTTTTGTATTTTTGATAAATAATAAGAAACAACTGGAATAATTTGAGAATAAGCTAATATGAGATTAATATAACTAATAAGCTGAATTCAGAAACAATGAACAATGATTGAAAGATAAAACTGAAATTTCATTAAAACTTTTAAAGTTGAGATTACAAAGAGATTACAAAAACTAAATATTACTTGAAAACTTAAAAAAGAAATTAAACTACAATTTGCTACTGTAAAGAAAGGGTGATTACAACAGTGAAATTAAGGGTCTATTTATAGCTGAACGTTGAGGTCATGGAAGGATCTGGAAGGCGTTCTTGTGCTTTCTCAAGTCATCTCTCAACCCTTGGATTAAATCCCATCAGTAATCCTTTCATCACGACCCTTAGATTGTATTCTCCACATAGCTTCGACCAATCAGGAGCAAGGGATGATGTGATTGACATATAGATTGCCAGCGTGGCATCCGTGTGTCAGTCACGTGTCAGAGTTGAATGACAATTTAGCTTGAATTTGAGTTTAGTGTGGGGAATTAATTAAATGAGGTTCTAGGGTTCATGTGCTGGGAAAAAGGGGAAAGTTAATTTTTGGCGCGTTAGAGTTTTTTATTGTATTTTGGTTTTGGTTGACCGGGTTTAATGAGCGGGTTGACTTGGGTCCAATGGGAAAACGGGTTGGTTTGTGGGATTAGTAAACCGGGTAAGGATATTGGATTGGATTTGTGATGTATTGGGCCTAAAGGTGTAGTATACATGGATTTGGGCTTAGATTGAAATTCAAGTATTAACACAAGGACCAAACATGTAACTTCTGAATTACAAGGGACCAAAGCTGTGAATTCTAAAAATGTAATCCAAGGGCTAGACTTGCCAATCTTAAATAAACCAAGGGCCATTCTTGCCATTTCTGAAACTCAGGGGTAATTTCTGCCAAATGCTCAAAGTTCAGGGACTGTTTCTGACATTTCTTCAAGGTTGAACATATCTTTCTAAAATAATCCTCTCAGCATAGAAATCTTCACAGATGCACAATTCTGACCTTCCGGCTTAGCTTTAGCACTCTTTATCTCTCGTGCTCGGGTTTTCGTCAGATTTGGTTATCTTTTGCGTGTTTTTATCTATCCGTACCTGCACAAGCACAAACTCAAGAAACCATTAAATATTAGCAATAAACGGCTCTTTCTTAGTTATTTTGGGTCTTATTTGATAAAGAAATGATATGTGTTTTTGCACATATCAACCACCATACTCTAACTATTTCCCTTACACTTATACTCAACGACAACAACAATTAAGTCCACAACATCAACAATGGAATCAACAACAAGCAATTTATCAACAACAATTTAATCAACAACATACTCCACAACTTGCTGCAATTCCACAACCTCAAATGGTTCAACCACCACCAAGTCTTCAAGTTCAACCCTACACAAACGATTTCAATCAACATCCATCAAGGAACACTATGAAGGAACCCACTTGGTTTGCAAAGATGTGTGAAGCTTTAAGCAGCCAACAAGCAATTCATGAGGCTGGATCACTTGATAGACCTCCAATGCTCACTCCAGGAAACTACGATCAATGGGTGATTAGGTTCTTTAGGTTTTGTGATCTGAAGAAGCCAGATGGAAAGTTCTTAAAGAAGGTTATCTTGGAAGGTCCATTTCAGATGCCTACTGTTATTGTACCCGGAGATCCAAATGCTAATCCACCAAGAGATGAACAAACAAACATTGCTACTGTTGCAGACCTGAACGCAGCAGAACTTCTACACTATGAAGCTAATGAGCTTGCAATGCAATACATCCTTTTAGGATTACCAAACCCAATTCTTCGAAGTGTTGATGCTCAAAAGACTGCAAAGGCAGTGTGGGAACATATTCATCTTCTTATGGAAGGATCTGCACTCAATCTGGAGGATATGGAATCCAAAATTTACTTGGCTTATGAACACTTCATGATTGAACCTGGAGAGACACTAGAGTCTTATCATCATCGATTCTCAGACATCATAAATGATTTGGATAAACACAACATCATCATGCCAAGAATTGCAGTTAATACTAAGTTCCTGAGTAGTCTTGGTCCTGAATGGGAGATTGTTGTACGATTACTTGAAGCCTCAAAGATTGTTGGTCCTGAATGGGAGATTGTTCTACATACGGATTGTTGTACGATTACTTGAAGCCTCATCAAAAGGAAGTTGATAAGGAAAGGATCCTCCGTGCTCAAATTGCTTCACCTTCACATCCGGAAAATCAACAACTTGCCTTGTATGCTCAAAACAGTTATCCTCCTCAACCAGCAACTCAACCAACTATCACACCACATGATCAATCACAGCAATCTCAACAAACTCAATTGGTTCCTTACCACAACAACAATGATCAAACACTTCATAGTCAAGCTAATGAGGAATCCGATCCGTTCGAAGCATTGCAACAAGGATTTGTTATGATTTCTAATGCTTTTGGCCGTTATACAAAAAAATCCAACAATCGCATTCGTTCCTCATCAAACACAAGGAATCAGGCTGTTGTGAACAATGGATGAGTTGAAGTTCAGAATCGTGGTTATGGTCGTCAGATGGGCGGTGGTCAAGGGTTTAATGCTATGGGTAGGAATAACAACAGAGCTCAAGTGGTGGAACAGGGAAATGCTCAGAATAGGTTAAATGGTCTTCGATGCTACAACTGCAATGAGAAGGGACACCTGGCTAATGCATGCCCAAAGCTGAGGACTAGGGGCAGTGCTTATCTCAAAGAGGCTCTTCTTTTGGCTCTTAAGGATGAAGCTGGTGGAACTCTCACCGACAAAGAACAGAATTTTATGGCAGATGCAGACTCAGATGATGATATGGAGGACTTGCAGGCCAATGCAGCTGTTATGTTGATGGCTAATATGCATGAGTTACACATGAGTGACACAGGCCCTGTGTATGACACTGATGGCTTGTCTCATGTACCCGAACAAACCATATTTACCTCTGATCTAATATCTCCGCCAACATCTGAATCCGGCAAGGCTCAGAATGTTCAAAATGAGTCGTCCACATCTCATTTCGACGATTTTCAACTAGACCCCGTAGTTACATTTGACGATCAAGATGACCTTATGGTTTCCCTTGATAATCAAATTGACTTCGTGGTTATACTTGAGGATCTAAATAATGATCATGTTGTGACTCACGTTGAACACACCAAACTTTTGCCTAGTCCAGATGTTGATCTGTTGCTTAAAAACCAACAATCATAGTGGAAGAATGTCGTAAAGTAAATCAGGACTTAAAAAGTAAAAATGCACTGTTAACTAAGGATTTTGAATGTTTAGAAATGCAACTCAACTTTTTCCAAACTCAAGAAAAATGTGAAAAAGGTTTTGAAGCCTCTTTTGCTAAATCTCATCAAAACGAAAAATATTTAGAGCGACAGATGCGTGATCTAGCCGCTTCGAAGAATGCTTTGTTGTCTGAAATAGAACAACTGAACCATGAACATAAAAAGCAAATTAACGCTCTCACCTTGGAAAATCAAAAAGCTAAGGCTGAGTTGTTAACTTTTCAAAAACAGTTCTCTGCATACAAAAAGCATTCAACGAAACGAATAGATGATCATCTTGAATAAATTATCGGCTTGCAAAACAAACTTAAAGAGTTTAAAAATATTGTTTACAAACATGGTGAGTCAGTCACAGCTATTCAAAAGTTTACTTTAAAACCCAATCCAAATGGATATGGACCGAATCTTGCTGATTACAAACCTAAGCTTTCAACCAAAGCATTCAAACCAAATCCTGAAGTTTCCAGTGCAGAATATAAAATTGATAATTCTGTTATGAGTGTTGTTGAATATCATCGTCAAGAGGAATTAGATGCAGAAGACGAGAGTCGATCTAAATTAGAAACTGTTGTTTACAACAAACCTTTTAACTATTCAAAACCGGTCACTTTCGTCACACCAACGGATTCTTCTAACACACCAAGGATTATCATAAAAATGTCTGAGTCTTCTAATGTTAATCCCCAACCAGATTATGAACAAATTTATGGTCCTTTACCTTCCATCAGTGAAGTAAATTCAAAACCTGAAAATCGGAAAATTCTTAGATATTTTAACCTTTTCATGGCTGACCTCAAAATTTTACAGCATGAGATAGAATATCATTCTGAAATCAAAGTTCAACACTTTCAATCGCCTCTGGCGCGAGAACAAAGAGACATTTTTCAGAAAAATCATTTACCAAATGTTAAAAATTTGAAACATTGTGCATTGTCTTGGGAACGGGACTTTCATAAGGAACTTGGATTGATGAAGGTCGTTTTCGAGAAAACAGAAACATCTATTTCTAATACTAAACGTAAAAAGAAAATGTTGAGAAAAGATGTTGATCGACTCTTGAAAGATGTTATATGTGCTGATATCCATAATGTTGTGTTATTCAATTCTTTGCCACATGCATCTGATTATATCTCTGCTGATACTGTTGATAATGTTGTAATTGTTGAGAATACTGATAATGTGCTTCAGATCGAGTCTTTAAAATTTGAAAACGAACGTCTCTTAAACGAGCTTTCAAATGCAAAACGTCTTCTTCAATGGTGTCAAAAAGATTGTCAAAATCGTGAACTTGCTTTGCAAAACAAAATCCACTAGTTGCAATCAAACAATTTTAACCCAAAATTTGAGCAACTGGATGATCAAAACGTGTCTTTGAAAAGTTAAATCTCAAAATATGAACAAGAACTTGTAAAAGTTAAACAGGAATATGGTGTCATATTTGATTTACTCAATAAGACTCGTCATGAAGCATCAAACGAACTTGATCATTATCTTGCACACAATAGAGAAGTAATGAATTTTGCTGGTAATATTCGTTCTGAAAATCAAGATTTGATTCACACTATCTTTAAGTTAAGATAAATGTTAGGAAAGTATGAACAACTTCCGCCAACCATCATTAAGAGAATAGCACCTGTAACACTTAGTAAACGTGAACCCAGAATGCCTACTGCCAAAACACAAGTTGCTAACGTGCTTCCTTCTACTGAAACAGGAAAAGTTGCCTCTTTTCCAAACGTCCGCACTTCACAGCATAGGCGCTCTACATCGAAGAATAGGAAGTGGCGACCTAAGAAAAGATCAATAAGGAATGCTAAAGTAGAAGAACACCCAAGGACTATCAATAAGACTCACTGTAACGCCCCGACCCGCCAAGGGTAAAGGAATCACAAGTAATGGTGTCATATCAAAGCAAAACATTCATAACCAAAAGAAAGTCTTAACATAAATGCGGAAAATAATCCAAGTCAAATGACTTCAATACATAGGTCCCAGCGGAAGCATAATAAATTTCAACATAATATCCGAAATAAATAAGTCTAAAAGGCATCATAAGAAATCAAAGCTAAAATCTCTAAGGTAAGTCCACTCAAGCACTCATCCCAAAGCAACCCAGCTTCCAATGCTTAGATACCTGCCGCGGAAGAAAAGAAAAGTGCGGCTGAGCTTCAAAAGCCCAGTGAACAGATATGAAAGCAAAAGCGAATACTAAACGATAACGGATACGAAATAAAGTGAATGAGCAATAGCGAAATCATAATCCTTTTTAAAACATAAATCGTAATTTCAAATGAAGTTTATAGTCAACTACCACGAGCCCAGAACTTATATCAGATCACATTCATAATCACGTAAGGCAACATTTGTAGGGGAGACCTACCAGAGTTATGAAGGACGTGCATGCACGCAGCATCAATCATCAGATAACATATAACATATAACATATAACAGATCTAGGATGCATCCATACGCCCCTTCCTACATATTCACAAATATGCTTCACCATCCAGAGACGTGGCAGAACATCACTCTACTGCCCTAGAGTCATATCAGAAGTGCATCACTGATACGGATATGGAACCCCCATGACTAGTTAAATATTTGGCTCGGGTGTCAAACTATCTTAGGTCAAATCAGAATGTCATAACTGACACAGATCATATTTATCAGAAAATCATTCATGTTTCCAAAATCATAGTTTTCATATCAAATAGTTCATAAATCAGATGTTTCATAATTCAGAAATCAGAGTTCAGATAAGCAATAGCTCAAACAAATCAGATTTGGGATTCATAGCAAAGGCTTAGGAAAAACCTAATACGAAAGAAAACATTAAGAGAAACCTTTACTGAAAAGGTCAGAATATCTGTACCTTATTCCAACGCAAAGATCGAAAAGCAGAAAGACGAAAAGCAAAGGATTACTCCCTCTTCACAGAACCTATAGACATTAACGGTCGTCCACGTTATTTATGATTCCATAATCGTCAAAATGATCTTTTAATATTTAGTATTCATACTTTAATGATCTTCATACTTTTAGGATTTATTAATGAGTCTTAAATATTTTATAATAAATGTTGTAGATTAGGGTTCGTTATATCATTTATTAAGGTCTAGGTTAAATGTGAAAATAGTTTTATAAGTCATAACTCACACACGAAATAAC
>BPTQ01000006.1:197809980-198184390 GCA_019973895.1 Chrysanthemum seticuspe | reverse complement strand
GCGAACGACACAAATACCTGGACTACTTAGCACAAAAGGTACTCAAAGAGCTATTCAAGCAATAACAAAAGTAGCTACTGTAAAACCAAATGAGATTCAGACTTCTTCTCGTACTCGTTGTAGAGGCCTATCAACACCTCTAAGACTCCTTCTTCTTCAACATGCGGTTTAAGAGCTTCACACTTAAAACCAATCCTGTTCAGCGAAAGGAACCAGTATAGCATAGTCGACTACCATATTGGTACCTAGGCAGATTCCAACTCCGATAGTGATTCACCGGTTCTGGATGCTGTCACTGACTCCAGTCCTCAAAAGATCCTGACCGACCTATAATAGCCGCAAAACAACTTCCAAAGAGAGCAAATCGAAACGGAAATTGGGTTAACTACTCCTTTCCACTTTTCAAGCACACCTGCCTACTTTCTCTTTTCTCAAAACTTCTCAACTTTGCCTCCAACCAAAGGCGAGGATAAAATTGAGAAGGTAGACCAAGACCTCCTATAGTTTAGATATCGCTACGTAGATTCTTTCCTAACCCTACACAGAATTACGTTGTACCATTCCACTATCGAATGCGAAGTTCTGTTGACTTTGGAATACTCCTCTTAATGGGTTGAGTACTAGAACTCAATCGACGACACCACAAGCGCAACTTCTAGACCTCTGTAATAAACATACCTCTCTGCACGCTATAAAAGTGGCTGGTATTCTCAGAGTTCATATAAAAGTGAGTTTTCCTTGAGTTATACTCTGTTTCTTCTACCAATCTTGAAGAATTCCTAATACTGTGATTGTAAGTCATGGTAGGACCATTCCGATTACATTCTCATATTGAGTTCCTTTTGAGTGAAAATATACTTGAGACTCTTATGGTCGGTGAAAATATCGCACGTCTCTCCATACAAATAATGTCTCCAGATCTTCAACGCGAACACCACAGCAGCTAACTCAAGATCATGAGTTGGGTAATTCTCCTCATAAGGTTTCAGTTGTCTTGAAGCGTAAGCTATCACCTTACCATGTTGCATTAAGACACATCCCAATCCTTTCTTAGATGCATCGCTATAGATTTGATATCCTCCAGAACCAGATGGAAGAGTTAAAATAGGAGCGGAAACCAACCTCCGTTTCAACTCTTCAAAACTCTTTTCTCTTTCATCCGTCCACACGAACTTTTCACCTTTCCTCATCAATTGGGTTAAAGGCAAAGCTAAACGAGAGAAACCTTCAACAAAACGCCGATAATATCCAGCCAGTCCTAGAAAACTCCTGACCTCAGTCACTGTCGTAGGTCTTGGCCACTTAGTGATAGCCTCAACCTTAGACGGATCCATGGTTATACCATCAGCTGATACGATATGACCAAGGAAAGCGACTTGTCCTAACCAAAATTCACACTTCGAGAATTTGGCGTACAACTTCTTCTTCCTCAGAATCTCCACAACTATCCGGAGATGTTGCTCATGCTCTTCTTCAGACTTAGAGTAAACCAAAATGTCATCGATGAAAACAATAACGAACTTATCGAGAAACTCATGGAAAACACGATTCATCAGGTCCATAAACACAGCAAGCGCATTCGTCAAACCAAAAGGCATAACGAGAAACTCATAATGACCATATCTGGTACGAAACGCGGTCTTAGGAACATCTTGTTCCTTCACACGTAGTTGATGATAACCAGACCTCAGATCAATCTTAGAAAAGAACTTAGCTCCTTGCAGTTGATCAAACAAATCGTCTATGCGCGGAAGAGGATAACGGTTCCGAATAGTAATACGGTTGAGTTCACGGTAGTCGATACATAGACGCATACTTCCATCCTTCTTCTTTACAAACAACACAGGTGCGCCCCATGGAGAAACACTAGGTCGAATGAATCCATTATCTATCATCTCTTGCAGCTGTTCCTTCAACTCCTTCAGTTCTACAGGTGCCATACGATACGGAGCTTTCGAAATCGGTTTAGCACCAGGGATTAACTCAATGCTAAACTCAACTTCTGGAGCTGGGGGAAGTCCAGGGAGTTCATCGGGAAAAACGTCGGTGAATTCACAAACAACGGAAAGGTTTTCAATGTTAGGACTCTCCAAAGATGTGTCCCTAACAGATGCCAGAAAACCTTGACACCCATGAGCAATCATGGTTCGTGCCTTCATAGCAGAAATGAACTTAACAGATTTGAGTGGTTTAGAACCATAATAAACGAATTCAGGATGTTTTTACGTCTCCAAAGATCACAGTTCTAGCATAGCAGTCAATGGAAGCTCTATGATAAGCCAACCAATCCATGCCTAGAATGATATCAAAGTCGACCATATCGAGAGGATACAGATGTGCAGGGCGAATACGATCATCAAAACGAAGAGGACACTTAACGTATTTATGATCAATAATCATGTGGTTTTTCATAGGTGTAGATATCGATAAGTGATTCGTTAGTGGTTGTGGTTTCATATTAAGTTTCTTAGCACATGTGACAGATATGATGGAGTGTGTGGCACCGGTGTCAAATAAAACGAAGACAGAATAATCATCAATGAAAAGAGTTCCCGTAATGGTACCTGAAGTATGCTCCGCCTGATTCCGAGTAGTAGCATAGACACGTCCAGTAGTAGGTGGCGGCTTGGTGTAGTTCCCAGGAATCGCCGGGTTCCTCTTAGGGCAATCCTTGATCTTGTGAGTAGTAGAACCACAAGAGAAACATCCACCGGTGGCCTTGAAACACGGTCCCGGATGAGCCTTTCCACAAGTAGTACAGATAGGTGGGGGAGGCAAAACTTCAGCTGTCCTTTGCTGACCAAAAGATCCTGAAGCACGACCCTGATTCGATCCTCGAGTCGACTGATCTTTGTTGTAACGCTGGTTATTGTTACCCTGATTCTGACGATCATTTCCATTCTTACCAGCAGCTCTGCTATCCTGACCCCTCGCCTCAGGGCGCCTAGAGTCCACATTCCTTCCCGACTGACCCCGCTGATCATAACCCTTATCCACTTGTCCCCTCGAATCATAACTCCTGCTAGTATTTCCCTTATACTCATTACTTTGAGTCCTACCTTGAATCCGATCACCATCGCGATTACGTTTGTTGTAACCTGAACCCTCATAAAAGATCTCAATGTTACGAGCTGCATCATTGCAGGCCGACACATCCTCATACTCAGTGTTAAGCAGTCGGTCCAACACCCACTTCTTCAGTCCCCATTTGAAATGCTTAGCTTGGCGCCTACCATCTCCAGCAATCGCTCCAACAAAGCTTACCAACCTCATAAACCTACTCATGTACTCATTGGAGTTCTAATTATCAAACTGGTAGATCGCCTGATAATCCCTCTCATACCTTTGCTGTTCAGCATCAGGGAAGTAACGGTTATAGAAGATAGTCCGAAACTCCGCCCAAGTACAAGTAACAGCGAAAGCATCTCCTCCTCTTGCTTGTTTCAATGCTTTCCACCAATTCAAAGCATCACCTTCCAATTTGAATGCAGCTAAACGAGTCTTAAATCCATCTCCACAACCCAGTACTTCAAACAGCTTCTCAACATGAGTGATCCAGTCCTCAGCTTCAGTGGGAGTAGCAGCAGTGCTAAAAGAAAGAGGCTTGAGCTTACCGAAACGCTCGAGCCAAGTATGTATGCCGACGGGTTGAGCACCTCCACCGCTTCCCGAAGGTTCACCAGTCTGATTCCGAATATTGTTGATCACCTGTTCCATCATCTCAGGTGTAGTCAAACCAGGGAAGAGAGAATTGAGAGCATTCGCAATCGCAGCATCCATGTTAGGAGCATCATCGTCTCCATCCGCGCCACCAGTAGTACGAGTTCGAACCATCTGAATGATATTCAAACGATTAGCAAAAGAACAAAGGTGAGATACGAAATAGAAGTTCGCAGAAGGAAACCTAAGTCTACCCAATCCTCACAGGTCAAATCTTAATTCTAAGGGATAACTTAAGGTTCTTATGTTCACAGGTCCTGACTACAAGTCGTAAACCTGGGCTCTGATACCATAAATTGTAACGCCCCGACCCGCCAAGGGTAAAGGAATCACAAGTAATGGTGTCATATCAAAGCAAAACATTCATAACCAAAAGAAAGTCTTAACATAAATGCGGAAAATAATCCAAGTCAAATGACTTCAATACATAGGTCCCAGCGGAAGCATAATAAATTTCAACATAATATCCGAAATAAATAAGTCTAAAAGGCATCATAAGAAATCAAAGCTAAAATCTCTAAGGTAAGTCCACTCAAGCACTCATCCCAAAGCAACCCAGCTTCCAATGCTTAGATACCTGCCGCGGAAGAAAAGAAAAGTGCGGCTGAGCTTCAAAAGCCCAGTGAACAGATATGAAAGCAAAAGCGAATACTAAACGATAACGGATACGAAATAAAGTGAATGAGCAATAGCGAAATCATAATCCTTTTTAAAACATAAATCGTAATTTCAAATGAAGTTTATAGTCAACTACCACGAGCCCAGAACTTATATCAGATCACATTCATAATCACGTAAGGCAACATTTGTAGGGGAGACCTACCAGAGTTATGAAGGACGTGCATGCACGCAGCATCAATCATCAGATAACATATAACATATAACATATAACAGATCTAGGATGCATCCATACGCCCCTTCCTACATATTCACAAATATGCTTCACCATCCAGAGACGTGGCAGAACATCACTCTACTGCCCTAGAGTCATATCAGAAGTGCATCACTGATACGGATATGGAACCCCCATGACTAGTTAAATATTTGGCTCGGGTGTCAAACTATCTTAGGTCAAATCAGAATGTCATAACTGACACAGATCATATTTATCAGAAAATCATTCATGTTTCCAAAATCATAGTTTTCATATCAAATAGTTCATAAATCAGATGTTTCATAATTCAGAAATCAGAGTTCAGATAAGCAATAGCTCAAACAAATCAGATTTGGGATTCATAGCAAAGGCTTAGGAAAAACCTAATACGAAAGAAAACATTAAGAGAAACCTTTACTGAAAAGGTCAGAATATCTGTACCTTATTCCAACGCAAAGATCGAAAAGCAGAAAGACGAAAAGCAAAGGATTACTCCCTCTTCACAGAACCTATAGACATTAACGGTCGTCCACGTTATTTATGATTCCATAATCGTCAAAATGATCTTTTAATATTTAGTATTCATACTTTAATGATCTTCATACTTTTAGGATTTATTAATGAGTCTTAAATATTTTATAATAAATGTTGTAGATTAGGGTTCGTTATATCATTTATTAAGGTCTAGGTTAAATGTGAAAATAGTTTTATAAGTCATAACTCACACACGAAATAACACTTACTATATTTAACTCAAACCCTAATATACTCTCATTTATGTTCTAGGGTTTCTTACTCTTTAATATCTCATTAATATGCATTTACTTTACATGTTACGTCTTAATGACTCGCTACTTAACCTAATACGTAATTAATAACCTTCTTTACTTTTACACTTTATCTTACACGTTTATGATTTCATGTGACCATAAGTTATTAGGGTTTAGTATACTTATACGCTTTACATATTAAACTAGGGTTTATGTTTACGTACCCTTACTTATTTATTACACGTCTAAATCTCATATACATATGTATTCAGTTCACCTAGGGTTTCGGCTAGCATGTTTACGCAAGTTCTAGTTCATTTAAACATGTTTCATATACAAGTTATAATGTTTTAAACCCCATTCGAAAGTCATGCATGCCTCGGTCCAAACTCATGCATGCTTCGGCTTAGCTTAGCTCAACATATACATGACCCGATTCAATATTACTTATCACTTTACATGATCCTTATTAATTACAAGTTAAATGGATTAGGGTTTCCCTTGGTTTTGCTTTATACCTCTCGGCCACAAAAAGAAAACAAGGAAACATGACGAAACAAAATATAACTTGACATATTCATGCAAGGTACGTTAAAGGAAAACAAATAAACATATACCTTTACTTGATTAAGCAAAATCGACACCAATGGTGTGTTTGGGAGTCTCGGCCGAGCAAAGGAAGAAAAGAAAAAGAGAGCAAATAAAACTAGGGTTTCAATTTAATGATTATGTGATGTATTTATAGTTGTAGTATTTGAGTTAGACTAGGAAAGTAATTGGGTTTGGGTTGGCTTGGGTCCAACCGAACACACATCAAACACAAAATGGGCTTCGGCCCCCTTGGCTCACACGACACAAAACAAACACCCTCTTGATCCTTGGCTTGGCGCAAAACAAAACAAAAGACACGAGTCCATTAAACAAACGAACGGCCCAACTTATTAGCGAAACATTTACTTCCTTCGTCGTACCAAAGTCGTTCACGAAATTATATTCGTTAAGTTTTATTTATTAGGTTTTTAATTTCGTACTTTATTATAAACGTGTTTTACGTATTTTATTATTCTTGGTTCCAAGGGTATTTTAGTCTTTATATAGGTTTTAGATTTTCTGGTTTTACAACTCTTCCCCTCTAAAAAAAAAATTTTCGTCCTCGAAAATTGAAATGAAACGGAAACGAGACGAGAATGAAATAAGAACATACCGAACTATTCAAAGAAATGAGGATAACTAGCTCGCATCGACTCTTCGGTCTCCCAAGTAGCCTCACGCTCTGGGTGATTTTTCCAAAGAATCTTAACGAACGGAATAACTTTACTTCTCATGACTCTTTCTTGTCTTTCCAAAATAGCTTCTGGTTCTTCAGGCAAAGACATATCGGATCGAATCTGATCAAACGGATACGAAGCAACGTGTAATGGATGATAATTGTATCCTCTTAGGAGAGATACATGGAACACATCATGAACATGCGATAACTGAGGCGGAAGTGCTAATCGATACGAAACTTCTCCTATACGTTCCAGAATTTCAAACGGACCAATGAATCGAGGACTAAGCTTGCCCTTGATTCCAAAACGTTTCACACCTCTAAACGGCGAGACTTTCAAAAATACCCGATCACCAACTCGAAACTCTAAATCACGACGATGCTTGTCGGCATAACTTTTCTGACGAGACCTAGCCTCCTTCAACTTTTCTCTAGCAACAGCTACTTTCTCATTAGTGATCTCAATCATTTCCGGACCTTCGATTAGACGTTCACCTACTTCATCCCAACAAGTAGGTGATCTACATTTTCTTCCATAAAGAAGTTCAAACGGTGCTGCCTTAATACTAGCATGCCAACTGTTGTTGTATGCAAACTCTACCAAACACAAATATTCATCCCAGCTGCCAGTCCATTCCAAAGCACAAGCCCTTAGCATGTCCTCTAAGGTCTGAATAGTCCTCTCTGACTGACCATCTGTTTGAGGATGAAATGCCGTACTAAAATTAAGTCGAGTACCCCAAGCTTTCTGCAAACCCTTCCAGAAACGAGAAGTAAAACGCGGATCCCTATCTGACACAATAGCCGTCGGAGTACCATGAAGTCTAACTATCTCTTGCTGAAAAATCTCTGCCAATCTGCCAATACCATAATCCTTCCTAATTGGTAAGAAATGAGCTGATTTGGTTAGTCAATCAACAACCACCCAAATCGCATCATGCTTCTTCTTAGTAAGAGGTAGTCCAGTCACAAAATCCATAGATATCTTATCCCACTTCCATGTCGGAATATCCAATGGTTGTAATAGTCCACTAGCTCTTTGATGTTCGATCTTCACTTGCTGACAAATCATACACTTCGACACAAACGTTGCCACATCTTGCTTCATGCCGTTCCACCAGAAATACTGTTTCAAATCCCTATACATCTTGGTAGAACCAGGATGGATAGTGAAAGGAGAACTATGAGCTTCAGTTATAACTTTCTCACGAAGTACCTGATCATTGGGAACGCAAAGCCTATCTTCATACCATACAATTCCGTCGTTATCAACCTTAAACTCCGTCTGCTTACCTTCTTCAACATTCTGAGCTACGGCCCACAACTCGCCGTCATCTTTCTGAGCTTCCTTAATTTGCAGTATAAGGTTCGACTCCACCTTCATACTAGCCCAGTATCCACCAAAACCTCGTACGCACAACTCAACATCCAAACGCTCTAAGTCACGAATGATCCTAGGCTCAATCTCAACACTTGCAATCATACCTGATTTCCGGCTAAGTGCGTCAGCAACTACATTAGCCTTACCAGGATGGTACTGAATGTTAGTGTCATAATCCTTAAGAAGTTCTAACCATCTTCTTTGTCTCATATTGAGTTCCTTTTGAGTGAAAATATACTTGAGACTCTTATGGTCGGTGAAAATATCGCACGTCTCTCCATACAAATAATGTCTCCAGATCTTCAACGCGAACACCACAGCAGCTAACTCAAGATCATGAGTTGGGTAATTCTCCTCATAAGGTTTCAGTTGTCTTGAAGCGTAAGCTATCACCTTACCATGTTGCATTAAGACACATCCCAATCCTTTCTTAGATGCATCGCTATAGATTTGATATCCTCCAGAACCAGATGGAAGAGTTAAAATAGGAGCGGAAACCAACCTCCGTTTCAACTCTTCAAAACTCTTTTCTCTTTCATCCGTCCACACGAACTTTTCACCTTTCCTCATCAATTGGGTTAAAGGCAAAGCTAAACGAGAGAAACCTTCAACAAAACGCCGATAATATCCAGCCAGTCCTAGAAAACTCCTGACCTCAGTCACTGTCGTAGGTCTTGGCCACTTAGTGATAGCCTCAACCTTAGACGGATCCATGGTTATACCATCAGCTGATACGATATGACCAAGGAAAGCGACTTGTCCTAACCAAAATTCACACTTCGAGAATTTGGCGTACAACTTCTTCTTCCTCAGAATCTCCACAACTATCCGGAGATGTTGCTCATGCTCTTCTTCAGACTTAGAGTAAACCAAAATGTCATCGATGAAAACAATAACGAACTTATCGAGAAACTCATGGAAAACACGATTCATCAGGTCCATAAACACAGCAAGCGCATTCGTCAAACCAAAAGGCATAACGAGAAACTCATAATGACCATATCTGGTACGAAACGCGGTCTTAGGAACATCTTGTTCCTTCACACGTAGTTGATGATAACCAGACCTCAGATCAATCTTAGAAAAGAACTTAGCTCCTTGCAGTTGATCAAACAAATCGTCTATGCGCGGAAGAGGATAACGGTTCCGAATAGTAATACGGTTGAGTTCACGGTAGTCGATACATAGACGCATACTTCCATCCTTCTTCTTTACAAACAACACAGGTGCGCCCCATGGAGAAACACTAGGTCGAATGAATCCATTATCTATCATCTCTTGCAGCTGTTCCTTCAACTCCTTCAGTTCTACAGGTGCCATACGATACGGAGCTTTCGAAATCGGTTTAGCACCAGGGATTAACTCAATGCTAAACTCAACTTCTGGAGCTGGGGGAAGTCCAGGGAGTTCATCGGGAAAAACGTCGGTGAATTCACAAACAACGGAAAGGTTTTCAATGTTAGGACTCTCCAAAGATGTGTCCCTAACAGATGCCAGAAAACCTTGACACCCATGAGCAATCATGGTTCGTGCCTTCATAGCAGAAATGAACTTAACAGATTTGAGTGGTTTAGAACCATAATAAACGAATTCAGGATGTTTTACGTCTCCAAAGATCACAGTTCTAGCATAGCAGTCAATGGAAGCTCTATGATAAGCCAACCAATCCATGCCTAGAATGATATCAAAGTCGACCATATCGAGAGGATACAGATGTGCAGGGCGAATACGATCATCAAAACGAAGAGGACACTTAACGTATTTATGATCAATAATCATGTGGTTTTTCATAGGTGTAGATATCGATAAGTGATTCGTTAGTGGTTGTGGTTTCATATTAAGTTTCTTAGCACATGTGACAGATATGATGGAGTGTGTGGCACCGGTGTCAAATAAAACGAAGACAGAATAATCATCAATGAAAAGAGTTCCCGTAATGGTACCTGAAGTATGCTCCGCCTGATTCCGAGTAGTAGCATAGACACGTCCAGTAGTAGGTGGCGGCTTGGTGTAGTTCCCAGGAATCGCCGGGTTCCTCTTAGGGCAATCCTTGATCTTGTGAGTAGTAGAACCACAAGAGAAACATCCACCGGTGGCCTTGAAACACGGTCCCGGATGAGCCTTTCCACAAGTAGTACAGATAGGTGGGGGAGGCAAAACTTCAGCTGTCCTTTGCTGACCAAAAGATCCTGAAGCACGACCCTGATTCGATCCTCGAGTCGACTGATCTTTGTTGTAACGCTGGTTATTGTTACCCTGATTCTGACGATCATTTCCATTCTTACCAGCAGCTCTGCTATCCTGACCCCTCGCCTCAGGGCGCCTAGAGTCCACATTCCTTCCCGACTGACCCCGCTGATCATAACCCTTATCCACTTGTCCCCTCGAATCATAACTCCTGCTAGTATTTCCCTTATACTCATTACTTTGAGTCCTACCTTGAATCCGATCACCATCGCGATTACGTTTGTTGTAACCTGAACCCTCATAAAAGATCTCAATGTTACGAGCTGCATCATTGCAGGCCGACACATCCTCATACTCAGTGTTAAGCAGTCGGTCCAACACCCACTTCTTCAGTCCCCATTTGAAATGCTTAGCTTGGCGCCTACCATCTCCAGCAATCGCTCCAACAAAGCTTACCAACCTCATAAACCTACTCATGTACTCATTGGAGTTCTAATTATCAAACTGGTAGATCGCCTGATAATCCCTCTCATACCTTTGCTGTTCAGCATCAGGGAAGTAACGGTTATAGAAGATAGTCCGAAACTCCGCCCAAGTACAAGTAACAGCGAAAGCATCTCCTCCTCTTGCTTGTTTCAATGCTTTCCACCAATTCAAAGCATCACCTTCCAATTTGAATGCAGCTAAACGAGTCTTAAATCCATCTCCACAACCCAGTACTTCAAACAGCTTCTCAACATGAGTGATCCAGTCCTCAGCTTCAGTGGGAGTAGCAGCAGTGCTAAAAGAAAGAGGCTTGAGCTTACCGAAACGCTCGAGCCAAGTATGTATGCCGACGGGTTGAGCACCTCCACCGCTTCCCGAAGGTTCACCAGTCTGATTCCGAATATTGTTGATCACCTGTTCCATCATCTCAGGTGTAGTCAAACCAGGGAAGAGAGAATTGAGAGCATTCGCAATCGCAGCATCCATGTTAGGAGCATCATCGTCTCCATCCGCGCCACCAGTAGTACGAGTTCGAACCATCTGAATGATATTCAAACGATTAGCAAAAGAACAAAGGTGAGATACGAAATAGAAGTTCGCAGAAGGAAACCTAAGTCTACCCAATCCTCACAGGTCAAATCTTAATTCTAAGGGATAACTTAAGGTTCTTATGTTCACAGGTCCTGACTACAAGTCGTAAACCTGGGCTCTGATACCATAAATTGTAACGCCCCGACCCGCCAAGGGTAAAGGAATCACAAGTAATGGTGTCATATCAAAGCAAAACATTCATAACCAAAAGAAAGTCTTAACATAAATGCGGAAAATAATCCAAGTCAAATGACTTCAATACATAGGTCCCAGCGGAAGCATAATAAACTTCAACATAATATCTGAAATAAATAAGTCTAAAAGGCATCATAAGAAATCAAAGCTAAAATCTCTAAGGTAAGTCCACTCAAGCACTCATCCCAAAGCAACCCAGCTTCCAATGCTTAGATACCTGCCGCGGAAGAAAAGAAAAGTGCGGCTGAGCTTCAAAAGCCCAGTGAACAGATATGAAAGCAAAAGCGAATACTAAACGATAACGGATACGAAATAAAGTGAATGAGCAATAGCAAAATCATAATCCTTTTTAAAACATAAATCGTAATTTCAAATGAAGTTTATAGTCAACTACCACGAGCCCAGAACTTATATCAGATCACATTCATAATCACGTAAGGCAACATTTGTAGGGGAGACCTACCAGAGTTATGAAGGACGTGCATGCACGCAGCATCAATCATCAGATAACATATAACATATAACATATAACAGATCTAGGATGCATCCATACGCCCCTTCCTACATATTCACAAATATGCTTCACCATCCAGAGACGTGGCAGAACATCACTCTACTGCCCTAGAGTCATATCAGAAGTGCATCACTGATACGGACATGGAACCCCCATGACTAGTTAAATATTTAGCTCGGGTGTCAAACTATCTTAGGTCAAATCAGAATGTCATAACTGACACAGATCATATTTATCAGAAAATCATTCATGTTTCCAAAATCATAGTTTTCATATCAAATAGTTCATAAATCAGATGTTTCATAATTCAAAAATCAGAGTTCAGATAAGCAATAGCTCAAACAAATCAGATTTGGGATTCATAGCAAAGGCTTAGGAAAAACCTAATACGAAAGAAAACATTAAGAGAAACCTTTACTGAAAAGGTCAGAATATCTGTACCTTATTCCAACGCAAAGATCGAAAAGCAGAAAGACGAAAAACAAAGGATTACTCCCTCTTCACAGAACCTATAGACATTAACGGTCGTCCACGTTATTTATGATTCCATAATCGTCAAAATGATCTTTTAATATTTAGTATTCATACTTTAATGATCTTCATACTTTTAGGATTTATTAATGAGTCTTAAATATTTTATAATAAATGTTGTAGATTAGGGTTCGTTATATCATTTATTAAGGTCTAGGTTAAATGTGAAAATAGTTTTATAAGTCATAACTCACACACGAAATAACACTTACTATATTTAACTCAAACCCTAATATACTCTCATTTATGTTCTAGGGTTTCTTACTCTTTAATATCTCATTAATATGCATTTACTTTACATGTTACGTCTTAATGACTCGCTACTTAACCTAATACGTAATTAATAACCTTCTTTACTTTTACACTTTATCATACACGTTTATGATTTCATGTGACCATAAGTTATTAGGGTTTAGTATACTTATACGCTTTACATATTAAACTAGGGTTTATGTTTACGTACCCTTACTTATTTATTACACGTCTAAATCTCATATACATATGTATTCGGTTCACCTAGGGTTTCGGCTAGCATGTTTACGCAAGTTCTAGTTCATTTAAACATGTTTCATATACAAGTTATAATGTTTTAAACCCCATTCGAAAGTCATGCATGCCTCGGTCCAAACTCATGCATGCTTCGGCTTAGCTTAGCTCAACATATACATGACCCGATTCAATATTACTTATCACTTTACATGATCCTTATTAATTACAAGTTAAATGGATTAGGGTTTCCCTTGGTTTTGCTTTATACCTCTCGGCCACAAAAAGAAAACAAGGAAACATGACGAAACAAAATATAACTTGACATATTCATGCAAGGTACGTTAAAGGAAAACAAATAAACATATACCTTTACTTGATTGAGCAAAATCGACACCAATGGTGTGTTTGGGAGTCTCGGCCGAGCAAAGGAAGAAAAGAAAAAGAGAGCAAATAAAACTAGGGTTTCAATTTAATGATTATGTGATGTATTTATAGTTGTAGTATTTGAGTTAGACTAGGAAAGTAATTGGGTTTGGGTTGGCTTGGGTCCAACCGAACACACATCAAACACAAAATGGGCTTCGGCCCCCTTGGCTCACACGACACAAAACAAACACCCTCTTGATCCTTGGCTTGGCGCAAAACAAAACAAAAGACACGAGTCCATTAAACAAACGAACGGCCCAACTTATTAGCGAAACATTTACGTCCTTCGTCGTACCAAAGTCGTTCACGAAATTATATTCGTTAAGTTTTATTTATTAGGTTTTTAATTTCGTACTTTATTATAAACGTGTTTTACGTATTTTATTATTCTTGGTTCCAAGGGTATTTTAGTCTTTATATAGGTTTTAGATTTTCGGGTTTTACACTCACGTTGCTTCCACTATAGATATTGCGTCTGGCAAATGTAATAGAAATAGTGATGTAACGAATGCTAAACCTTTAAGTACTTTTGATATTCAGTCTGATGCACCTTGTGTTATTTGTCGTAAACGTATGAATTCTGATTGTCATGACAAATGTGTTGCTAAAGCTATCATCTCTCGTTTACGGAATCCTAAGAATCAGAATACCTCTAGGCCCACTAATCTTTCTAAGTCTGTGCTTGGTAAACCGCCCTCTTTAGATTCTAGGAAGCACATTGCTGTCCCTGTAGCTCCAGTTTCACCTCCTAAGAATGTAGTACCACCTAGTGCATTCACTAAGACTAAAGCAAATACTAGTTGGAGATGGCAGAAATGGATATATAACACACTAGGATTTAAATGGATGCCTAAAGTTATTGATGTGTGTATGTCTACTATAACTGCTCCAGAACCCTCTAACATTTCGGGTTCCACATCTACTTCTATTCCATCTGTGTGTAATGCAGGTGATACAGATCATTCTCTGGATTGTTGATAACGGATGTTCCCGACACATGACAGGCAATCTTAAACTGTTATCAAACTTTATTGCAAAGTTCATTGGCAATGTCAGATTCGGGAATGATCACTTCGCAGCTATCATGGGCTACGGAGACTATATCAATGGGAACATAAAAATTAGCAGGGTTTATTATGTGGAAGGCCTCGGTCACAATCTGTTTTCAGTAGGTCAGTTCTGTGATGGAGATTTGGAGGTTGCTTTCAGGGAGAAATCTTGTTTCATTCGTGATCTACAAGGAAACGACATTATGTCTGGCTCGCGTAATTCAAGTCTTTACACTATCTCTATGCAAGACATGGTTGCTTCATCTCCCATCTGCTTACTTTCAAAGGCAACATCAACAAAATCCTGGCTATGGCACCGTCGTCTATCACATTTAAACTTTCAAACTATAACCAATCTTGCTCGACACAAACTAGTTGAAGGTCTCCCACGATTCCGGTATTCTAAAGATCACCTTTCCTCAGCCTGTGAACAAGGGAAAAGCACTCGTGCTCATTTTCCTTCAAAGGTGGAACACAGCTCTCAGCATGTGCTTCATCTTCTTCACATGGATTTGTGTGGCCCGATGCGCGTGCAAACGATCAATGGCAAACGCTACATCTTAGTAATTATTGATGACTATTCACGATGGACTTGGGTCTACTTTCTTCGAAGCAAAGACCAAGCTCCACAAATGATCATCACCTTTCTCACAAAAATTCAAGTTCAGCTCTGGAACACCGTCCGCCAAATAAGAACAGACAAAGGAACTGAATTTGTTAACCAAACTCTTCAAGAATTTTATGAGAAAGTGGGAATTGAGCATCAGACATCTATTGCACGTACACCAGAACAAAACAGAGTTGTTGAAAGACGAAACCGAACGTTAGTGGAAGCTACAAGAACAATGTTAATCAATGCTAAACTTCCAGATTACTTATGGGCAGAAGCTGTATCAACTGCATGCTATACTCAAAATCGTTCAATGATTACGAAACGCCACAACAAAACACCTTTTGAGCTTCTCCAAAACCATAAACCGAATCTCAAACACTTTCATGTATTTGGATCCCTTTGCTATCCGAATAATGATCATGATGATTTTGGAAAGCTCAAAGCCAAAGCTGACATTGGAGTCTTTATTGGATATTGTCAGAATTCTAAAGGTTACCGGATCTAGAATCGTCGTACAAAGCAAGTTATGGAAACGATTCATGCTCATTTTGATGAACTTACAGAAATGGCTTATGAGTATAACAGCTTGGAACCCGGTCACAACCGCTTAAACTTCCCTCAAACCTCATCATCAGCTGAACAAAGCCCCCAACTCACTCGTCAACAAATGGAAAGGTTATTTGCTCCGCTGTTCAGTGACGATATTGATGAACGTGCTCTAGGTGTATCCGCTGTTTCCGCTGCTCAACCTGATACTAATCTTATACCTGATACACCTGCTACAACAACTACTGTTGAAGAAGCACCACCAGTTGAATCCACCACAACAGTTGAACAAACCGCTTCCAACAATGATGAACCGGCTGATGATGTTCTTAATGAAGTACCCCCACCTACAGATTTTGATCCAAATGCATTCTTTAACCCGTTTGCTAATGAAACTGCTGCACCTGATGTCGCGGAATCATCAACAAACCATTTGAATCCTCAGAATCTGCACAATGTATACCAACATCAACCCTCTACACATCGCTGGACAAAAGACCATCCTCTAGAAAATATTATTGGCAACCCGAATCAACCAGTCGTTACAAGACAACGTCTTCACACAGATGGTGAACATTGCATTTATGCTCTCACTGTCTGCCAATCTGAGCCTAAAAACATTAAAGACGCAATGACAAAAGCAACTGGATTGAATCCATGCAGGAAGAACTCAACAAATTCAAACGTCTTGAAGTATGGGAACTGGTTGAAAGACCAACAAGGGTCTACGTCATTGGTCTTAAATGGATTTGGAAGAACAAATTGGATGCTGAAGGGAACGTAATCAGAAACAAGTCACGTCTGGTAGCTAAGGGTTATTGACTGAAGGAGGGTATTGATTTTGAAGAATCATTTGCTCCGGTTGCTCGTCTTGAGGCTGTTCGGATATTTCTCGTGTTCGCGGCTCATATGAATATGACGGTCTTTCAGATGGATGTCAAAACTGCGTTTCTAAATGGACAACTGAAAGAAACGGTTTATGTCAGCCAACCAGAAGGATTCGTTGATCCTGAGTTCCCGAACCATGTCTACAAACTGAACAAAGCTCTGTATGGTCTTAAACAAGCTCCTCGGGCATGGTACGATAAGCTATCATCTTTCCTCATTGCTAATAATTTCACCAAAGGTTCGGTCGACCCTACTCTTTTTATACAATATCACGTGGCACATATCTTAATTGTTCAAATTTACGTGGATGACATCATTTTTGGGTCTACGCATAAAAAGTACTCAATCGCTTTTGCAAAACTAATGAAGAAAATTTTTGAAATGTCCATGTTGGGTGAACTTACGTTCTTTCTAGGACTGCAAGTTCATCAATCACCCTGTGGTATTTTCTTGAGTCAGTCCAAATATGCCCTTGAATTGTTAAACAAATTTGGAATGAAAACCTGTGACACTTATGCCACACCAATGACTCATACCAAGAAGCTAGACGCTGATTTACATGGGAAATTAGTGGACCCTACCAAATACCGAAGTATTATTGGGTCTCTCCTGTATCTAACAGCTAGCAGACCTGACATTGTCTTTGCCGTTTATCTCTGCTCCCGTTATCAGTCGAGACCAACTGAAACCCACCTCTCTGAGGCTAAAAGAATCCTCCGATACATCAAGGGAACCATTCACTTGGGGATCTGGTATCCGAAGGATTCTAGTTTTGAACTAATCGCTTTTTCAGATGCTGATCACGCAGGATGTTTAGATTCACGGAAAAGTACTTCAGGAGCACTACAATTTCTTGGTGATAAACCGGTGTCCTGGCAATCGAAGAAGCAGGATTGTACATCGCTGTCATCAACCGAAGCAGAATATGTAGCCATGTCGGCATGTTGTGCTCAAGTCATCTGGATGAGAACACAACTCAAAGACTATGGTTACGTATTTGACAGAATCCCGATGTACTGCGACAATCGGAGTGCCATTGCGATCTCGTGCAACTCAGTTCAGCACTCGAAATCTAAGCACGTCGATCTTCGCTATCATTTCATCAAGGACCATGTAGAACAGGGTACAGTTGAATTATACTTCGTGGGTACAGAATACCAATTGGCAGATCTACTCACCAAAGCCTTGCCTCCCGCTAGGTTTAATGAGTTGGTCCACCAGATTGGTATGCGGTGTTTGACTCAAGAGGAATTGGATGAACTCTTAAAACAGTCTTAAAAACCAGTCAAACACCAAAATCTCTTTTGTAAATATTTTTCAAAAACAAAATACAAAAATATAAAACCTGACAAAACAACAAAAATATTCTTCTATCTATTTTTCTTTTAACATGGCAAGTACATTTCTTCCGTCAACACTCTAATCTTTCAAAATCCAGTATTTTTCCGATCAAGTGTTGAGGGGGAGAAAATAAATACTTAACTGTTTCAAAATAACTGTGTACTTGCATGTTATACTATCCCGGTTGATTCTTTAATAATGGTGGTCACATTTCTGGTTTTCTGACACTCCTCGGACTAAAATTTATAACCTTTCATTATTTCAAAAGTCGAGTGGGAGTGTCGTCAAAGTTATTTCCAAGTATTCTTCATTTGGTAACCAAAATGGAAGTTAAAAGGCTTTGGATGAAAATGGAAAGGTGGAGGGACTAAAACTGTCAAAATACGAAAGTTATTTTAATAAAACATCCCACCTAACTTTTCATCTTGACATTTATTACACACACCAAACAAATCCTACGCCTAAGATTTAAACTGCAAATCCGTGTTTTGGATCAACAATTTGTAAGTGTTTTTGTGTTCTTAACAAGATTACAAACAATGGTTTTGAATCGTTTTGAAAAATAACGGTTAGATCTTAAACTAGGGACGATTTTGTGTTCTACGCGTATGCGTATGAACACATAATCTTGTTTATGTGTTTGTGGTTAAAAAGATTGTGTCAAAACGTTTCTAAAACATCAATGATACCGTTTTTATCCTCAAAACTTCCCCAGAAACACGAATTGATTGAATCTGGAAAACTAGGGTTTATGCGTAAATTGGGTGTTTTCTTGTGTGAACGTTTCTGGACAATTAGTTGCTTATAATATGTTGTTTATGTGATGAATTGACTATATCCATGCTTAGAACTTTCCCAGAAACATCAAAAGTGAAAGAATTGAAATTTAGGGTTCTAGTTCATACGAATTGGGTATTCTTGATTCATGTGTAGTTTCATGTTAAAACTTGGATAAACATACTTAGTAGGCTTCTAAGACTTCCCAGAAAAAGTTTGGTGCAAATCCTATGGCTAGATTTCATATGCGTAATCCTTAAACTTTAGGGTTTAAGTTCTACGCATAAGGTTTTTTTCGCGTAAACTGTTTGACAAGTATTCATGCCATGATCTGTTATAGAATGAATGTATGTGCTAAAATTGAGGATATGATGATTTTATTTTAGGTTTGCAACACGTAAAAATCAGAATCAAGGTTGTTAGACATCTACGCATAAGGATCACCTTACGCGTAGCATGTTATGCGTAAGAGAAATCTTACGCCTAGCTTTTACGCGTAAGGTTCTACATAAGGGACTACGCGTATCCTGTGAAGGATATGCGTAAACAGTGACCTCTACGCATAAGGTCTACTCTTACGAGTAAGCCTTACGCGTAAGGTTTTATATGCGCTTCCGCGTAAGCTCTATGCATAAGGTCCCCTTTTCCTACGCGTAATATTTCTTACGCGTAAGTCAGGGTCCTACGCATAAGCTTGCGCCTTTACGCGTATAACTCCTGTTTACGCATAAGCTACCATTTCTACGCCTAAGCCTTGATCAAACCTTCATTATGAATTGTTACGCGTGCGAACTTGTAAATAAATAAATCATAACGACACGAAACCAATAATGTCACTAATAAGCTTAAATGTGTAATATGTTGTGAAAAATATTAGATAACATAAACTTTAAAACCTAAAGTTAACTAACTCTCAAAACTTATCACGACGTCATTGGACTATTGAACAAACAAGTGATTTTGGACTCGTAACAATCATTGACATATTTCATTCAAATTATTAGACAATAAAACCATCTGTTGACTAACATAATGTTTTTCGATATGTTGGTTCTTTTGGCTAAATGTATTTCAGATCATGACATGGATGCTCAAATGAATGTGGATGCACCAAATGTACTCACCATTGCTGATATCTTCCCTCATGGCTATCCAATGAAGATTGGAAAGAACAACCTTCGTGTTGACTTTGAAACCCTCACCTGTTCAGAATCTTCTTGTCTCATTGCTGTTGATATTCTGAAGAACCATCCTTATCAGAACATGCTCTCCCACTCTGCTACTGTTCCAGAGATCTACATTCAACAGTTTTGGACAACAATGCAAAAGATCAAAGGACAGAATGCTGTGACGGTGACACTCAATCACAAGCAAATCACCATCACTCCTGCAGATTTAAGAGCCGTTCTCCTCATTCTTGACATCATACCAACCGAATACTCTGCTGCACCTACTGAAGAGACTGTTCTGCAATTTTTGATTGATATTGGGTATGACGAAGCTTCAGGGGTTATTAATAAGCATTCTCAAGTGGATCTTAAGAACATTCCTCAGCCTTGGAGAACCCTCTATATCATCATCACAAAATCTGTTTCTGGTCGTGACAGTGGCTATGAGCATCCCAAGCTCGTGGAACTGCAAATCTTTTGGGCTCTAATCAACATGAAACACATTGAAATTGAAGCTCTGATATGGGATGACATGATGACCTTCCTCAAAAAGCTTGGCTCAAAGATTCCTTATATCAGATACACAAAACTGTTGATCCAAAGAGCTCTTGGACTCAATTATGATATCCCCAAGAGACTCAATGACCCCGACAATCACGACATGTTGTCTGAACCTACACTAACTGTCAGATGCAAGGAATCAACAACGAAGAAACAAGGTGCTGTGTTGCCGGATCTCTTTCTCTCAAATGAACTCAAACATCTCTACTCTTATAAAAGATATTTGGTAGCTGTGAAAGAGAACAAAGTTGGTTTTCTCGATGAAAAATCTTCTAGTACACCTACAAGGAGAACCAGAAGAGGGAGTGCAGGGAGTGCTGCAAGCACTGAGAGTCAGAGGAAGTTCCCCAAGAGGAATCCTCCACGAAAAAGGACTGTTCCTTCTAAGGAAGTTGTTCCCATTCCCGTGCCAAAGCCTGAATCGCCAAGAAAGCTAGTGGACGAAAGCTCTGAAGATACACAATCAGACGAAGAGATCTTTTACTCTGAAACTGCAACCGATACTAATCCTTCAGCAGTCAAACCTCCCAGTCCTATAGCTGAACACAGCAAAGGGAAGACTCCAGTGATTGAGCACGAAGAGGAAAGCTCAGAAGAAGAGCCACTGGAAACTGATTACAGGAGGAAGTTCAAATTCGTTAGACTCCAACACGTTGCGAAAGAGTTTGCAAAGGATCAAATGGGTGGCCCCGGAGGGTCAAGTGGTGATGTTCAATCCACACCAATTCCTGATGCGGTTTATCAACCCGATAAGGGAACTGGTGCCACCACTCTTGAACAACAACAAAAGCGCGTGGAAGATTCTATTGATTATGAATTTGAGGAACCAGAAACGGAAAAGACTGAGAAAACAACTGCTGATGATACAAATATTGATGAAACGGACGATTATGATCGTCTTCTTCTAGACAGTCCCGTCCGTTCCAAGGAGAAAACTTCTGAGCCACCAAAGGACCCGGAGTCTCCTCACATCTCATCATCATCGGATTCATCTTCTCACTCCTCACCACCACCATCAAAAAGAACAACCAGATCCACATTCAGATCAGTGAAGAAGCCAACTGCTTCTTGGATTTCTCAAGCTAAGACACGAATCGTTAAAGCTGTCAAACAGGTCAGAAAGAAAGACGTGCTTTACAAGAAGCTGAATTTTCTTGCTGATCAGGTACAGTACCTTCATGACGAGAATGACGAGATGAAAGTTCAAAGGGAGTATGTCCAGAAGCTCATGAAAGATGATCTTCAAGGGAAAATGGACGAGATGATCAAAGGATACACTCACAAGTACCTTCTTGACATCGTTCCTGGAGTTACTAAGGAGTTGTTCACCAAACAACTCTATCCGAATCTCTTACACCTGGCCAAATAGACTATGAAATCAACTCCAATGCATGTGAACATCAATCCAGTTGATCCCATAATCTTCTAAGATGCTGCATTGGTTAACCGGCTGGTAGCTCAAATGTCAAAACGATCTGCAACATTTGCCTCCTACGAAGGTAAATTGTTTGAAGAATTGCTGGAATACCAACTAAAATCAGCATGCAGAGAAGAAGCTGAAAGGCCTAAGCGTCCACGCGACGATGAAGATAAGGATCAGGATAAGAATGACGAGTCTAAACGCCCGAAGAAGTCTGGTGAATCATCTTCTATGCAACCTCCACCCCAACGGACTCCAGCTCAACAAAGGTCTCCTCCTCGCTCTTCTACTGAAAAACCTCAGGATTCTTCTAAGTTACCACCCCAGACTCAGAAAACTGGTGATCACTTTGAGTATACGGGTGGTGACGATGAGGAATTCCATGAGCCCCAACAACAACCCACCTCTCCCGAAAAAGTCAAGAAACCAGAATCCTCATCCAGGCCTAAGAAAAAGAAGAAGAAGGCGCCTAAGGCTGACGTCGTATCATGGCTAGATGAAGATGACACCGATGAATACGATTGGTTTTCTACACTTGTTAATTCTACTCCCTACCCACCTGAAGGTCAAGATCTGGAAGACGGTAGTACATTGGAGCATGCTAAGTTCTTGCAAGAGAAATTCCGTGTGAAAAAGATGACGAAATCCGAGTTGAAGCGAATCAAGAATGAAGCATTTCAACTGCTCAAAGACAGCTCGGAAAGTGCTATTGAAGTTGAGTATCACCTTGATAATATAGCACGAGCTATGTCTAACAACATGGATTGGCTCAACCCCGAAGCAAACATTGACTTCACCAAACGAGACAACCCTCCATATTACACCGACTGGTCTAAACCTCTACCAACAATCGGCCAACCAGATCAGCCTAGCATTCCATTCCGATATTTCTTCAACAAAGACTTGGAATTTCTTCTACACGGTGGCGATGGTTCAAGGAAATACGCTACATCTCTGACACTTCCATTCCCGGCAGCCATATACTCTAACTGCATAGCCATCGAGGAAAGGGCTAACCACATGTTCTCCAACAATGTGGAAGTATATGACCGTGATGCATTGTATGGGATTCACCATTGGCCGGAACGCCGACGAATCTACTACGCATTGTATGGGAAGTCTCAACATGAAGTGTTCAGTACTAAAGCAATCGTGGCTGTTAAACATGTTGATCTTTCATCTAAATGGGACTACACTTTCCTCAAGAATATCGTGGTCAAAAGGCAAGACGAAAGGGATTATGCATTCTCTGAAGCGGACTTTGAGAATTTTTCTATCAATGACATTTAAGACATGTACCTTGCCAATGTACAGGGTCGCATGAGACAATTCTCGACTGAAGTGCAATGTGAATACATCAAGTCCTTGCTTATCTTCATCAGAAGAATAGTAATCAAAGAACGTGTAGAAGATCTCCAACTTGCAGTTGAATCATATCAGACGCGTGTCAACTTCACTCCACCACAGCTAGATCTTGTCGACATCAACCAGCTTCCACAATACAACCTCGTCAGCAAACCATTCGGCGTCGTTTATCGCAGTGAACTTCAACGAAATTGCTTGATGGCGTGTAGAGATCTTCACAAATTTGGGGATCACACATTGAAGAAGGTTAGGGATGGCTTGGCTTATCGGTTGAAGGAAATACATGAAGGCATTGGGTCTCCAAAGCGATGGAATTCTCAAGACAGAAGGGATGTGCAGAGAATCATCACCAGGATTGATGAAAGGTTGTATCGATGGGACCAGTTCAGAACTCTGGAGAGCTTTGTAGGTGGTCGTCCCAGGATTGCTCTCGCCGGCTATCAATGCCCTGTTCGCATTCCTGGCAATATTGACGGACTTCCTGGTACCCCTTGAACTGCTTCTATTTCATAATATTTTGGATGTGTGATTTAATTATGACTATGGCTTGTGCACACATAACAGTGTACAACCCGTACTTGTCAAGAAAGGACCCTGTGGTACGCTTCAGTGCCACAATCCTATAAAAGGAGCGAAAGCTTCTTACTTTTGAGTAAAACCTATCAAACCTTTCATTTTTCAAAGGTCTTGCTCAAAAGAACAAGTACTTCCCCGTATGATTTTTCAAAACCGCAACCGTTTATATCACTTGTTGAGGGGGAGTATTTGACTAAAATCTTTGTTCACAAAATTGTTCTCAGTGATAATCTTCCCACAAAACTCAAAATGGTCATATTTGATATCAACATTTCATCAAAAATAACATTTATATGCCATTTTTGAGGGGGAGAAAAATATGTGATAAGAAATATGTTGTGTTTTATTCTTGAATATCGTGTGAAAAGACTTCAACCCATGAATTGACGGGATCTGAACAGTCTTACATTGAAAAGATTTGTCTTCCAAAGACTTATCCAAGTAAATTGTACCTATTCGAGAAGCTCTTGATAGACATGAACTTTGACGGGTTTGACAACCTTTCGAGGTTTGTCCACACCTTCAAGGTAGTTATTAGAGCTAGTTGTCACCTAAAAGCTGACAATGTATCTCTTTAATTATGCAACGTAACCGTGTCCCTCTGGGAATTGTCTATCTTGAGTCGATCAATTCAAAAGTGCGAGCTCTTTCCTTACTGTGCAGATTTCTGTTAAAACTCTTAAGCACATGTGGAGGGGGAGTATTTCTTAAAATCTAAAACTCTTGAAGTGTTCAAACATGTTTTTCATTCACAAACACTTTGAGAGATTTTCATGAAAAATAGTTTTATGGCAACGGAGTTATAAGGTGATTAAGGTTAGGAATAACCGTCCTATGATCCGCCAGAGCCGGAGGGATCTACCCAAGGACACAACAAATAGTTAGAATTTAGAAGTCCTTAGGTATGATTATAAAAAGGAGAAAATGAGAATCGGAGAAAGAAGGAGTTGAAGAATTAAAAAGAAATGCAAAGAAAAGGGTGAAAAGAAATAGCCCTCCAGATTATTCAACTTAGGGCAGACACCGGGTTCAATTCATATGCTACTGGTTGTCACTTGATGACGTCGGTATTGAAGATTAAAAGTCGTCATGGACCCAGTGACGCATTCACTAAACCTTCTTAGCCACTCAAGTTTCTCCCAACAGAAGCTTGTTTCATTCTCACAGGGAACCCTACGTAAACTATCAGATTTCTCTTAGAGATTGCTGGTATTGAAGAAGGAGACCCTCTTCCTAGTCTCCGCTCAGGGAAACCAAATCGCACTATTGAGTCTAGAGCCACGAGATTCATCAAAAGATCTCTTAGGAACACTTGACATTTCATCACTTGTCGTTCAACAATAAGAACATCAGTGGTACGTTATCGAGTCCTTCACAGATCTTAGCAATCTATCGAGAACATTTATGAGTGGTTCACTGTAAGATATTGGTTTTGACTTACACATCAAACCATAACACAAAGTGGGCGTATAAGTGGAATTCTAGAGAGAGAAAGTTAGAGGTTTAGGGAACTTTGTGAGAGAAAGTGAAAGATATTATTATGAGCTCCAACTCTCTACCTTGGGTGGTAGAGAGTATTTATAGTCTTACATAAAACGCCACACAACGGGCTGTGGATCAGGCATACAGTGGGTAAAGACCCGTCCGTCCTCGACGGTGTTACTTAACTAAATACTACTTAGCTTAAAATAACTACGACTACGAGCTTTCTAACGATTACATATACTTGAGGTGACCGACTCTTTAATACCTGGAATTTCTAATTCCTAACAATCTCCCCCTAAGGGAGGTCACCTCAATCATGTACTAAAATTACATTGAATACAAACATATATTACATTAAAAATTGTTCTTGCATTCTTGATGTAGTACTTTGCTCCGAGGCTCTTAGTCATTGATTCTTCTCATTGCATGTTTGGTTAATCCAAGTGGAGGTCTTTTATTGATCCACGTGATAATAATTTTGAGCCAGCTTTTGAGATCATCAGCTATCAAAAATCTCTGAGACATCCATTGTGGTGTTGGTATTATGTGATGTTGTGACTTTCGGACCGACATGCTCACAGTCTGGATCATGATATCTTCTCATCAGAGTAACAGAAGCTTTCGTTGATTCATGATATTGGCAGCAGCATAGCAGAAGCATGGAGTGAAAATATCAGAGTCATTGATGCACTAATCATGATTTCTTTTGAGATGAATGTGTTAAGTGAGCATGCGGCTATGGATTGACCGCTTCATTCTGATCAGCTGCAAACGTAGGGTGTACCTGCATACAACAGTTAGCAATAAATCGCACGAAAGTGTCTTTGATCACTTTCGTTGAATTGAGGTACACGGCCCACGGTTCCCCGTTGATCAGTAAAAGTACTGCCTGTGATCAGGTATAATTCCGAAGAATTTCCTTGACAGGGTTTCGCAGCTGCTCTAGCTGTTCTCAAACCGGAACATCTCAAAGAAGACAACACGGAGTGAGTGAACCAGCGAATTTAAGTCCACTGATTGAAAAAATTTTGAAAGACAATCGTGTATTACTTAATAGAAATTGTTTTTGCAATACACCGAAGGTTTTAATGAAAATCAATTATCAATCATAAAACACCTTTTGATTTGAAATATTCGAACACGGTCAAAGTGCTAAAGAAAAGAGTTTTAAGCACAATGACCAGTTTTTCAAAGGCATCCGTCAATCCATAACCTGAACCAGGATTGATTCAAAAGATTGAATCGCCCCATTGTTTCTGTTCAGTTGTCACATGGTTGATCTATATAATAGATCTCACATGCCACCTACTAGGAGCTTGTTTGATGTTGGCTCCAGAAGGCTTTCCATCTTCATTGTGAATATGTATACACATCACTCAGATGTTCTGGCAATACCACAAGGATAATGCGTAGGACTGAAGATATAATCTCTCTTTCCACATTATGTGAAACAGAGAGTCTTCATTTGAGAGTGTCCTAATGAGATTTATTGATGATCTCGTGGCTCTAGACTCAATATGTGCATATTTGGATCCTGTGCCGGAGACTAGGGAGAGGGTCTCCTTCTTCAATATCAACAATCTCTAAGAGAAAGTCGATAGATAATGTTGGTTCCTCGTGAGAATGAAACAAGTCCTTTTAAGAGGAACTTGAGTGGCTTGGGAAGTTTAGTGCAGTGCGTCACTGGGTCCATGACGTCTTGTCTTCAATACCAGTGTTACCTTAGTAACAACCAGTAGCATATGTATTGAACCCGGTTACTGCCCTAAGGTTGAATTGATGGAGGGCTATTTCTTTTCACCCCTTTTCACATTCAGTTCTTTTTCATTCTTTAACCCCTTCAGTGCTTATCGAGACTTCATAGCAAGAACCTTGTTGGGTTTGTTCCAGTACTTGCTCTGTCTCAGTCCGCACTCTTCCCATATCTCACTTTTCTCCTTTTATCATCATACCTAAGGACTTCTTCACTAACTAGTGGATTGTCCCTGGGTAGATCCCTCCGGTTCTGGCGGATCATGGGAACCAATACCTAACCTTATCATCCTTATATCACCGTACATAAAGTAAAGTTGGTCGGTCTATTTGGTATTGTTCATCTGCCATTGGAACCAATTGAAAAACCATTAGAAAATCAATCCAGATACTTGTGATATATTATCAAAACATTTTGTACCTGAATTGTTGTTGATATTTTTAGAACAAGTGCTCCCCCTCAACATGTGCATCAAATGTTTGAAATCGTTTTGCACACGGAGGCAAGAGGAAGAATTAACTTCTTTGATTACCATTTTCTAAAAGATATCAACATTACTTCCCAAATCGAATCAATTAGATAAAGCATTTTGGGGAAGGATGCGATTTTCATGATTTTGCTCCCCCTCAATATGTGCTTCTAGGTTTGAAAAGGGTTTTGCACATACTAGAGAGAACCTGCACATTGAGATAAGTGATCACGTTTCAAATCATGGGTTTAAGATAGAAGCTCCCCCTCAACATGTGCATGGAAAATTTGAAATCGTTTGTCACATGTGGGAAGGATAGCATGTACATCCTTATAAAACCATTTACCGAATTATCAGTTTAAATCCAATTTAAATCACACATTCTCCCCCGATCACAATTATCAAATCATTTGAGATTTGTGATCTCTTATTCATTTAAATTGATTTTGAAAGCTTTTAAGGGGAATTGTGACTTGATTATGAAAGCGTTTTAACTGATAAGGATCGGATTTAAAGACTTTAAACTCCATTGGTAAAACATGCATGAATATCTTTTGAAAACAATTTAATGCCAAATAACTTTTTAATTTAATTGAAATCATTCTCCCCCTCAATCAATGACATAGGTTGTTGATTGAGAGATTGATATTTTGACAAATAAGTCCAGATGAATATCAAAAATAGAGTCCGAGTTATTTTTCAAAATAGTTAGTTTTCATCAGATAAAGGTTTATAGAATCAAAAGCATGGAATTTTGAAAACATGATAAAGTATGACTCTGTTCTTTCTTTTAAAAAAACGGGTTACTGCCTGAGATGACAATAAACCATTTTATTCTCTTTCTCCCAAAAATAATTTTTTTATTTTTTTATTTTATTTTATTTTTTTTATAAGAATTCGAACAACATCTAAAGTCCCGTGTCATTCTTTGAAGGACAGCACAAAGACCGTAGATATTGTCGAACCGAGGAAAACATGACAAAAAGACAATATTTTTTGGAATTTTTCAAGAGATTTTTTGTTTAATGGATTTTTGAAAGTTTTATAATTTTCTATTTGCTTTTTGAAGAGATATTTACAAGAGATAGATGAGCATAGACCTTTACCACTCGTCTTCCTCCTGAAGACGTCTGAGTGTTTCATGTTGAAGGCTTTTCAATCCTAGTCGTGGAAGTATGAACTCAAAACGTTCTCTTAGAAGAGCTTTCGTGAAGATGTCTGCTAACTGGTATTCAGACCTCACAAAATAGAGTTCCACCACACCTTTTTCCACTTGTTCCCTGATGAAATGATGTCGAATGTCGATATGCTTTGCTCTTGAGTGTTGAACGTTGTTGCATGAGAGAGCAATAGCACTTTTATTATCACAATACAGAGGGATTTTGTTGAATTCAAAGCCATAGTCAGATAATTGAGATCTCATCAATAAGATTTGAGCACAACAAGATGACATGGCTATGTATTCAGCTTCTGTAGAGGAAATAGAAGTACTCATTTGCTTCTTTGAAGACCAGCTCACAAGCTTATCACCCAAAAACTGAGCACCTCCAGATGTACTTCGACGAGTATCTTGACATCCTGCATGATCAGCATCTGCATAGGCTGTTAGTGACATACCGGTGTCCTTCGGGTACCAAAGACCCATATTGATGGTTCCTTGGAGATACCGAAATACCCGTTTAACCGCTTCAAGGTGCTTTTTAGTAGGCTTAGCCTGGTATCTAGCACACATGCAAACAGCGAACAAGATGTCTGATCTACTAGCTGTGAGGTACATCAGGGATCCAATCATACTACGATATTTTGTTTGGTCAATCATGATCCCTGAGTGGTCCTCATCTAGTTTGGTTCGGTCAATCATGTGAGTGTCAACCGGGTCACTTGAATCAAATCCAAATTTCTTTAAGATCTCAGTTGCATATTTAGATTGATTTATGAAAATGCCTCCGGGACTTTGCGAAATTTGTAATCCCAAGAAAAATGACATTTGTCCCATCATTGACATTTGAAATTTTGAACTCATTTCATTTGAAAAACGATCACATTCCATAGGGTCTGTCGAGGCAAAAATAATATCATCAACATAAATTTAAACATGAATTAAATGTTTGCCTGACTTCCTGGTGAACAATGTTGGATCAACTGCTCCTTTGCTAAATCTGGTAGATAGAAGAAACTTTGATAGTGTATCATACCATGCCCGTGGAGCTTGCTTTAAACTGTAAAGAGCCTTCTTCAAACGATAAACGTGAGTAGGATGCTCTTGATTCACAAATCCTTCAGGTTGGCTGACGTAGACGACTTCTTTAAGATCTCCGTTCAGAAATGCCGTCTTTACATCCATCTGATAGACTACCATGTTCTTACTAGCAGCATTAGCCAAAAAGATTCTGATTGCCTCGATTCGAGCAACTGGAGCAAAATATTCTTCAAAGTCAATACCCTCCTCTTGACGGTATCCTTTAGCAACTAATCGAGCCTTGTTCTTCAACACATCACCATGCTCATCAAGTTTCACTTTGAAGATCCATTTAAGAGCAATAATCATAGCACAGTCTGGAGCAGGTACTAACTCCCATACATCAAGTCGATCGAACTCATGAATTTCATCTTGCATGGCATTGAACCAGCTATCTTCATTCATGGCGGTTTTAACATCTTTTGGTTCGATCTTAGATAGTACGGAGTTGAAGAAGCACCATAAGGCATCGGTTGCAAGTTGTTTTCGTGTTGATACAGGACGAGAGGGATTTCCAATGATGTTGTCTAGTGGATGATCGTGAGTCCATTTTCTAAGGTGTTCATGTGGCAGTTGTTGAGGGACTGAGGTAGCAGAGTCGATGTCTCCTGAAGAAGATGGTTCTGATGATGATTCAGGAGCAAATATGTTTTGAAATGGAGCATCTTCAGGGGTAGCAAAGGGATTAACTTCATCACTGATGCCAGAAACAGTTCCAATATGTACATTTGAAGAATGATGATTTGTTGATGTGACTGAAGAATCAGTAGCAGGTGCATCTTGACTTAAAGATATTGAGACTGAGGGATTGACTTCATTCACAGGAATATGAGCAGCCTCTGTTGTAGGAATCGACAACTCATTAGTACTTGGGTCATAAAGTTCATCAAACATAGGATCGAACAATTTCTTTAAATCATCTTCAGATGGAGGTACATATGGAGTTTCTTGAGAAGAGTTTGGAACAAGTGATGAACCAATGGGACTGTTTTGAAGTGCGGGTCCTGAACTGAATTGTCCAGGAGACATTTGACCGGTCAGCTCATCAAACGTAACGTGAATTGTTTCCATGATATTTCGGGTTCTTTTGTTGTAGATTCGGTATCCCTTTTTGTTTGGTGCATACCCTACAAATACTCCAATGTCTGCTTTAGCTCTAAGTTTGCCTAAGTCTTGTCCTTCATTGGTTGGATAACACAATGCAGCAAACACACGAAGGAAAGAGAGATTAGGTTTTCTGTTGTGGACAAGTTCATATGGAGTTTTTCCATGAACAGTGTGAATCAGGGAACGATTTTGTGTGTAGCATGCAGTGGCAATAGCTTCAGCCCAGAGAAACATTGGAACCTTTGAGTAAATCAGCATTGTTCTAGCGGCTTCTACAAGAGTTCGATTTCGTCTTTCAACTACACCGTTCTGTTGAGGAGTTCGTGGAACACTTCTTTGATGGCTGATTCCAACGCTTTCATAAAATTCACTGAGTTGTTTGTTGACAAACTCAGTTCCATTGTCTGTTCGGATTATTCTGACTGTTTTGTTAAGTCGAACCTGCAACTGTTTGATGAGTTTGATGATGATATCAGGAGTTTCATCCTTTGTCCTAAAGAACATGACCCAGGTGAATCTAGAGTAATCATCAACCACAACTAACACATATTTCTTCCCAAAGATATTCTGCACCCTCATTGGTCCACATAAATCCATATGAATCATATGAAGAACTTATGTGACAGAGTTAGTAGGTTTGGGTTTATGGGCATACTTCTTGCTTTTTCCCAATTGACATGCTGAACAAAGATGATCCTTTTCATACTTGAGTCTAAGTAAACCTACAACTAAGTCCTTTCTGGAGAGATCATTGATGGTACCGAAGTTCAAGTGATTGAGACGACGATGCCATAACCATGATTTTGTTTTAGAGGCCTTTGACAGCAAGCAAATTGGAGAAGACTTCATCATATCTTCGATAGAGATGGTGTATAGATTTGAACCACGTGAACCTTTTAAAAGTTCCTTACCATCAAGTTCTCTAACGAAGCAGGTATGTTTTCTGAAGGCTACTTCTAGATCAGAATCGCAGAATTGACCAACAGAGAACAAGTTGTGACCAAGACCTTCTACATAGTAAACCCTGGAGATAACACTTTTGCCAACAACATAGAATCCATAACCCATAATAGCACCGAAATGATCATTCCCGAATCTAACTGTCCCGATGAATTTGCTCACGAAGTTCATGAGCCGTGACCGGTCGCCAATCATATGCTTGGCACAGCCTGAGTCCAGGTACCACAGAACGATTTGAACGATCTGCAGTTGAACACAGATAAGAATGGATAACTGGATAATTGGGATCCCCATGCAAGAATGGGTTCCATTTGGTTAGTAACAATGGTTGGAACACCCACATCAGAAATAGAAGCATTCATATCAGAAATTAAGGCAATGGAATCATTGTGAATAGATGCAGTACTAGTGTCTGTATTAGCCCTGTTCACAGTGTGCTCACTTCTTAAGGGAATAGTTCTACCAGTAGGCATCCATTTTCTAGTGGGCATTGTCTGATTATTCTTATGACCAACAGGTATCCAATAATAGCCTATCTTACTAAATGTTCTTCCTGTGGGTTTCCACTGTTTTCTAACTTTCTTTCGTTTTTGCCTTTTAGCCTTCTTAGCTTGAATTTTAGCATTAACAATATTAACTGGACAATTAACATCATTAGGCAAAACATTAACACCACATTCATGATTAGAAACATAATTCAAGCAGACATCAATACAAGGTTTGCAAATAGTATCAGAATTCGAATTAATTACAGTACGCCTATGGCTAATACTAGAATCAACACAATTCGTTTTATTCGGTTCAAGCTTAAAGTTCCTAGATTGTTCTTCTACTCTTTTCCAGTGCACATTCTTAGCTTGCGAGGTCCTATCATTCCTTGTATTGTCTTGAGACTTTGACTTGCTCCCTTTAATGTCACTGATTACTCCTATAGAGGGAATGGGAACATTAGTTGGTTTTACTACTCTTTGCATCACCTGTTTAGATGTGCTGGGATCTAAACTACATGCAGGCACACTAAGGTTCACTTTCTTAAAACTAGAAGTGCTGGAATTTGTACTCCTAGAAGGCACACTTGAGTTCTCTTTCTTAGCAATAACAGATCTGGAATCTGAACTACTTAAAGGCACACTAAGGTTCACATTCAAAACATTGGGCATCGAATGAATATCATACTTCGCATTAGGCATCGAACATGGAATCAAAGGATTAACTCTCTCACCTAAGGACTTTGGGCATATTGTGATCAAGCATTCTAGGATTTCTTGAGATCGTTTGGCATACAAGCATGCATGTCCAATTGCATTATCATGAGGTTTCTCTAACTTATCCTCTTCAACAATCTCATGCAGACATTCTAGGCAATCCTTAAGGGATGAGAAGTATGTTTGAACAGCAAGTTTGTTGTTCCTGAGATGAGGAGGGACATATTTCACAGACAAAGCATATTTATTACAATAGTGAACCTTTGATACACCATTCTCCCCATTGGTCATTGGCATTTTCCCTTTTACCTGACTCTTCAGATTCTCAATTTCCTTTTGCAATGAAGCTATTTGTTCGTTATTTTTGTTACGAGTGACCTTTATTGATTCAAATAACTCATTGAAATGACGTTTAACCTTTTCATTTTCTTCTAGAAAACTCTCGTTTTCCTTTTGTAATGCATTTACTAGGTTTTGAAGATGAAACGTTTGAGAATTCTGAGAATCTAAAGGAGGAGGCATTTGGGAGCCTGTCATATTGTTCGTTTGACCCTTTAATTGAGAGATTTGGGCTTTCAACTTTCTGATCGTGTTGCAATGAGCTTGAATCTGTTCATCACGTTTGTTAATTTGAAAAACTGCATCAAACTCTGGAGCATCTGAGGATGTCTTGATATTTGAAGTTTTGACATTTTCTTTAAGATGTTGATATTTTAGTTGTAAATTAAAATGCTCAACTTCTAGTTTAGAACAATTTTTAACCAAATTGTCGTGTTCATCCAGTTCAATTTTCTCGTTTAGTTCAGAATTAGTTTTTTCAAGCTCAATGACACGATCATGGGAGACTTTCAGGGCAACCGATAATTCATGAAATTTGGAAGCATTAATGGAACAATTTGTAGCAGTGAAAAACACATCTTGAGCAATACATTCAGAAATCAGGTTCTCATTTAGTGTATGCAAGTTATTCCTCTCAATCTCATTATATTTTAGTGCTCGCTCATAGTCACTAGCTTCAACTATCATTGCATCAAATTCCTTTTCCATTCCCTTAATATCAGTTTCTATCCCCTTTTTAAGACTCTCAAAGTGATCTTTTAGAAGTTTAAAGAAAGGCATTACCTCAGTTAAATAGCATTCTTTTGTTTGTTCAAAACCCCTTTCCCCTTCAGTAATCCCAGTGGGTGTGATCCTTTTCTTACAAGTTTTCTCAAAATCAACAAATAGTTGAAAAATAACATATTGACTGATTAAGATCTTGCTTTTAGTAGCAATCGTTCTAGGAACTAGATGCATTGGTGTATTGGGAGGATACACAGTTGCTTTAGGCATTTTCCTAAGGGGAGGGTTTGTTTCAACAATATTTTCTGCTTTCTGCTTATCTAAGTCCATTTTCCAGAACACTTGTTCGGGAGTCAACAATGTTTGAGGCTTAAACATGTTCAAGGAGATCCATTTCTCCTTTTTGTAGTCATGGGGAGTGATAATTACTTTCTTCTCTTTGCATTTAGGATCATTTATTTTCTTATTCATTTTCTCCCTAGTGATTTCATCTAATTTCTTATCTTCCTCTGTGCACTCAAAGCAACTAGGTTTTTGTCTAGGTTTAAGAATCTCATTGCCATCATAGATCACATTTTGAGCTGCTTTTGCTATCTTCCCGTACTCAGGGTTGGGTTTATCTATAATGGGAACACTATGCTTATCGCTTAGAACTCTATGCTTAGTGATCATGTGAGCAGTCTGAATGGTGTTCCCTTGTATGTACAACTTGTTTTCAAGTTTGTTTTTCAAAGTTTTCAGATTAGAAAAATCTTTCAAGAGTTTTGATTCCTTTGCATTAAATTCTTGCTTAAGCATTTTTCATATTTTCTTGAAGTTCTTGTTTTTGTTTAGCAGTTTTAGAAAGCTTTTCTTGCAAGGAATTTAACTCTTGGTTTAATACTTCTTCTCTAAAATTACTTTTTCTAATGATTGTACGCACTTTGTCATCCATTTTCTGCTCACGAGTGGTCAACTCAAATTTTGCACGTTGTTCATAAATTGCAACACGTTCTTTATAGGCATTTAGTTCAGAAATTACAGAATCATAAGGGGCACATGCAGTGTACTCATCAAAAACATAGTCATTGTTGACTGCAGAAGATGCATCACTTGGTACAACTTCACTTTCACTTTGTTTCACATATTGATCATATGGGACAACATTGATATTACCCATATTTTCAATATTTGATTCAATAGTTTCAGTTGATAGTTCTTTGTCATGCATCTTTTGCACATCAGCATCATCGTATAGTTTTAGTACCTCTGAGATGAGTTTGTCTTTGGATGGGCCAACTTGTGGTGAAGAAGAGACCTTGGGAGAAACCATTGGAGAAATGCTAGCCATAAAAATTGTGTGTGCAGTAGGTCCATCATCCACATCAGAGTCGTATGCATCACAATCAGCGACTTGAAAGGCATTCTGATGATTGTGACCTATCTCCTGAATAGGCTGCTCATCCACATCTGCATCATAGGTCTTGGCATTGCCCTCAGCAAGAAACAACAATTCCTCTTCATCCAAAGCAGCACCATTATCCTGAGCTTGTACAAGCAGCATCTTATCTCTGAAGGAATCAGCATTCTGTGGATGTTTTGGAGATGTGCAGTTCCTTGCAATGTGTCCCTCACCACCACAGTTATAACATTTGATCGGCTTAGCTTGACCTTGATTACCATTCCTTCCTCGATTCTGATTACCAACATAACCTCTACCAGCTCCACCTCTTCCCTGATCATACTGTCTTTCCTGAACTTGTTGCACCACGATCCTCCCATCTTTAACAGTAGCTTGATTGTGTGGGTTAGATGCTGTTCTAAGGTTGTTGTTTGTTTGTGGGAGAGAATTCATGTTTTGACTAATCAGAAGAGCTAGTTGATTAATGATGTTACCCACGTGTGCATCAGCATCAGCTTGTTTGAACATAGGATCAGGAATGAGTTTGTGATTACCATTACCCATGGGTATGACTTGTGAGGCTTTGGTTGTGATTCCAATGTTTGAGTAGAAGGCAGTTGAGTCATTAGATGAGCTTGTCTCTCCCTGGTTGGTTTTGAACTGATTAAGAATCATTTTTTCAAACATAGCATGTCTCTCATTCTGTAGGAGGAAGGCATAGAGTTGCTCATAGTTTGTACTATTCAATCCTTTAGTGAGCTTCACAGAGGTGACAAACTTGTGCCATTCGGGATTCATGTTGTTCACAAATTTTGAGTTCAGCTGAATGTTAGGCATAGTCAATCTGATGTTCCTCATATCATTCACCAACTTATGAAATCTTACATAGTACTCATAGACACTCTCATCAGGTTTCGTCTTGAAGTGTTCAAATTTGTCATAGAGTTGTGATTCTCTGTCTTCCATAGTTAATTCAGAACCTGAGAGAAGCATCTTGACATTATCCCATACTACCTTAGCTTCGGTGTTGTGATTGATCAGCTTGTAGATGTCTTTAGGAAGACCTTAAAGAACAATGTTAGAAGCCCTGATATCAGCATCGAATCTCTTTTTCTCCTTATCATCAAGCTCATCATACATCTTTGGTCTGTCCATTCCGTAAATCAGAGTTCCATCTTCAGCAGTATCAAGTACATCTCTAGTCGTCTCAACTCGATACGGTCCTTCATCTATGGATTTGAGAATGTTGACACCATTTTCCTTTCCAAGACAGTACAATCTGATTCGTTGAGCCCAAGAATCGTAGTCAGTTCTGTCAAGCATGGGTGGACGAGTATCTGAACCAGCTGCTTGAACATCCTCGGCAACAGTGGAGATGATTGTAGAAATGTTGGTAGACATGATGACAAATTAAACGGGATTTTATAACTCTATGATTAAACCGGGAAATAGATTCTTTCACGGGATTTTACTAAATCAAGAGAAAACCGTAAAGAAATCACCCAAGTCGCTAGAAAATTATGCACCAAGTCGCTATCTTCTGATTCGCTATTCCACCAAGTCGCTAAAGTCCCAAGTCGTTAAACAAAAGACAAGTCGCTAAATAGCAACTCGCTAAGCCTCTAGTCGCTAGCAAAATTTTGGCAGCAATTCGCTAAGATACAAGTCGCTAAGGAATCAAGTCGCTAAATAGCAACTCGCTACTTACCAAGTCGCTAACACCAAGACGCTACCCGTAGTGGAGCATCCACTACTTGTACTGTTAGTCGCTAGGCCTAAGTCGCTAACTCCACTAACTGTAACTCGCTACAAAAATGTAAAGCAAGTCGCTAGCAAGAAAGAAATCCGTAGGTCAAGTCGCTAGCAAGAAAACATCACAAACATCAATTTTCAATCCAAAAACAACCCAACCAAGATGATTCAAGCTTACCAAATGAAAACCTAAACACTTGTGATGATTCTAAACATAAAAGTACTAACAAAATCCAAGCTTTAACACAAGAAATCAACCAAATGATGCACAAACCACTAAACTTTTTCAAACTCAAAAACCACCTAAAAACCACTAGAAATCCAAAGACGTGCAAGATATGATCTAACCATGGCTCTTGATACCAATTGTAAGATATTGGTTTTCACTTACACATCAAACCATAACACAAAGTGGGCGTATTAGTGGAATTCTAGAGAGAGAAAGTTAGAGGTTTAGGGAACTTAGTGAGAGAAAGTAAAAGATATTATTATGAGCTCCAACTCTCTACCTTGGGAGGTAGAGAGTATTTATAGTCTTACATAAAACGCCACACAACGGGCTGTGGATCAGGCATACAGTGGGTAAAGACCCGTCCGTTGTCACAATTCTCAATTTTTGGTCATTTCTCAAACTGTACATTCATCATATTAGCTCATGCATAGTTTTGCATTTCACATTAAACGCATAATTTCATATTAAATAAACGTTATCGCGTAAACATTATTTTGAACAATTGATACGATACTTCCAAAAATTAATCACAATATATTTTTATACTCATATTAAGTCTATAAAAACAACATTTTGAGTTTACCTAGTGTTTTAAATTTATTTGGTATATAAATCGTTAAATTTATATTATTACGGCGGTTTTCTTCAAAACTATACGATAATTACTATATCACTCAAATTTTACAAGAAATGTATTTTTACAATTTAGATGACCTCAATATATTTTACTTTGATCCATTAAAATTATTTTTAGCTAACTCTACCTTAAATACACTAATGTATATACAATCTTACAAGTTATTATTACCTTAACTTACTTTCTTTTACTTACACTTTTATACACAATAATATACATTATAAAAAAAAAAGATTTTTTGGGAAACACACTCCCCAAAAATCCGGCCAAAGGGGGGGGGGGATGAATCAAAGAGTTGTTAGAATTTTTTCATTCATTTACTTACACACTCCAAACCTTACACACACTATCATAATTCAAAGCTTTCAATTCAAGATTTTCTCTTCCTTTTTCTTTGTCTCCAAACCGGCCAAGCAACAAAGGGTAGAAGGAGTTTATCAAAAATATTCAAATCAAGTTTTTAACAATCTAGTTACACTCTTAATCAAGGTTTTGAAATAAAAACCTAGGTGTTTAGGTTTAATCCTTGTTCTAATCACCTCATCAAGTAACTAGTAAGCATATTATTTTCATTTTACATCTTTCATATTCATTTCATATTCATTTTATCATATTTGAGCCAAAAACATGCAAGTCATATGATGTTGTACCACTTTTTCAATGATTTTCAAGAGTTATGAATATATATAATCCATCCTATAATTATTCCTTGATATATTTTATTTTTGGTGATGTCTAGGAAACCATGACACCCTAAGAAGGTGTATGGTAGGATTAGAATAGCTTTGGAGTTGTTTTGAAGGGATTGGAATAGGTTTAGTACGAGAAAAACTCTTTTCGACAAGTCTAAAAAGTGGTCTGATCTTATTTTGTATTTCTGGAAAATCCGACAGTAGACATGAATTTTTGGCCTAGATAATTAGAAAATATACTTTAAAACGAAACCGTGGCCGCTTGAACGGATTAAAACGGAGCTATAACGAAGAAGTTATGAATTTTTCAAGTTGACGAGGAAAACTATTAATTTCAGAAATTTCAGCATTGAAAATGTCACTCCTTACGAGTCAAAAATGAGTCTTAAGCTTTATAAATTGTGTCGACTTATCAAAAAATATATTAGTATACTTTGACACGAATCTAAGGATGTAGAAAACGTAGAAAACGGACTTGTAACGATTAAATTACACGCAATAAACCAAGTTGCCGTAACTTTATTCTATTAGCAAAATTAATATATTCTTTATTACAAACATACTACGGCAACTAAAGGACCATGTTGGCGGACGTTTTTAACAATGATGTAGAACTTTTTATAACGTGATGTCTTCTAGTAAAAGTAAGTTCGCCAAGCATATTTTCCAAAACGACCAACCGTTTGTATAGCGGAGTTGTAATGAATTATTTACGGTTGCTTAAACTTTGCCGAAACTCACTTTTAAACAACATTTTGGACAAAATCACCCTACTTAACCTATGTTTTTCTTTATGAACGAGACCTCTAGGATAAAAACTTAAATGCCAAAACTTTGAGATTTTGATACAAGCTTTCCAAAACCGTTGAGTTCGTTTCCTAACGTTCGACGTACACCATTTTACGACTAGCTTTTCGAGGCCATTTTAGTCACTTTCATGAAGATTTCAACGACATTATTTTACGACGAAAAGTTATAATTTCACAATAAATCATTAAATGACTATCGTGGGATATCATTTCAACATAAATACTTGTAAAGTATTTTATAATATGACGGGATGTCATAAACATATTTTGACGATAAACATTATTTCCAAAACGTACAAGTGGTATGGATATCATATGGAGTTGCATGCACAACATTGTATCACACATTCACAACAACATATCATAACTCAAGTCATGACATTCATTTTAGGTCGCGGATAGTTTCCGAGCCTCATTTTAGTGCACTTCATTTTGTTAGCATATCAACCATACCGGGTGAGTTTTCATAGCCCCACTTTCTATTAATTGTTTACAAACTTTTGGGGGAGATACATGGTCAAACTATTTTCATTTACTTTCACAAGTACTTTAAACTCTTACATATTACTGTGAGTTCATACCCCGCTTTTACTCGTTTATGTTCTTACAAACTATTTGGGGCGAGATATATGCTTATTTATCCAAACATTTAAACTCTTTTGCCAAACAAAATTACTTATACTTTAGACTTGGTGCGTGTAGTGACTAGACTTAAACAAACATACAAGAATTAGTGGCTCCAAATTAAGTTGTTGGAAGGCTATTAATTTACAAACATACAAGAATTAGTGGCTCCAAATTAAGTTGTTGGAAGGCTATTAATTTACAAACATACAAGAATTAGTGGCTCCAAATTAAGTTGTTGGAAGGCTATTAATTTACAAACATCCCAATATTTATATGTTGGAAGGCCATTTTTATGGATACATCCCAACACGAGTGTTGGAAGACCCTTGTGGTGACATTTATACTTTTAACTACTATGATACATGCATACATGGTTGACATACTATTTTTAGCAGTGGGTTGTAAACACACAGGTTGCAAGTTTTGTATGGGCGGGACTTGGGACTGAGTGGATTTACGATGCCTTTGCTTTGTGAACTATTCTATATGACCAAAAACTTAGACTTTGCTGCATGAACGTTCTTTAAAGGCTTTACATTTCAACACAAACTCTATGAACTCACTCAACCTTTGTGTTGACACTTTTTAGCATGTTTTATCTCAGGTATCTAAGGCATTCACTTCATGGCATGCATATGGACATATCATAGAGTCGTGGTGACGACGCGTCTCACTTGGGTTTTATAAACTTTAAAACATCGTTTGGCTTGTAACAAACTTATTCCCGCACAAGTTGATTTTCATTTGAGACCATTACTTTGTAAACTCTGATTATTCTAATGAATCAAATGATATTTTCAAAACGACACTTTAGGTCGTTCGTTATAACTGTAACTTTGATGCTATGACAGTCATCCCCCAAGGTATTCCATTCCGCTGCAAAACAGGTAATTTGGGGGCGTGACATCCGTCCTCCACGGTGTTACTTAACTAAATACTACTTAGCTTAAAATAACTACGACTACGAGCTTTCTAACGATTACATATACTTGAGGTGACCGACTCTTTAATACCTGGAATTTCTAATTCCTAACAACTGTGATCCTTAGTGATTGAATGGAAACTCCTGCCAGGGTCAACATCAAACAGCCCTGACAGCAGGTCACTTCGGTAACTCCCCATGGATTATGCTTAGTGTGTCTCAAACGGTCTACAGTCGTGAGGTGATGCTTCGGTGTACCTCAGCGACTCATCTGAACTATAGATGTACTTCGGTACATCGCTTTATCTCACTTGTGGGACTCCAGTTCAGGAACGGCCTTTGTGAGAATTAGAGTTGTGTTTTCACACTATGCTGTTAACACTCTCAAAGTTCAAACTTGTAAGTGCCGGAATCCGCTTATTACTAACCGTTTTCATGTTTTCTTCTTATGGAAGCTCTGGAGCAGAATGATCGTGTAGATTCTTCACATGCTCATGCCAACATCATCACTAATGAAAGTTCTATCTAAAAGCAACACAAAAGTCAGAATAATTCTTCGTCAAGCCAAAGAATCTACAAAGTTAAAGACTTAAAGAACTTCATCAGTACTGAAATCCAACGTCAAAGAGCGTGTGAGCATGTTAAAGAATGACGTGGAGACACTGGAGCAGCGAAGCAGACCTGAGGCAGACTTGATGCAGACAACAACAACATACTATCACTACCATCACAAAGAACAATGATCAAAGAACAAAGTTAAAGATGACGTCAAAGCAAAACTGTTTAAAGAAAAAAAATTTTCTACACTGGGGAAATTGTTCAAATCAAGGCAGTTCTTCTCACAAGAAAGAAGAATGTCAGAATACGTCAAAGCTACTATTACATCAGTACCTTCACCGTTTACATTCATTCATCACCAACACTTAGGGGGAGATTGTTGGAATCACTCCTAAACCTAAATCAAGTGTTAGTGATTCATATGTAATAGTTAGCTTAATTATGGCCTTTATGTTTGTTATTAGCTTAAGCTTATGTAGAAGGCCCATGAGCTTAGGCCCAAGTCCATTAAGGAAAGGAATGGAGTAGGAGTGTTGCCCTAGCTCCCCTTCCTATAAATACCTTGTAATAACCCTCACTTGAGGGTTGGTTGTTCAATTTATTCTCTCATTCACATCTCTACGCATAACCGTGCCATTCATACGTGTGTGTTTGTTTGATTATTGTTCATCCGATCTTTTTTCCTCTCTATCTCTTTCTATTGTGCTTGTGTTGTAAAACTAGTGACCTAACAAAACAACTTTGAAACAACAATCATGGTCATATCTAGTGGTTATATTTAAGTTAAAATAGCTTGATACATTAGCCTTGGTTTAACCTTGGCTTTGTTTTGTCATAAAGAATCAAAATACAAGTAAGTTTCCATGACCATGGTTGTTTTCTAGTCACAACAGGTCCGTTTAGTATTTGCTGTTTTTAAGACTTTTCGTTCACTGTCTACTTATGTGCCCCTGAGTTTTTGAAGAACATTTCATTCCGAGCAACTTTCGTGTTTTACACTTTTGCTGATTCGGACTTGAAAAGGGTTTAAATTGCGTTTTAAAATCGTTTCAGAAGACTTTTGACTTAATAACCAATTTTCATCTAGTCATCTTCTTTTAACCATAACTTTTTATCTATAAGTCCATTTCAAGTGATTCAAAAGCTCAAATTCTAGTTTTTACTTCCTCTAATAATTTCTTAAACTTAATCTAGTCCAAAGTTTATGATTTTTATGTTAAAACTTATGATAATTCACTAGTTTCTTACTAGTTATCTTAATGAGTTTCTACACTAGTTTTTACCCATCAATTTTATGTACAACATCAAGCAAGCCTTATTACATGTACTACATATATCAAATTACATCAAATAATTATAAATATCATTACAACCATATTGAATGACAAGAAATTTAAACAAACTTCTTGCAAGGCTTAGGTTGAATGGTCACAAGAACAATCAAGCCTAAACCTCCTTCAATCTTCAACCCTTGTCTTCAACCTCTTAACCCAAGCCTACAAACGCTTTTACCCTTGCAATAACCTTCTTTAATTCTGCCCTAACCTTCTTGTGTATCTCTTATTTCACCCTTGATATCAACAAAATAACCCTAGGATTATGTAGGAATCAACTCTAGCTCCATCTTCTTAGTAATTTTTGTAGTATGAATCAAAATATGTATGGGTGTTTGTGTGTTGAGAGTGGACGGCCAAGGGAGAGAGACCGAGATATTTTTGTGATTTTTTCCTGTAAAATGGATGAGTGTGAGGTGACTTTGGGGTATATGGGGGACAAGGTTGAGTGAGTAAGAGTGGAGGTGTATGGAGAAGAAGCCATGTGGCTTTGTGGTTTATGTGTGCACGCCACCTCATTTTTGAGGTGGTAGTGCATGTGTATTTTGTGCTATCATTTGGTTTATGAGGTGTAGTTTGGTCCCGGTAATTACTAATATTAAGCTCTTAAGTCACGAAACTTAAAACCGGCTAACATAAAAATGTAATACTCCCAAAAATGTTAAAACCTATCAACATACTCCAACTAGGTATATTAAAAGTATGATAAGTCTAATATGATGTTTCTATGTTGTTAAAACCTAATAACGTATGTTCGGGCACGCGTATTACTTAAAGGTAAAATGTGTACCTAAAATTGGCAAAGTGGCAATCATTCATATGAATTATGACTAGTGGTGAAACTAAAGTATTTTTGAACACATAGACTTTTCCTAGTCTTGTGTTGGTTGTGAGGATAATTCACACTATTTAATTTTTGAGATTACTTATATAAATAATTAAACGTAATTTATATAACGTAAAATAGTAAAATATAAACCTGAAATATGCGAGGTGCTACAGCCTTCCCTTATTACGGAAATCATGTCCTCATGATTTAGTTTGATGTACCCGAGAAGAGATGCGGATATTTCTGTCGCATTTGGTCCTCTCTTTCCCAGGTGTATTCTGGCCGTCGGCGAGAATTCCAACGTACTTTAACGATGGGGATTCGGATTTGTTTCAACTGTTTGACCTCACGGTCCAGTATTTCAATAGGTTCCTGAATAAAGTGTAGCTTTTCATCGAGCTTAATCTCGTCTAGTGGAATGACAAGGCTTTCATCGGATAGACATTTCTTAAGATTTGACACGTGGAAAGTGTTATGGATTCCACTTAATTCTTGAGGTAGCTTGAGTTTGTATGCTACCGGACCAACTCTTTCTAGGATTCTGAATGGTCCTATATATCGTGGACTTAGTTTCCCACGTTTTCCAACACGGATTACGCCTTTCCAAGGAGAGACTTTCAGCATAACCGTATCTCCAATTTGAAATTCTAAGGGTTTTCGCCTAGTGTCAGCGCAACTTTTCTGGCGATTTCTAGTAGCTTGTAGTCTGCTTCTGATCTGAATAATCTTTTCAGTTGTGTCCCGTACAATTCCTAGGCCGGTGAGTTGAACATCGCCAACCTCATTCCAGCATACGGGTGATCGACACTTTCAACCATACAATGCTTCGTAAGGTGATGATTTAAGACTGGAATGATAGCTATTGTTGTAAGAGAATTCGACTAATGGTAAATGATAGTCCCAGCTTTTACCAAAATTGATAATACAAGCTCTTAGCATATTTTACAAGGTTTGTATGGTTCTTTCGCTTTTACCGTCAGTTTACGGATGATAAGCAGTACTCATGTCTAGTTTAGTTCCAAAAGCTTTCTGAAGTGACTGCCAAAAATTTGAAGTAAATCTGCTATCTCTATCTGAGATAATTGAAATTGGTACACCGTGTCTAGAAACTATTTCTTTGATGTAAAGCTTGGTCAGCTCATCCATATCATAAGTTTCTTTGATTGGAATAAAATGAGCAGATTTTGTTAAACGGTCCACAATTACCCAAATGGCGTCATAACCGCTCGGTGTTCTGGGTAATTTCGTAACAAAGTCCATCGTGATTCTTTCCCATTTCCACATAGAAATCTAGGGTTGTTGTAGTAATCTTGATGGTTTTTGACACTCGGCCTTGACCTTAGAACATGTCAGGCACTTACCAACATATTTGGCAATATCGGCCTTCATGTTAGGCCACCAATATAGCATTTTGAGATCATGATACATTTTGTCGGACCCTGGATGAATGGAGTACTTTGACTTATGCAATTCATGCATAATCAAATCTCATACACCTCCATAGAGTGGTATCCAACTTCAGTTTTTGAAGCATAACGTTCCATCAGAACGCTTTACAAAACCGTTTTTGTTCTCTAACATACCGTAGAGATTTTCTTTGGGTCAGTTTTCTTCTTTGATTGCTCCAGTTTGTGCTGAAAGGATTTGTGAGGGTAGTGGTGATACGATCATCATTCCCAACGATCTAACCTTTAGAGGTTTGAGTCGTTCTTTTCTACTAAGAGCATCTGCCACGACGTTTGTCTTACCCGGGTGATAACGAATTTCATAGTCGTAATCACTAAGTAATTCTAACCAGCGGCGTTGTCTCATGTTTAGATCTTTCTGATCCAGAATGTGTTGCAAGCTTTTGTGATCTGTGTATACTATACACTTTTTGCCGTAGAGATAATGTCTCCAGATTCGAAGAGCAAACACGACTGACCCTAACTCTAAGTCATGAGTGGTGTAGTTTTTCTCGTGCTTTCTAAGTTGTCGTGAGGCGTAAGCTATCACCTTCTGTCTTTGCATTAACACTGCTCCCAAACCTTTATACGAAGCATCACAGCACACAATAAAGTCTTCGTTGCCCTCAGGTAATGGTAAGATAGGTGCACTGCATAACGCTTCTTCTTCTTTTTCGCCCCAATCGAATTTCACATTCTTTTGAGTCAATTTAGTTAAAGGCTTTGCTATCTTGGAAAAACCTTCAATGAATCTACAGTAATATCCAGCAAGTCCTAAAAATTGACGTATTTCCATTGGATTTGTAGGGGCAGCCCAAGTCCTTATGGACTCTATCTTGGCGGGATCCACATGAATTCCATGACAATCAATTACGTGGCCCAAGAATTGTACACTTGAGATCCAAAATTCACATTTTGAGAATTTAGCGTACAACTTCTCATTCTTGAGTAACTCTAGGATCATCTTGAGATGTCTTTCATGTTCTTCTTTACTCTTAGAGTAAATTAGAATATCATCTACGAACACAATCACAAACTTATCCAAATATGGTCTACACACTCGATTCATGAGATCCATGAATACTACTGGAGCATTAGTTAAACCAAATGGCATAACTTGAAACTCATAGTGACCATATCGAGTCCTGAACGCTGTTTTCGGAATATCCTCTTCTCGAACTCTAAGTTGGTGATATCCTGATCGCAAATCGATCTTGCAGTATACGCTTGAACCTTGGAGTTGATCGAAAAGATCATCGATTCTTGGAAGTAGGTATCGGTTCTTTACAGTTAGTTTATTTAACTCCCTGTAATTAATACACTTTCTGAAGGATCCATCCTTCTTTTTATTGAATAGGACTAGAGCTCCCCATGGAGATGAACTTGGTCGAATAAAACCTTTATCCGTAAGTTCTTGCAATTGGTTAGATAACTCTTGAAATTCTGAAGGGGCTAAGCGATAGGGTGCTCGAGCAACTGGTGCGGCACCTGGCACTAATTCTGTAAAACCCTAAAAATCGTAAATGTGTTAAATGACTAAATTACCCCTCAAGTTAATAATTGTGAAGTACGTAAAATATGTCAAGTTTCATTGAATATATTTAACGCTTAACTTATAAATGACTTATGCAAGATAATTAAATGCTTACTTACACTTTAGGTCTTATAAAATAGATATCACATATTATAAGTCAATTGAAGCATGTCATGTACAATTTATATAAGATAATTAAACTAAATTTAAGTCTACTAAATATGGTAAATTGAAAAGTTGGAAATTGTCTTTGATATTCCCATAATTTCGTCCAAAACTAACGACCACATCTCCAAAAATCTCGCCCCATTTACCCCATATATTGTTCCCATTTATTCTCAATCATATCTCAATTGTAACTCCATATCTCTCTCATAATTAAACATCTAAAAACCCTAAACTCTCTAGAAAACTCACGGCAAAAAAGGCACATCCTCCATCTCCATATATTCTGTCGACAAAGGGCTTCAAGAAAGGGATCGTGCAAGGTTCGTATAAGGCTGAAATTCACGTGCTTGTTACGAGGGTTGATTGGTTTCGAGTGTGGGTTTACTGCTACTGCTGCTGTCGTGATTACCAAAGCTCGAAGGGCTAGCTGTTGGTGTTGTCGACACAAACTAGGGTTTGAAGCAATCTCCTTTCGTTTTCCTCATTTTTGTTTCTTTGATTCTATGTCGTGGGTTCCTGAATCAAAAGGGAGGCTGGGGTCGTGGCCTACTGCTGCTGTCATGGTGTTTTAGGACGAAGGAGGCTACTGTGGTTTGGCTTGTCGTGGGTTAGCTTCTCTTGAGTCATGTCTCTCTCACTCGTACACGCTACAAGGTAACCTCTAATATCGTAAACTCGTCTCACTTTCCTTCTCATTGTTTTATTGATTCCGGTCGTTTTCTTTCACCCATATGAATACTTATAATTGATTCATGGTCACATAAAATGATAAAAGAAGGACCCATCGATGCAACCTATACACATCTCCTTTGAATCTGTTTTGGACTCCCTTTTATTTCATGTACACGTTTGTAAAAACTTCACATAAATGATAACTCGGCTACGTTAATATCGAATGAGATGCATGTTGATCAACCATTTGTAAACTGCTTTTGAAAAACATATTCGACCACATGCATGTTTGGTGATTCTTGTATCAAGCCAAAAGGGAGACAAAGGTCACATGAAATGATAAGTTAATCACATAAAATGATAACCATTGTTACAGAAAAATCATGACCTTGTCACCTAAAATTAGCGAATGGGAATTAATCTGTTTCAACCTTTTTTTTTGAATGATATACTCGTTACCTCATCACATGAACTAATAAATGCTGTCACATAATGTCAGATTATGAAAAACATAAATACCAAATGGGATGCATGCATGGCAATGATGTAAGATATTTGGCATGAGATGGAAAACTTATCAACTGGTTACATAAAGTATTGAAGCTAGAATATCATGCGTTAACTTATTTCTGTCGTGGGTAAATATTTTGATTTGCATAACATGTTCCCTCGTTTGGTTTTGGGTCTCGCAAGGAATAGGTAACGAGAAGGGTTAAAGAGTCGAGTTTGGTTCAGGTTAAGACAAGAGTTATACTTGGTTTTATGGGGGTAACTTCGAGGGTGTTCGTGGGAATTATGGGTACGTTAATCGGCGTGTTGAAAGTGTTTCGGGGAAATAGAGTCGGGATGTTTTCATTTTCAACCCTCATATTTAATGGTTTGTCGCATACAAACCTTGATATAATAGGAATTGACACTTTGCACCTTAGACTAAAATAATAATATTAAACAGTTTTGTTATATTTAGTTACTTGTCACAATAAACCTTAAACTTTGATAAATTACACTTTAGACCCTAAATTATAATAAGTTATTATACTTAACTCTAAATTGACAAATTAATGATATGAACCCTAAAGCTATTTTACTGAAAATAGAAAGTGACTTTAAATGGAAAGATTACTAAAAGTGGAAACCTGCTAAAAATGGAAAGCCGTCTTAAGCAAGTAATCTGCTTCTCATAGAACGTTATCTAATTCATATAGGTTCCGGACGACGGGATTGACCTTCTTTTCTTGGTTTTACTTTCATTGTGATTTGCTCGGAATAAGGTACAGATATTCTATCCCTTTTCAGTAGGGGTTTCTCATGATTCGTTACATCTTTCGATATTGGTTTTGAACTGTTATCCTTTGCTCTGAGCCTTCTTACTAGGGCTTCCCTATAACTTTGCTATGCTCCCTTTGATTGAATCTCCTATGTGAACTGTTTAATGTGAACCACTGATATCAACCTTCTGATTATGAACCTTTGATATGCACTTTGATTATGAACTTTTGCTATGGACTTTGATATGAACATTTGATATGAATCCTTTTGATATGACCTTGCCTTGACCTGTCAGTTTGAGACCCGAGCTATCACTAGGCATGGGGGTTCCATGTCCGTGTCATTGATGCACCAATGGCATGACTTTAGTGTGGTTAAGTGATGTTCCACGCCGTCCCTTTCTGTTATCTGATTATGAGCTCGATATATATTGTATGGCTACTATCTGTCTGCAGGGGCGTATGGATGGATCCTAGATTTGTTCTGTTATCTGATATGTTATGATCTGTCTGGTGAATGATGTCGTGTGCAATACGCGTCTTCACAGTCTGGGAGCTAGCTACTCCATTGGTTACTGAGGTCTCCCCTCCTATTGGTTTGGTATTCCGAGGTCACCCCTCCGAATACAATGGCTACTATTGGATACTAATGGCGACTATTGCCACTATTGATATTGATTTGTTTTGTTGGCTCGGGATGGATTTCTGACAGACCTTACACTATTGATATACCCATATTGTACCTTCTGTATTCCCCAATGCACTATATTCTGTATTGATTGTCTATTACTCAGTACCCTTATGTGACTCAGTCTACTACCATTCCATTCACGTACCGGGTTATTATATGATTATTGAATTTGATTCTGCTATTTGCATGTCTTATGTCACTACTGTTTACCCTGCTACGATATGATTAATATGTGCTTGTCTGATTCATCTATTGACATGCTAGTAACTGACAAACGGTTTACCATACTGTTATGTGACTCTTTGATACGTCTGGTCCATGTTTGTGTATAAATGATTGTTTTGACGGCTTATCATGTAAACTCTGTTTTGTTAACCTCATGGTCTATGAATATCTGTTAGTATCTTTTCTCGCTTATTGTTGATCTGCCATGTTTATATTCCTGTTATGATATTGTAAGTAATTAATTGTGGGTTACTTGACTTGTGTGATTGCCAAGCTCTCTTTCTAATTACTTGCTTACGCTAGCTTTTAGATTTCTGTTTGGCTTATATGTTGTCTGATTTCCTGATTTCTTGTATGCCTCTTGTATGTGCTTATTTATATGTCATTGATGCCTTGCTTTGCTTCGTTCTCCTTGTTATCTGTTCTTTCTGGATATCTGCATAATTGTGTTCTGCAGGATCCTCTTTGACTCATTATTCTCATTCCGCTGCGATTTGTTATCCGTTTCGCTTGTTTCATTTTTCATTTCAGATTTTATTTAGCTTTCGTTTTGTTATATCTGTTCACTGGGCTGTTTAAGCTCAGCCGCATTTCTTTTCCTGCGGCAGGTTTTAGGTTTGAAGATGGGCTTTGATGGACTGAGAGTTGGATTATCTGAGTGGACCAACCCTAGTTACCTTATTATTTGGACTTATTTTGACGGGCTTTTGTTTTCAGATTTCACTTTATCTTAGACATTTTGGGTTTTGTAATTTCTCGTTTAAATCATTGTTTAAATGACTTGATACTTTATTCTTAAGACTTCCGCTTTTAATTGTATGTTCTGATATGACACCAGAATGTGACACTTCTACCCTTGTCGGGTTGGGGTGTTACAATTATGGTATCAGAGCTAAGGTTTCGTCTTGTTGACCTTAGGATTAGCCTGTGAGGACTGGGTAGACATTAGGCTTCCGTCTGTTCTGATCTTCTCCGATTCGTTTGATTGTCGTTCAGATTTGACCTTGATATTCGTTTGTCTTCATTGATTTGGCCTTTCTCTTTTCGCATCGAATTTTGTTATTTGGTCTTCGTACATCCGTTTGTCGATCGTTAGGTGGAGACTACTCGTGGAGTTGAAGTTGATGGTGCCGACCTTGCGTTGCTGCTACAGTCCCTGAGCTGGAGAGGTTCGTGAAGCAGAAGACGCAACCGATCGTGATGCTACCGAAGACGTCAGGATGCTGCTGGAGGGAGCTGGACGGATCAACCAAAGGCGCAAAGAGGGAGACAAGATTCAACCGGTGGCTGAGAAGGTTCATCTACTTCATATGATTTGGGCGCGACTTATGTTACTTCGATTTGTTTGTCATGGGTTTTGAGGCGATTTGATATTCTGCTAAGTGATTCTAATCGGTATTGTTTTTCTTGATTTGTTCGGAACTCGGCTTGAATCGTGAAGTTTTATCGTTTGGCATTTTGTTAGTATCTCAGATTTTCTTTTGGATCGTCAGTAATGAGTCATGAGGAGCCGTTTTGTGCAAGTTGGTGGCATTCTTTCATTGTGATATGGTAAGTTATTCGATGTGTTATATGCTGTATGTATGTGATTTTGGTCTGCTTTGGTATGTTACTTGGTATCTGTATGTGATATGTTTTGTGTGATATCGGCTATGTGGTTTGTCATGACCCGGGACAGAATATGATGACAATAAGGACTTGTTATGTGATGCAAGTATTATGACGCCTGATCAACGTGATAATACCGAGATCACATAATTTGAACTTATTGAAATCATACGACATCTTGGGAAATGCCTGGGGTTGGTACGTGAATGGACTAGGACTTATATCCGTTAATTGTCAATCCTCCTTTCGCTTGGAATTCTGTACCTATTTGCGAGATCCTCACTGACATCTGTTACGTATGAGATTTGTACGCTTTGGAACCGATATCATTATGATCTGTGTGAGACTATGGATTGATACGTCTGCCTTAAACTTGTTCGTCTCTGTGTAACCCTGCGACTTCAATTTTCGAGGACGAAAATTTTCTTTTAGAGGGGAAGAGTTGTAAAACCCTAAAAATCGTAAACGTGTTAAATGACTAAATTACCCCTCAAGTTAATAATTGTGAAGTACGTAAAATATGTCAAGTTTCATTGAATATATTTAACGCTTAACTTATAAATGACTTATGCAAGATAATTAAATGCTTACTTACACTTTAGGTCTTATAAAATTATAAGTCAATTGAAGCATGTCATGTACAATTTATATAAGATAATTAAACTAAATTTAAGTCTACTAAATATGGTAAATTGAAAAGTTGGAAATTGTCTTTGATATTCCCATAATTTCGTCCAAAACTAACGACCACATCTCTAAAAATCTTGCCCCATTTACCCCATATATTGTTCCCATTTATTCTCAATCATATCTCAACTGTAACTCCATATCTCTCTCAAAATTAAACATCTAAAAACCCTAAACTCTCTAGAAAACTCACGGCAAAAAGGCACATCCTCCATCTCCATATATTCTGTCGACAAAGGGCTTCAAGAAAGGGATCGTGCAAGGTTCGTATAAGGCTGAAATTCACGTGCTTGTTACGAGGGTTGATTGGTTTCGAGTGTGGGTTTACTGCTACTGCTGCTGTCGTGATTCCCAAGGCTCGAAGGGCTAGCTGTTGGTGTTGTCGACACAAACTAGGGTTTGAAGCAATCTCCTTTCGTTTTCCTCATTTTTGTTTCTTTGATTTTATGTCGTGGGTTCCTGAATCAAAAGGGAGGCTGGGGTCGTGGCCTACTACTGCTGTCATGGTGTTTTAGGACGAAGGAGGCTACTGTGGTTTGGCTTGTCGTGGGTTAGGTTCTCTTGAGTCATGTCTCTCTCACTCGTACACGCTACAAGGTAACCTCTAATATCGTAAACTCGTCTCACTTTCCTTCTCATTGTTTTATTGATTCCGGTCGTTTTCTTTAACCCATATGAATACTTATAATTGATTCATGGTCACATAAAATGATAAAAGAAGGACCCATTGATGCAACCTATACACATCTCCTTTGAATCTGTTTTGGACTCCCTTTTATTTCATGTACACGTTTGTAAAAACTTCACATAAATGATAACTCGGCTACGTTAATATCGAATGAGATGCATGTTGATCAACCATTTGTAAACTGCTTTTGAAAAACATATTCGACCACATGCATGTTTGGTGATTCTTGTATCAAGCCAAAAGGGAGACAAAGGTCACATGAAATGATAAGTTAATCACATAAAATGATAACCATTGTTACAGAAAAATCATGACCTTGTCACCTAAAATTAGCGAATGGGAATTAATCTGTTTCGACCTTTTTTTTTTGAATGATATACTCGTTACCTCATCACATGAACTAATAAATGATGTCACATAATGTCAGATTATGAAAAACATAAATACCAAATGGGATGCATGTATGGCAATGATGTAAGATATTTGGCATGAGATGGAAAACTTATCAACTGGTTACATAAAGTATTGAAGCTAGAATATCATGCGTTAACTTATTTCTGTCGTGGGTAAATATTTTGATTTGCATAACATGTTCCCTCGTTTGGTTTTGGGTCTCGCAAGGAATAGGTAACGAGAAGGGTTAAAGAGTCGAGTTTGGTTCAGGTTAAGACAAGAGTTATACTTGGTTTTATGGGGGTAACTTCGAGGGTGTTCGCGGGAATTATGGGTACGTTAATCGGCGTGTTGAAAGTATTTCGGGGAAATAAAGTCGGGATGTTTTCATTTTCAACCCTCATATTTAATGGTTTGTCGCATGCAAACCTTGATATAATAGGAATTGACACTTTGCACCTTAGACTAAAATAATAATATTAAACAGTTTTGTTATATTTAGTTACTTGTCACAATAAACCTTAAACTTTGATAAATTACACTTTAGACCCTAAATTATAATAAGTTATTATACTTAACTCTAAATTGACAAATTAATGATATGAACCCTAAAGCTATTTTACTAAAAATAGAAAGTGACTTTAAATGGAAAGATTACTAAAAGTGGAAACCTGCTAAAAATGGAAAGTCGTCTTAAGCAAGTAATCTGCTTCTCATAGAACGTTATCTAATTCATATAGGTTCCGGACGACGGGATTGACCTTCTTTTCTTGGTTTTACTTTCATTGTGATTTGCTCGGAATAAGTTACAGATATTCTATCCCTTTTCAGTAGGGGTTTCTCATGATTCGTTACATCTTTCGATATTGGTTTTGAACTGTTATCCTTTGCGCTGAGCCTTCTTACTAGGGCTTCCCTATAACTTTGCTATGCTCCCTTTGATTGAATCTCCTATGTGAACTGTTTAATGTGAACCACTGATATCAACCTTCTGATTATGATCCTTTGATATGCACTTTGATTATGAACTTTTGCTATGGACTTTGATATGAACATTTGATATGAATCCTTTTGATATGACCTTGCCTTGACCTGTCAGTTTGAGACCCGAGCTATCACTAGGCATGGGGGTTCCATGTCCGTGTCATTGATGCACCAATGGCATGACTTTAGTGTGGTTGAGTGATGTTCCACACCGTCCCTTTCTGTTATCTGATTATGAGCTCGATATATATTGTATGGCCACTATCTGTCTGTAGGGGCGTATGTGTAGGACCTTAGATATATCAACCTTATCATAAACCCAACACGAATACCACGTTACACAAACTGTTATGCGTAAATAAGAAAGATTAAGATTAGATGGTGACTTGATGTATAATTCGTGTATATGTTTAGAGAGGTAGAGAGAAGAAAGATGAACCAATAAGTTGTATATTGCTTCAAAGGAAAAACACACACACACACACTCAACCACACCCCTCAAATGACATACTTGAGGGGTATTTATAGTAAGAGAGGATGATGCCCTAAGGCTTGGCCATGGGCCTTGAGATGGACTTGGATTGGGCTTGGGTTTCACTAACTAGACAAGGCTAGCTTAACATAACTTATGCCCAATTAGCTTAGACCAATCCACGAGCCCGTTGACTATTCTATCACGATATCTAACACACATTACAAAGTTCCTAATCGTGAATGACCATCACTTCTAATAAAAATAATCAAGGCTAACAATCTCCCCCTAAGGGGTGGTCATTCAAAAGATGCTCCACTTGAATAGGTCTTTAATCTTTTTGAGCTTGAACTTTGTGAGTAGATATAGAATAGTCTTAATTCTTTGTTCCTTCATGCTTTGTGATTAGATAATGTGGTTGTCTGCCGTTGTCAACTTCGATGGTTAGGTGTCTCCACGTCTTTCTCCACCATGCTCACACTCCTATTTTTCTTTTGGTTACCAATGATGTAGTTCTCTAGTCTTTATACTTTGAGGATTCTTTGACATTGATGAAGAATCATCTTTAACTTTATTGCCTTTGATTTTGATGAGAACTTTTCATGTGTTGTTGGTATGAGCATGTGGCGAGTCTGCACGATCCATCCGCTCCGGAGCTTCCATAAGAAGAAAACATAAAACAGGTTAGTAATAAGCGGATTCCGGCACTTACAAGTTTGAATTTCGAGGGTGTTAACAGCATAGTGTGAAAACACGTCTCTAATTCTCACAGAGGCCGTTCCTGAACTGGAGTCCCACAAGTGAGATAACGCGATATACCGAAGTACATCTACAGTTCAGATGAGTCGCTGAGGTACACCGAAGCATCACCTCACGACTGTAGACCGTTTGAGACACACTAAGCGTAATCCACGGAGAATTACCGAAGTGACCTGCTGTCAGGGCTGTTTGATGTTGACCCTGGCAGGAATTTCCATTCAATCACTGAGGATTACAGTTGTAACTCCCCTCATAAATGTTCTGGCAGATTGCTAAGATCTGCGTAGGACCCTATAATATATCACTTGTGTCCTTATTGATGAACAACAAGCGATGTCATGTCAAGTGTTCCTATGAGATCTTTTGATGAATCTCGTGGCTTTAGACTCAATTAGTGCATTTTGGTTTTCCTGAGCGGAGACTAGGGAGAGGGTCTCCTTCTTCAATACCAGCTATCTCTAAGAGAAAGCCAATAGATTATGTAGGGTTCCCAGTGAGAATGAAACAAATTCCTTTTAAGAGGAATTGAGTGGCTAGAAGGTTTAGTGCAGTGCGTCACTGGGTCCATGACGTCTTGGTCTTCAATACCAGTGTCATCTAGTGACAACCAGTAGCAGATGAATTGAACCCGGTTTCTGCCCTAAGGTTGATTATGGAGGGCTATTTCTTTTCACCCTTTTTCATTATATTTCTTTTTGATTCTTCAACCCCTTCTTTCTCCTTTCTCACTTTACTCCTTTTTTCAATCATTCCTAAGGACTTCTAATACTAACTATTTGTGATGTCCTTGGGTAGATCCCTCCGGCTCTGGCGGATCATAGGACGGATTTCCTATCCTTAGTCACCGTATAACTCCATGACTGTCCTATTGTTGCCATAAAACCATTTTTCTTGAAAATCTCTCAGAGTGTTTATGATAGAAAACATGTTTGAAACACTCCGTGAGTTTTATATTTTCAGAAACACTCCCCCTTCACATGTGCTTATAAGTTTTGACAGAAATCTGTACATAGAGGGTAGAGTTTGCACTTTTTGAATTGATCGACTTTAAATGAACTAGACCGATTCGAGACACGTTTACATCACTAGAGAACTAGCTTGAAATTATTACCCGTACTGGTCAAGTCCATAGAAAGTTTCTCGAAATGGTACATTTTTCTCATCAATTCATTGTTACATCTGAGTCGAGCTCTTTTGAGATTCAAACAACGAACATTAAACTTTTTCGATCACATTTTAATCACGTTTCTCCCCCTCAAAAATAGCATATCCATGATGTTTTTGAAACAAAATGATTAACAGATATGTTTTTTGAAAAACATTTGGAGAGAAACTGATTTAGCATGAATTTTGGAACAATTTTGTTTTATACTCCCCCTTAAAGAAAGCATATTTTTCGTACAGAAAATTTAGACTCAATTAAGGGTTTAGAGGGAGTTATCTTGGTACCAAATGTGAGAGATTTAGAAAAATCTTTTTGAAAACTTTCGAATCAATGGTACGCAAGATGAAGATTTAAAAAAATCTTTTGAAGATATTGAAGAAGAATGTTCTTCATTTGATTTAAGATAAGTGCTCGATATTTATGAAAATCGATTTTGCGTAGCACTTTCCTTTCTTTAAAGATCGGGTTGCAAGCGGAAATACTTACAAGCCATTGTTTTTAGGAATAGCGCTTGAAAAAATATTTAAAATCTTTGATTTTGATAAGCACTTTCCTTTCTTTGAAGCGCGGGTCCTGAACTGATGTGTTCAGAAGCCGTTATGTTGAAGTCCGGGTTTCGTACTGAAGTATACGAAAGCCATTATTTGAAGAAAATTTTGAGAAACGACATGTTTTAGAAAACAATTAAAGAACTCTCGCTCAAGCATCTGTACATGCCCGTATCATTGTTGAATGACATTTCTAGAAACATACAGAATATCGATTATACGAGAGACATGTCGTAGAAGAATATTTTTGGATTTTTTGATTTTATATTGTTTTTGTATTTTTTGAAAATTTTCTATTTTTGTATTTTGCTTTTGTTGGTTTTATAAAAGAAATGGAAAATCAAAAATAGAAGATATAGAGAATGATGAAGAAGAGTTTACAGAATTGGAACCCTCTGATGAGCTGGGTTCTGAGATATTTGATTCACCTGCAGCCAAAGAAGAAGAGTTTTCATAAATAACAGTGTTAGAAGTACAATATTCCTCACGGTGAGGGTGATCACTATCAACGGTTGTAATGGTTTCTACTTCCTTATCCTGATGATTTTCACTATTATCTGTGTTGGAGCAAGTATCAAAAATCTTTCCTGTGGGAATCCATCTAAGACCTATTTGGTTGAAAACTTTGCCCGTGGGTATCCACCTAAGGTAAGATCTAGGAGTTGTTTTCTTATTAGATGCAGCGGGAGACTCATTTTTAGAAAAACTACGTCCTGATGAGATCCACCTATTAGGTGTCTTTTTGTTTGACATTTTATCAACGGGCTTGTTTCTATTTGGTGTCTTAGTGGATTGTGCCTTGGCACGAGAATTATCTTTCTTGAGATATTGTAAGGCACATGCCTCATGATTAGCTGAAAAGACACATTTTTTACATGTAGTACAGACAAATTCAATATTCTTGTTTAAAACAGCAGCTTTAACTTTGTCACTACAGTTTTTTGAAAATTGATTCTTGTTCGAAAAAGACTTAGAATTCCTAGTGTTGTTTTCTAAGGGCATAGCATTTTCTTTTGCGCAACTACTCTTAGATGCAAGCCAATCCCTAGTCTTTTGAAGAGTGTTCCTAGGTAATGGTTTACTACTACTAGCAGTGCCTTGAAATCTTGTAGAATTCATCACCCTAGATGTTGCACCTAGAATTCCATCTTTTCGAGTCTGTGCCTTTTTCCTAGCTTCTTCTAGATAGTGATTGTTGACCATGTCGTTGGAACCAACAGATTCTTTAACTGGATTTTTGGTCACATTCCGTGTACTATTCCTAGAAGTGCCATGTTTAATCACATTTTCTTTATCAAAAACAGATTTTTCAAAACCTTTGATAATTCTCTTTTTAATAGGCAAAGTCTGTGGAGTGACTGTTTTTGACAAATCATTTTTCTCATTGACTTTTGGAGGAAACTGAGAAATAGACATTTTTGGTTTGAAAACCGGTTTGGGAACATTTGTTTTCTCCTCAGTCAATGGTTTTGCAAACTTAGTATCCACATCCTTTCCTTTTAGACATCCCAGCTGAGCTCTCAAAAGATCATTTTGCTCTTGCATGTCCTTGTAGGCACGCTCATACGACAGTTTGTCATACTTGCATTCCTCAGATTTTCGATCAAGTTGTTTAAAATAGGACACGTTTTCTTTTTCAAGTTTTGCAAGAGCATTTTCATATTTTGAAACAATTGCGGAGGTCTCAGACTGGAGTCTTTCATGATCTTCAACAGAATATGTTTGTAAGATAATGGACATGATATCGGTAGTCATAACATCTTCGAAGAGAGAATCATTTAGATTTTCCAAAACTTTGATGTGTTCAAAACTTTCATTAGCTTGCTTTACCAGGGATTTATGGTCCTTGACAAAGTCAGTTGTTTCTTTCAAAAGCGCTTGTTCAACATGAATTACCCTTGAGTTGATGTTATTCAGCTGAGGGGCAATTTGAGTTTCAAAAAACTTTCTCTGTTCGATATCAAAAGTAGAGAACCAGTTGTTAGGTGTCATAGTGGTTTTAGTTTTAACAGTCTCTTGAAGACTCCCAATTCTAGTTTTAACATCGTCTAAAATGCTTCTAGTATCACTTGTGTTAAAAGGATTGTTTGAAGACATTTGTTCGATTTTCGAAAGAGATTTGGAAACTACAACTGGTTTTGAAACTGGTGTTGACACTTTGTTTGAAACACTTGGTGTGATGGAAAACGTTGATTGTTCTTTTTGATTAACAAAAGTAATTCCATTAATTTTGTTCCATTTGTTATAATCAATCGGTTTAAGATCTGGATTCTTTTGTTTCATTTTTGATCTACTCTCCTCAGATAGTTTCAACGTTTCAAGAGAATCACGAACAATTATGGGTTCATGCAAAGGTTGTCCATTGTTCAACACATTCTGAGATTTCTGAGCTTTCTTGAGAAATGAAGAAGGGTTGTTACCAAGAGCCATTTTATGTGAAGTGTGAAAAATCGGATTTACTTGATTAGAAAGCATCTTGTTTGATTTAGCGGAATGACCCGTTGTAAGAAGCAAATTATCCAATTTCTTTATAGTTTTATTTTTATCCAGAATTTCATCAAGAAGAGAATCTTCTCGTTTTGAAAAATCAGCAATCAACTGTTTCTTCTCTTTTTCAAGATCAGAAAACAGTGCTTTTTGTTTAGAAAGTTGGTCATTTAGATCAGAAATTTCCTTGTTTAAAGATTTTATTTTCAAGTTCAAATTCACATCAAGTGTATCATACTTGAGTTGCAATTGTTGTTCTCTTACAACAGAATCTCGATAACCAATTTCTAATTCTGAAAGTTTGTTTGTATGAAATTCAAAGGCTTTGGCGTGCTCCTTGTAACTCTCAAGCTCAGCGGTCAATTTTTTATTCGCGGCCTTAACCTCGCGATTGACCGTTCTTACTTTCTCAACTTCAATGCCATATATGGAGTTTCAGAGTTAACATTGCTTAATGATTCAAAATAAGCACGAGTTTCCTCATCATTAGCACCATTCTGTATCTCTTGACCTCCATTAGGATCCATATATGGAGTTTCAGAGTTAACATTGCTATTAACTTGCTCTCCCACATATGTGTCATAATAAGGTTCGGGAGACACAGAATGTGGCTTCTCATGAGTAAACGAATTTGGTACCTCATTGAGTGAATATGTGTCGTAGACAGGAGTTGTGTCATAAGTACCGCTTGATGTTGCGTCCTGTTGATTGATTGTATGACTGGAGGTTGCATTATCGTTTGCTTTATCTTCCCATTTTGGGTACCTGAATTTGATTTCCTCAGCAGTCAACTCAATTCCCAACTCTTCTTTTTCTGCTAACATCAACATGTACTAGATCTTTTCAAGCTTTGTCATTGGTATGACACTAGATCCTGAATCTTGTCTTTGAGGTTCGGAGGTAGCATTCTGAACAGAAGTCATAAAACAGTTATTCCCATTTTGATATCCCATATTCTGATTCACAATCTGACCCCCTTGATGTCCATCTCCATAATTCCCAACGACTGGAGCTGCAACATTGCCATTCTGATTACCCACTGCTCTATTCCCAACATTCTGTCCCATCTGATTTCCAACATTCTGACCCAACTGATTACCCTGATACGGAACCGCCTGATTACCCATGCGACTGCTAAATGCTTTATCCAATAAAGAAAATACCTGTTGCAAGGTCGCTTCTACTTCAGCTTCAGGATCAGTGATTCCTTGTTCCTGGTATTGTGGATACGGTTGTTGAATGACTTGTTGTTCTTGTGGATAGAATTGTTGTTGAGGTTGTGGAATGTATTGCTGCAAGTTGTTGTTGGTGGAAGATGATGAAGCTTGTTGTTGTGTATTAACTGAAGGTTGAGTCTTTGCAATAAGTGCCAATGGATCATGATGCTTTGCCAATCTTTCTTTCCTTACTTCATTCGCTTCAGATTGGTTTAGTTTCAGAAAATCGTTTAGTTGATCAAATTTCACCTGATGTAAGTCTTTTGTTTGGTTAACAATAGTGACATATCGTCCCCATTCTTCTGGAAGATTATTCAGGAACTTGATGTTTTGAACGATTGTTCTGGGTGCCAACTTGTTTCTGATAAGCTCATTCATCAAAGTGCAAAACCTTCCATAGTAGGATTCAATGGATTCTCCTGGTGTAGATGTAAACTTTTCCCATTCAGTTAGCAACTTGTTCTCCATGTCTTGATGACCAATTTCTGTTCCATGACAAAGTCGTCTAACACGTTCCCACATATCGAAAGCCGTTTCACAACTGTCTACCGCAGCAAAGATGTCTATTGGTAAACCCAGTTGGATAATATGAATTGCCATGTCATCTGCATCGACTTGTTTCTAATCCTCTTCAGTGTATTCTGATTCAGTTTGAAGATGAGAGGATGGTGGGATGGGAGGTGTTGCATCAGGATTTCCAGGTACATTAACTTGTCGAGGCTTGAAGGGTCCATCCTGAATGGATTTAATCATGAGTTTGCCATTAGGTTTGGTCTTTATGTAACGGAGCATTCGACTTGTCCATTGAAGATAACCACCTTTTGCCAACATAGGAGGTCGGTTTTAGGCACCGGCTGCATGAATGTCTTGTTGAGTAGCCATTGATGAAGGTATGATATGATAAAGTTGATGTAGGATCGATTCAACGATAAAGGAGTTGTGGTTGATGAAGATTAACCTTGGTTGAGGTGTTTCCGAAAGTCGTACTCGTAAACTCGGTTCTTAAAAAAATTTCGCCCAAAATTTGAAATTCACTATAAAAATCAATTCTAAGGTCGTATGAAAATTTTGAGTTATGACAATTTTGACGCCAAATTTGACCCGAAAAATTTGAATTTAGGCCCAAAAATTTGAATTTTTGACCAAAATTTTCACAGTTAAACCAAAATTTGAATCTCGCGTAAAAATTGAACGTTTAGTCTCCTCAAAAAATTAATTTTTAATTTTTTTTTTTTTTTTTTTTTTTTTTTTTTTTTTTTTTTTTTTTAACCTTAGGCGTAGAAAGAGCTTAGGCGTAGACCAAAGAAGTTACGAGTTGGATATGGTTACGAGTAGGATGTAGTTACGAGTAGGATGTAGTTACGAGTAGGATCTTATGCGTAGGAAGCTTAGGCGTAGGATTCCTTAGGCGTAGGATCTTATGCGTAGAAAGTATCTTACGCGTAACCTTAAGCTTATGCATAGACAAAAAGTTACTCGTAAACCTTACGCGTAATTGTGAAGTTATGCGTAGAGTTACTCGTAAGCTTTTAGCTTATGCGTAAACTATGGTTAAGAACCAAAAATCCTTTACACTGTCACAACGTAAGGGATATCCACAAGTCGAAGTGTTCCACACACTTATCCAAGTGAGGGAAGCACTGAGTAACCGTTATAGCTCGAAGATTCTTCACCAAAAAGTTACGAGTAGAAAACTTATGAGTAGTTGACTTTCTTACGAGTAGAACTAGGGTTTTGACCTACTCGTAAAAAATTTCCAACGATTCAAACAATTTCGCTTGCACAGATATCCTTAAAAACACTCGAATAACCCAAAAATGTCGACCTTTTTCACCCAAAGTTGCTAGAAAAGTTACGAGTAGAAATGACCAATGAACCAAAAACGAGTTCAAAAGTGAAAAAAAAACACGTAAAGCTTCTAACTTTTTGCAAAAAACTGAAACTTTAGAACCAAATAAACCTTAAACCACAAGAATCTTGAATTTTTAAGTGCAAAAATTAAAGCTTTAAGCTTGACAACTATGAAAAACGTGAGCCTTTACGCGTACAATACCAAGCTTCAAAACAAACACAAACACTCCTAAACCATTGTTAGGCGATTGATACCAATTGTAGGACCTTAGATATATCAACCTTATCACAAACCCAACACAAATACCACGTTACACAAATTGTTATGCGTAAATAAGAAAGATTAAGATTAGATGGTGACTTGATGTATAATTCGTGTATATGTTTAGAGAGGTAGGGAGAAGAAAGATGAACCAATAAGTTGTATATTGCTTCAAAGGAAAAACACACACACACACACTCAAGCACACCCCTCAAATGACATACTTGTGGGGTATTTATAGTAAGAGAGGATGATGCCCTAAGGCTTGGCCTTGGGCCTTGAGATGGACTTGGATTGGGCTTGGGTTTCACTAACTAGACAAGGCTAGCTTAACATAACTTATGCCCAATTAGCTTAGACCAATCCACGAGCCCGTTGACTATTCTATCACGATATCTAACACACATTACAAAGTTCCTAATCGTGAATGACCATCACTTCTAATAAAAATAATCAAGGCTAACAGTATGGATGCATCCTAGATTTGTTCTGTTATCTGATATGTTATGATCTGTCTGGTGAATGATGTCGTGTGCAATACGCGTCTTCACAGTCTGGGAGCTAGCTACTCCATTGGTTACTGAGGTCTCCCCTCCTATTGGTTTGGTATTCCGAGGTCACCCCTCCGAATACAATGGCTACTATTGGATACTAATGGCGACTATTACCACTATTGATATTGATTTGTTTTGTTGTCTCGGGATGGATTTCTGACAGACCTTACACTATTGATATACCCATATTGTACCTTCTGTATTCCCCAACGCACTATATTCTGTATTGATTGTCTGTTACTCAGTACCCTTATGTGACTCAGTCTACTACCATTCCATTCACGTACCGGGTTATTATATGATTATTGAATTTGATTCTGCTATTTGCATGTCTTATGTCACTACTGTTTACCCTGCTACGATATGATTAATATGTGCTTGTCTGATTCATCTATTGACATGCTAATAACTGACAAACGGTTTACCATACTGTTATGTGACTCTTTGATTCGTCTAGTCCATGTTAGTGTATAAATGATTGTTTTGACGGCTTATCATGTAAACTCTGTTTTGTTAACCTCGTGGTCTATGAATATCTGTTAGTATCTTTTCCCGCTTATTGTTGATCTGCCATGTTTATATTCCTGTTATGATATTGTAAGTAATTAATTGTGGGTTACTTGACTTGTGTGATTGCCAAGCTCTCTTTCTAATTACTTGCTTCCGCTAGCTTTTAGATTTCTATTTGGCTTATATGTTGTCTGATTTCCTGATTTCTTGTATGCCTGTTGTATGTGCTTATTTATATGTCATTGATGCCTTTCTTTGCTTCGTTCTCCTTGTTATCTGTTCTTTCTGGATATCTGCATAATTGTGTTCTGCAGGATCCTCTTTGACTCATTATTCTCATTCCGCTGCGATTTGTTATCCGTTTCGCTTGTTTCATTTTGCATTTCAGATTTTATTTAGCTTTCGTTTTTTTATATCTGTTCACTGGGCTTTTTAAGCTCAGCCGCATTTCTTTTCCTGCGGCAGGTTTTAGGTTTGAATATGGGCTTTGATGGACTGAGAGTTGGATTATCTGAGTGGACCAACCCTAGTTACCTTATTATTTGGACTTATTTTGACGGGCTTTTGTTTTGAGATTTCACTTTATCTTAGACATTTTGGGTTTTGTAATTTCCCGTGTAAATCATTGTTTAAATGACTTGATACTTTATTCTTAAGACTTTCGCTTTTAATTGTATGTTCTGATATGACACCAGAATGTGACACTTCTACCCTTGTCGGGTTGAGGTGTTACATTTTTGATGACTATATTTTTGATGAATACACTGCATGTGCCAATGATGATTCTGTTATTTCTGAACTGAATGCCTATAAAGAACAAGTTGCTTTTATGAACAACGTGCTAAGTTTGAGTTAACCACCCGTGAGCAGAAAATGGATGACCAAATGCGTACAATTATTAGAAAAAGTAATTTTAGAGAAGCAGTATTAAAACAAGAGTTAAACTCCTTACATGAAAAGCTTTCTAAAACTGCTAAGCAAAAACAAGAACTTCAAGAAAATGTTAAAATGCTTAAGCAAGAATTTAGTGCTAAGGAATCAAAACTTTTGAATGATTTTTCTAATCTAAAAACCTTAAAAAACAAGCTTGAAAATAAGTTGTACGTACGAGGGAATACCATTCAAACTACTCACATGATCACTAAGCATAGAGTTCTCAGCGATAAGCATAGTACCCCCATTATAAAGGAATCCAACCCTGAGTATGGTAAGATAGCAAAAGCTGCTCAAAATGTAATCTATGATGGCAATGAGATTCTTAAACCTAGACAGAAACCTAGTTGCATTGAGTGCACTGAAGAAGATAGAAAACTAGATGATGCATTTAGGGAGAAAATGAATAAGAAGCTTAACGATCCTGCGTGTAAAGAGAATAACATAACGATCAAACCCCATGATTACACTAAGGAAAATTGGATATCCTTGAACATGTTTAAGCCTCAAACTCAATTAACCCCAGAACAGATCTTTTGGAAGAAAGATATGGATAAGCTAAAAGTTAATGTACTTATTGAAACAAACACTCCCCTTAGGAAAATACCTGCAGCTACTGTGTATCCTCCAAATACACCAATGCATCTAGTTCCTAGATCTATTGCCACTAATAGCAAGACCTTAATCAGCATGTATATTGTTTATCATCTGTTTGTTGATTTTGAGAAAACATGTAAGAAGAGAATCACACCTACAGGGATAACTGAGGGGTAAAGTGGTTTTGAACAACCTAAAGAATGTTATTTAACTGAGGTCATGCCTTTCTTCAAACAATTAAAAGGTCAATTTGAGAGTCTTCAAAAAGGGATAACTTCAGATATTAAAGAAATGGAAAAGGAATTTGATGCAATGATAGTTGAAGTCAATGATTATGAACAGGAACTCAAATATAATGAAGTTGAAAGGAAGAACTTGCACATCTTAAATGAGAATTTGATTTCGAGTTGTGTTGCTCAAGATGTGTTTTATACTGTTACTAAGCACTCTATTACTGCTTCTCGATTTCATGAATTATCTATTGCATTGAAAGTTTCCCATGATCGTGTCATTGAGCTTGAAAACAAAAACTCAGAACTAAGTGAGAAAATTGATCAGGATGATCACGATAATTTGGAAAAACATCTTTCTAAACTAGAAGTTGAACATTTTGATTTACAACTAAAATATCAACATCTTAAAGAAAATGTCAAAACCTCAAATATCAAGACATCCTCAGATTGTCCAGAGTTTGATGCAGTTTTTCAGATAAACAAACGTGACGAACAGATTCAAGCTCGTTGTAACATGATCAGAAAGTTGAAAGCCCAAATCTCTCAATTAAAGGGTGAAAAGAACAATGTGACTGGCTCCCAAATGCCTCCTCCTTTAGATTCTCAGTATTCTCAAACTTTTCATCTTCAAAACTTAGTTAAGGCTTTACAAAAGTTAAACGACACTTTAAAGAGTTATACGATTCGATGAAAGTCACTCGTGACAAAAACAACGAAAAAATAACGTCTTTACAAAAAGAAATTGAGAATCTGAGGAGTCAGGAAAAAGGAAAACTGCCACTTGTTTTTAATGAGAATGTTGCATCAAAGTCATCCTGTTAGGAATTAGAAATTCCAGGTATTAAAGAGTCGGTCACCTCAAGTATATGTAATCATTAGAAATCTCGTAGTCGTAGTTATTTTAAGCTAAGTAGTAGTTAGTTAAGTAACACCGTGGAGGACGGACGGGTCTTTACCCACTGTATGCCTGATCCACAGCCCGTTGTGTGGCGTTTTATTGTAAGACTATAAATACTCTCTACCATCCAAGGTAGAGAGTTGGAGCTAATAATAATATTTTCTTTCTCTCACTATAGTTCCCAACTCTCTTCCTTTCTCTCACTAGAACTTTCTCTCTCTAACATACTTATACGCCTACTTTGATCATGGTTTAGAGTGTTTGTGAAATCCAATATCCTACAATTGGTATCAAGAGCCATGGTTTGATCACTCATCTTTCATGCTCTTTGTTTTGGTGGATTTCATAAGGTTTTTGGGGTATTAAGGGTTTAGGAGAGTTTGACTCATTTGGACAAATTCTAGTGTTAAAGTTTGAATTTTGCTTGTACTTTTGTGTTTAGGATCATCATATGTGTTTATGTTTTGAATTGGAAGGCTTAAATCATTGTGGTTTGGTTGTTTTGGATTGATAAAGTGGTTATTTGTGAAAGAAGGACGAAGCGAGTTGAGTCTCGGACTTGTTTTTTTTCAAAGCGAGTTGCTTTGTTATTTGATGCGAGTTGGTACATGCGACTTAGCTGTTTAGCGAGTTGATATTTATGTGACTTGGGTTCTAAGCGAGTTGTTTCTTTAAGCGACTTGAGATCTAAAGCGACTTAGCTATTTAGCGAGTTGTAAAGCTAGCGAGTTAATTTAAGCGACTTGGTATTTAAGCGAGTTGATTGTGTTGCGAGTTGATACTAAAGCGAGTTGGCTATTTAGCGACTTGATTCATTAAGCGAGTTGACTGTGTTGTGAGTTGATGCTGATGCGACTTGGCTATTAAGCGAGTTGATTACTTAAGCGAGTTGTTAAGTAAGCGAGTTGTGTGGTTTGGTACTTATTCATTTAGGCTTGTTACTTCTTCGTGATACATTCTTACGGTTGTTCTTTTGGTTTAGTAAAATCCCGTGAAAGAATCAATTTCCCGGTTTAATCAAAGAATTGTAAAATCCCGTAGAGCTTGAAACATGTCTACAAACGCTCCTACTATCATCTCCACTGTTTCCGAGGATGTTCAAGCAGCTGGCTCAGATACTCGTCCACCCATGCTTGATAGAACTGACTATGACTCTTGGGCTCAACGAATCAGATTGTACTGTCTTGGAAAAGAAAATGGGGTTAACATTCTCAAATCCATTGATGAAGGACCTTACCGAGTTGAGACTAATAGAGATGTACTTGATACTGCTGAAGATGGAACTCTGATTTATGGAATGGACAGACCAAAGATGTATGATGAGCTTGACGATAAGGAGAAAAAGAGATTCGATGCAGATATCCGAGCTTCCAACATTATACTGCAAGTTCTACCAAAGGACATCTACAAGCTTATCAATCACAACACCGAGGCAAAAGCTGTATGGGATAATGTCAAGATGCTTCTTTCTGGTTCTGAGCAAACTTTTGAAGACCGAGAATCACAGCTGTATGATGAATTTGAGCACTTCAAGATGAAACCAGATGAAAGTGTTTATGAGTACTATGTGAGATTTCATAAGCAGGTGAATGACATGAGGAACATCAGAATGACTATGCCTAACATTCAGCTGAACTCAAAGTTTGTAAACAACATGAATCCCGAATGGCACAAGTTTGTTACTTCTGTGAAGCTCACTAAAGGATTGAAGAATACGAATTATGAGCAACTCTATGCCTTCCTTCTTCAAAATGAGAGGCATGCCATGTTTGAAAAGAGGATTCTAGATCAGTTCAAAGCTCAGGGAGAAGCAAGTTCAACAAATGATTCAACTGCCTTTTACTCAAAAGTTGGGATTACCACCAAAGCTTCTCAAGTTGTACCTATGGGTAATGGCAATCATAAACTTATTCCAGATCCAATGTTCAAACAAGCTGATGCTGATGCAGGCATGGAAAACTTCATCAATCAACTGGCTCTCATGATAAGTCAAAACATGAATTCTCTCCCACAAACCAACAACAACCTCAGAACAGCCTCTAACCCACACAATCAAGCTACTGTCAGAGATGGGAGGATTGTTGTGCAACCAGTTCTGGAAAGACAATATGATCAGGGAAGAGGTAGAGCTGGTAGAGGTTATGTTGGTAATCAGAATCGAGGAAGGAATGGTAATCAAGGTCAAGCTAATCCGATCAAATGCTATAACTGTAGAGGTGAGGGACACATTGCACGGAACTGCACATCTCCAAAATGTCCACAGAATGCTGATTACTTCAGACATAAGATGATGCTTGTACAAGCTCAGGATAATGGTGTTGCTTTGGATGAAGAAGAGTTGTTGTTTCTTGCTGAGGACAATGCCAAGACCTATGATGCAGATGTGGATGAGCAGCCAATTCAGGAGATAGTTCACAATCATTAGAATGCCTTTCAAGTCGCTGATTGTGATGCATACGACTCTGATGTGGATGATGGACCAACTACACACACAATTTTTATGGCTAGCATTTCTCCAATGGTTTCTCCCAAGGTCTCATCTTCACCACAAGCTGGGCCATCCAAAGACAAACTCATCTTAGAGGTATTAAAACTATACGATGATGCTGATGTGCAAAAAATGCATGACAAAGTACAATCAACTGAAACTATTGAATCAAATATTGAAAATATGGGTAATATCAATGTTGTCCCATATGATCAATATGTGAAACAAAGTGAAAGTGAAGTTGTACCAAGTGATGCATCTTCTGCAGTCAACAATGACTATGTTCTTGATGAATACACTGCATGTGCCCCTGATGATTCTGTTATCTCTGAACTGAATGCCTATAAAGAACGTGTTGCTATTTATGAACAACGTGCAAAATTTGAGTTGACCACCCGTGAGCAGGAAATGGATGACCAAATGCGTACAACTATTAGAAAAAGTAGGTTTAGAAAAGAAGTATTAAAACAAGAGTTAAACTCCTTACAAGAAAAGCTTTCTAAAACTGCTAAGCAAAAGCAAGAACTTCAAGAAAATGTTAAAATGCTTAAGCAAGAATTCAGTGCTAAGGAATCAAAACTTTTGAATGATTTTTCTAATCTAAAAACCTTGAAAAACAAGCTTGAAAATAAGTTGTACGTACAAGGAAATATCATTCAGACTGCTCACTTAATCACTAAGCATAGAGTCTTAAGCGATAAGCATAGCATTCCCCTTGTTGAGGAACCAAATCCAGAGGTCATTAAAAAGGCTAGAAATGCTCATAAGGTTCTTTATGATGGCAATGAAATCCTTAAACCTAGACAGAAACCTAGTTGCGTTGAGTGCACTAAGGAAGATAAGAAATCAGATGAAGTCACTAGGGAAAAGATGAACAAGAAATTAGATGATCCTAAATGTAAAGAGAAGAAAATAAAGATCACACCCCATGATTACAAGAAGGAAAACTGGATTTCCTTGAACATGTTTAAGCCTCAGACATTGTTGACTCCCGAACAAGTTTTCTGGAAAATGGATTTAGATAAGCAGAAAGCTGAAAATATTATTGAAACAAACCCTCCCCTTTGGAAAATGCCTAGAGCGACTGTGTATCCTCCTAATACACCAATGCATCTTGTTCCTAGAACAATTGCCACTAAAAGCAAGACCTTAATTAGTCAATATGTTATCTTTCAACTATTTGTTGATTTTGAGAAAACTTGCAAGAAAAGGATCACACCCACTGGTATAACTGAAGGAGAAAGGGGTTTTGAGCAAACGAAAGAATGTTATTTAACTGAAGTCATGCCTTTCTTTAAACTGCTAAAAGGTCATTTTGAAAGTCTTAAAAAGGGAATGAACTTAGACATCAAAGAAATGGAAAAGGAGTTTGATGCAATGATAGTTGAGGTTAGTGACTATGAGCGAGCACTAAAATATAATGAGATTGAGAGAAAGAACTTGCATACATTAAATGAGACTCTTATTACTGAATGTGTTGCTCAAGATATGTTTTTCACTGCTACAAATTGTTCTATTAATGCTTCCCAATTTCATGAACTATCTGTTGCCCTGAAAGTCTCCCATGATCGTGTCATTGAGCTTGAAAAAACTAATTCTGAACTAAATGAGAAAATTGAACTGGATGATCACGACAATTTGGTTAAACATTTTTCTAATCTAGAAGTTGAGCATTTTAATTTACAACTAAAATATCAACATCTTACAGAAAATGTCAAAACTTCAAATATCAATACATCCTCAGATGCTCCAGAGTTTGATGCAGTTTTTCAAATTAACAAACGTGATGAACAGATTCAAGCTCATTGCAACACGATCAGAAATTTGAAAGCCCAAATCTCTCAATTAAAGGGTCAAACGAACAATATGACAGGCTTCCAAATGCCTCCTCCTCTAGATTCTCAGAATTCTCAAACGTTTCATCTTCAAAACTTAGTAAATGCATTACAAAAGGAAAATGAAAGTTTTCTAGAAGAAAATGAAAAGGTTAAACGTCATTTCAATGAGTTATTTGAATCTATAAAGGTCACTCGTAACAAAAATAACGAAACGGTAGCCTCGTTACAAAAGGAAATTGAGAATCTAAAGAGTCAGGAAAAAGGGAAGATGCCAATGACCAACGGGGAGAATGGTGTATCAAAGGTACATGTCTGTAATAAATATGCTTTGTCTGTGAAATATGTTCCTCCTCATCTTAGGAATAACAAACTTGCTATTCAAACATATTTCTCACATCTTAAGGACAGCCTAGAATGTCTCCGTGAGATTGTTGAAGAGGATAAATTAGAGAAACCACTTGACAATGCAATTGGGCATGCATGCTTATATGCCAAACGATCTCAAGAAATTCTAGAATGCTTAATCACAATATGCCCAAAGTCCTTAGGTGAGAGAGTTAATCCTTTGATTCCATGTTCGATGCCTAGTGCCAAGTATGAAATTCATTCGATGCCAAATGTTTTTAATGTGAACCTTAGTGTGCCTTTAAGTAGTTCAGATTCCAGATCTGTCAATGCTAAGAAAGAGAACTCTTGTGTGCCTTCTAGGAGTACAAATCCCAGCACTTCTAGTGTTATGAAAGTGAACCTTGGTGTGTCTGCATGTAATTCAGATCCCAGAACATCTAAACAGGAGATGCAAAGAGTAGCAAAAACTAATGTTCCCATTCCCTCTACAGGAGTAATCAGTAACATTAAAGCAAGCAGGTCAAAGTCTCAAGACAATACAGAGAAGGACACGACCTCGCAAGCTAAGAATGTGCATTGGAAGAGAGTAGAAGACCAACCTAGGAACTTTAAGTTTGAGCTGAATAAAATGAATCGTGTTGATTCTAGTATTAGCCATAGGCGTACTGTAATTAATTCGAATTCTGATACTATTTGCAAACCTTGTATTGATGTCTGCTTGAATTCTGTTTCTAATCATGAATGTGGTGTTAATGTTTTGCCTAATGATGTTAATTGTCCAGTTAATATTGTTAATGCTAAAAATCATGCTAAGAAGGCTAAAAGGCAAAAACGAAAGAAAGTTAGAAAACAGTGGAAACCCACAGGAAGAACATTTAGTAAGATAGGCTATCATTGGATACCTGTTGGTCATAAGACTAATCAGATAATGCCCACTAGAAAATGGATGCCTACTGGTAGAACTATTCCCTTAAGAAGTGAGCACACTTTGAATAGGGCTAATACAGACACTAGTACTGCATCTATTCATAATGATTCCATTACCTTAATTTCTGATATGAATGCTTCTATTTCTGATGTGGGTGTTCCAACCATTGTTACTAACCAAATGGAACCCATTCTTGCATGGGGATCCCAATTATCCAGTTATCCATTCTTGTCTGTGTTCAACTGCAGATCGTTCAAATCGTTCTGTGGTACCTGGACTCAGGCTGTTCCAAGCATATGACTGGCGACCGATCGCGGCTCATGAACTTCGTGAGCAAATTCATCGGGACAATTAGATTCGGGAATGATCATTTCGGTGCAATTATGGGTTATGGTGATTATGTTGTTGGTGATAGTGTTATCTCTAGAGTATACTATGTGGAAGGTCTTGGTCATAATCTGTTCTCTGTTGGTCAATTCTGTGATTCTGATCTAGAAGTAGCCTTCAGAAAACATACTTGTTTTGTAAGAGAACTTGATGGTAAAGAACTGTTAAGAGGAACTCGTGGTTCAAATCTATACACCATCTCTATCGATGATATGATGAAGTCTTCTCCAATTTTCTTGTTGTCAAAGGCTTCGAAAACAAAGTCATGGTTATGGCATCGTCGTCTCAATCACTTGAACTTCGGCACCATCAATGATCTCTCCAGAAAGGACTTAGTTGTAGGTTTACCTAGACTAAAGTATGAAAAAGATCATCTTTGTTCAGCATGCCAATTGGGAAAAAGCAAAAAGTATACCCATAAACCCAAACCTACAAACTCAATTACAGAAGTTCTTCATACCCTTCATATGGATTTATGCGGACCAATGAGAGTGCAGAATATCTTTGGGAAGAAATATGTGTTAGTTGTGGTTGATGATTACTCTAGATTCACCTGGGTCAAGTTCTTAAGGACAAAGGATGAAACTCCTGATATCATCATCAAACTCATCAAACAGCTGCAGGTTCGACTAAATAAAACCGTCAGAATTATCCGAACAGACAATGGTACTGAGTTTGTTAACAAACAACTTAGTGAATTTTATGAAAGCATTGGAATCAGCCATCAAAGAAGTGTTCCACGAACTCCTCAACAGAACGGTGTAGTTGAAAGACGAAATCGAACTCTTGTGAAAGCCGCTAGAACAATGCTGATTTACTCAAAGGTTCCAATGTTTCTTTGGGCAGAAGCTATTGCCACTGCATGCTACACACAAAATCGTTCCCTGATTCACACTGTTCATGGAAAAACTCCATATGAACTGGTCCACAACAGAAAACCTAATCTCTCTTTCCTTCGTGTGTTTGGTGCACTGTGTTATCCAACTATTGAGGGTCAAGACTTAGGCAAACTGAGAGCTAAAGCAGACATTGGAGTCTTTGTAGGGTATGCACCAAACAAAAAGGGATACCGAATCTACAACAAAAGAACCCGAAATATCATGGAAACAATTCACGTCACATTTGATGAGCTGACCGGTCAAACGGCTCCTGGACAATCCAGTTCAGGACCCGCACTTCAAAACAGTCCCATTGGTTCATCCCTTGTTCCAAACTCTTCTCAAGAAACTCCATATGTACCTCCATCTGAAGATGATTTAAAGAAATTGTTTGATCCTATGTTTGATGAACAGTATGAGCCAAGTGCTAATGAACTGACGACTCCCTCAGCAGAGGCTACTCGTATTCCTGTGAATGAAGTCAATCCTTCAGTCTCTATATCATTAAGTCAAGAAGCGCCTGCTGCTGAACCTTCAGTCTCATCAACAAATCATCATTCTTCAAATGTACATCATGGAACTGTTTCTGGCAACAATGATGAAGTTAATCCCTTTGCTACTCCTGAAGATGCTCCATTTGAAAACATATTTGCTCCTGAATCATCATCAGAACCATCTTCTTCAGGAAACTTCGACTCTGCTACCTCAGTCCCTCAACAACTGCCACATGAATACCTTAGAAAATGGACTCACGATCATCCACTAGACAACATCATTGGAAATCTCTCTCGTCCTGTATCAACACAGAAACAACTTGCAACCGATGCCTTATGGTGCTTCTTCAACTCCGTACTCTCAAAGATCGAACCAAAGGATGTTAAAACTGCCATGAATGATGACAGCTGGTTCAATGCTATGCAAGATGAAATTCATGAGTTTGATCGACTTGATGTATGGGAGTTAGTACCTGCTCCAGATTGTGCTATGATTATTGCTCTAAAATGGATCTTCAAAGTGAAACTTGATGAGCATGGTGATGTGTTGAAAAACAAGGCTCGATTAGTTGCAAAAGGATACCGTCAAGAGGAGGGTATTGACTTTGAAGAATCTTTTGCTCCTGTTGCTCGAATCAAGGTAATCAGAATCTTTTTGGCTAATGCTGCTAGTAAGAACATGGTAGTCTATCAGATGGATGTAAAGACGGCATTTCTGAACGGAGATCTTAAAGAAGTCTTCTACGTCAACCAACCTGAAGGATTTGTGAATCAAGAGCGTCCTACTCAAGTTTATCGTTTGAAGAAGGCTCTTTACGGTTTAAAGCAAGCTCCAAGGGCATGGTATGATACACTATCAAAGTTTCTTCTATCTACCGGATTTAGCAAAGGAGCAGTTGATCCAACATTGTTCACCAGGAAGTCAGGCAAACATTTAATTCATGTTCAAATTTATGTTGATGATATCATCTTTGCCTCGACTGACCCCAATGAGTGTGACCGTTTTTCAAATGAAATGAGTTCAAAATTTCAAATGTCAATGATGGGACAAATGTCATTTTTCTTGGGATTACAAATTTCACAATGTCCCGGAGGCATTTTCATAAATCAATCTAAATATGCAACTGAGATCTTAAAGAAATTTGGATTTGATTCAAGTGACCCTGTTGACACTCCCATGATTGATCGAACCAAACTAGATGAGGACCACTCAGGGATCATGATTGACCAAACGAAATATCGTAGTATGATTGGATCCCTGATGTACCTCACTGCTAGTAGACAAGACATCTTGTTCGCTGTTTGCATGTGTGCTAGATACCAGGCTAAGCCTACTAAAAAGCACCTTGAAGCGGTTAAACGGGTCTTTCGGTATCTCCAAGGAACCATCAATATGGGACTTTGGTACCCGAAGGACACCGGTATGTCACTAACAGTCTATGCAGATGCTGATTATGCAGGATGTCAAGATACTCGTCGAAGTACGTATGGAGGTGCTCAGTTTTTGGGAGATAAGCTTGTGAGCTGGTCTTCAAAGAAGCAAATGAGTACTTCTATTTCCTCTACAGAGGCAGAATACATAGCCATGTCATCTTGTTGTGCTCAAATCCATTGGATGAGATCTCAATTAACTAACTATGGCTTTGTATTTAACAAAATCCCTCTGTACTGTGATAATAAAAGTGCTATTGCTCTTTCATGCAATAACGTTCAACACTCAAGAGCTAAGCATATCGACATTCGACATCATTTCATCAGGGAGCAAGTGGAAAAAGGTGTGGTGGAACTCTATTTTGTGAGGTCTGAATATCAGTTAGCAGACATCTTCACCAAAGCTCTTCCAAGAGAACGTTTTGAGTTCATACTTCCACGACTAGGCTTGAAAAGCCTTCAACCAGAAACACTCAAACGTCTTCAGGAGGAAGACGAGGAGTAAAGGTCTATCTTCATCTATCTCTTGTATATATCTATTCGAAAAAACAAAATACAAAATTATAAAACCCTCAAAAATCAAACAGAAAAATATAAAACCTTCAAAATTCATAAAAATCTGAAAAATTCGAAAAATCTTCAAAAAAATATTGTCAATTTGTTATGTTTTTTTCTCGGTTCGGAAATATCTACGGTCTTTGTGCTGTCATTCAAAGAATGACACGGGACTTTAGATGTTGTTCAAATTTTTATAAAAAAAAAAAAAAAAAAAAAAAAAAAATCAAAAAAAAAAAAAAAAAAAAAATTGGGAGAAAGAGAAACAATGGTTTATTGTCATTTCAGGCAGTAACCCGCTTTTTAAAGAAAGAACAGAGCCATTCTTTATCATGTTTTTCAAAATTCCATGCTCTGATTCTATAAACATTTATCTGCTGAAAACTAACTGCTTTGAAAAATAACTCAGTCTCTATTTTTGATAATCATCTGGACTTATTTGTCAAAATATCAATCTCTCAATCAACAACCTATGTCATTGATTGAGGGGGAGAATGATTTCAATTAAATTAAAAAGTTATTTGGCATTCAATTTTTTTCAAAAGATATTCATGCATGTTTTATCAATGGAGTTTAAAGTTTTAAAATCCGATCCTTATCAGTTAAAACGCTTTCATAATCAAGTCACAATTCTCCTTAAAAGCTTTCAAAATCAATTTAAATCTATAAGAGATCACAAATCTCAAATGATTTGATAATTGTGATCGGGGGAGAATGCGTGATTTAAATTGGATTTAAACTGATAACTCGGTAAATGGTTTTATAAGGATGTACATGCTATCCTTCCCACATGTGACAAACGATTTCAAATTTTCCATGCACATGTTGAGGAGGAGCATCTATCTTAAACCTATGATTTGAAACGTGATCACTTATCTCAATGTGCAGGTTCCCTCTAGTATGTGCAAAACTCTTTTCAAACCTAGAAGCACATATTGAGGGGGAGCAAAATCATGAAAACCTCATCCTTCCCCCAAATGTTTTATCTACTTGATTCGATTAGGGAAGTGATGTTGATATCTTTTAGAAAATGGTAATCAAAGAAGTTAATTCTTCCTCTTGCCTCCGTGTGCAAAACGATTTCAAACATTTGATGCACATGTTGAGGGGGAGCACTTGTTCTAAAAATATCAAAAACAATTCAGGTACAAAATGTTTTGATAATATATCACCAGTATCTGGATTGATTTTCAAACGGTTTTCAATTGGTTCCAAATGGCAGATGAAAAATACCAAATAGACCGACCTAATTTACGTTATGTACGGTGATATAAGGATGATAAGGTTAGGTATGTGTTCTCATGATCCGCCAGAACCGGAGGAATCTACCCAGGGACTATCCACTAGTTAGTGTAGAGTTCTTAGGTATGATGATAAAAGGAGAAAAATGAGAAATGGGAAGAGTGCGGACTGAGATAGAGTTAGTACTGGAACAAACCTAACAAGGTTCTAGCTATGAAGTCTCGGTAAGCACTGAAGGGGTTGAAGAATGAAAAAGAATCGAATGAGATAAGGGTGAAAACAAATAGCCCTCCATATATTCAACCTTAGGGCAGAAACCAGGTTCAATTCATATGCTACTGATGGTAACATCGGTATTGAAGACAAGACGTCATGGACCCAGTGACGCACTGTACTTCAACTTTACAAAACCACTCAAGTTCCTCTTAAAAGGACTTGTTTCATTCTCACGTGGAACCGACATTATCTATCGACTTTCTCTTAGAGATTGTTGATATTGAAGAAGGAGACCCTCTCCCTAGTCTCCGGCACAGGAACCAAATATGCACATATTGAGTCTAGAGCCACGAGATCATCTATAAATCTCATTAGGACACTTTCAATGAAGACTCTCTATTTTACACAATGTGGAAAGAGAGATTATATCTTGAGTCCTACGCATTATCCTTGTGGTATTGCCAGAACATCTGAGTGATATGAAAACATATTCACAATGAAGATGGAAAGCCCTCTGGAGCCAACATCAAACAAGCTCCTGGTGGGTGACATGTGAGATCTATTCAATAGATCAACCATGTGACAACTGAACAGAAACAATGGGGCGATTCAATCTTTTGAATCAATCCTGGTTCAGGTTATGGATTGACGGATACCTTTGAAAAACCGGTCATTGTGCTTAAAAACTCTTTTCTTTAGCACATTGACCGTGTTCGAATATTTCAAATCAAAAGGTGTTTTATGATTGATAATTGATTTTCATTAAAACCTTCGTTGCATTGCAAAAACAATTTCTATTGAGCAATACACGATTGTCTTTCAAATCTCTTTTCATCAATCAGTGAATTTCTATTCGCTGGTTCAGTCACTCCGTGTTGTCTTCTTTGAGATGTTCCGGTTTGAGAATAGCTAGTGCAGCTGCGAAACCCTGTCAAGGAAATTCTTCGGAATTATACCTGATCACAGGCAGTACTTGTACTGATCAACGGGGAACCGTGGGCCGTGGGCCGTGTACCTCAATTCAACGAAAGTGATCAAAGACACTTTCGTGTGCTTTATTGCTAACTGTTTTATGCAGGTACATCCTACGTTTGCAGCTGATCAGAATGAAGCGGTCAATCCATAGCCGCATGCTCACACTACACATTCATCTCAAAAGAAATCATGATAAGTGCATCAATGACTCTGATATTTTCACTCCATGCTTCTGCTACGCTGCTGCCAATATCATGAATCAATGATCCAGAATGTGAGCATGTCGGTCCGAAAGTCACAACATCACATAATACCAACACCACAATGGATGTCTCAGAGATTTTTGTTAGATGATGATCTCAAAAGCTGGCTTAAAATTATTATCACGTGGATCAGTAAAAGACCTCCACTTGGATTACCCAAACATGCAATGAGTAGAATCAATGACTACGAGCTTCGGAGCAAAGTACTACATCAAGAATGCAAGAACAATTGTTAATGTAATATCTGATTGTATTCAATGTATTTTTAGTATATGTTTGAGGTGACCTCCCTTAGGGGGGAGATTGTTAGGAATTAGAAATTCCAGGTATTAAAGAGTCGGTCACCTCAAGTATATGTAATCATTAGAAAGCTCGTAGTCGTAGTTATTTTAAGCTAAGTAGTAGTTAGTTAAGTAACACCGTGGAGGACGGACGGGTCTTTACCACTGTATGCCTGATCCACAGCCCGTTGTGTGGCGTTTTATTGTAAGACTATAAATACTCTCTACCTTCCAAGGTAGAGAGTTGGAGCTAATAATAATATTTTCTTTCTCTCACTATAGTTCCCAACTCTCTTCCTTTCTCTCTCTAACATACTTATACGCCTACTTTGATCATGGTTTAGAGTGTTTGTGAAATCCAATATCCTACACATCCTCAGACTGCAAATATACTGTGACTGTTAAATACATTCCTCCTCATTTTAGGAATAATGAACCTGTGTTTCACAACTATTGTGCTCACCTTAAGGATAGCCTAGAATGTCTCCGTGAGATCGTGGAAGAGGATTTCTTAAATAAGCCTCTTGATAGAGAAATTAGGTTTGCTTGCATTCAGGCCAAACGATCTCAAGAGCTGCTTGAATGTTTAATAGCAACATGTCCTAAATCCTTAGGTGCGAAAGGTAAAGATGTGATGCCTTGTTCTATGCCTAGTGCCAAGCATACAAACCATTCTATGCCCAGTTTTAAGAAAGTGAACACTAATGTGCCTTCAAGTAGTTCAGATCCCTGCACTTCTAGTTCAGGAATGCAAAAAGTAGCAAAACCAACTAATGTTCCAATTCCCTCTACAGGAGTAAGAAGTGACACCAAAGCAAGCGGGTCAAAGCCTCAAGGCAACACAAAGAATGATAAGACCTTGCATGCTAGGAATGTTCAGTGGAAGAGAGTAGAAGATCACCTTAGGGAGAATTTAAATAAGACGAATCGTGTTGATTCTAGTGTTAGCTCTAAGCGTACTGTAATTAATATGAATTCTGCTACTTTTGGCAAAACATGTAATGATGACTGCGTGGTTTCTGTTACTAATCTTGAATATGGTATGAATGATTTGTCTAATGTTGTTAAATGCCCAGCTAAAACTGTTAATGTTAAAAATAAAACTAAGAAGGCTAAAAGGCAAAGGCGAAAGAAAGTTAGTAAACAGTGGAAACCCACAGGAAGAGAATTTAGTAATATAGGTTATCAATGGATACCTACTGGCCGTAAGATTAATGAGCTGTGCCTTAAATTTGCTAAGTCAATGCCCACTAGAAAATGGATGCCTATTGGTAGAACTATTCCCTTAAGAATTGAACACACTTTGAATAGGTCAAATACGGACACTAGCATTGCATCTATTTCTGATGATTCTATTGCTTCTACTTCTGATGTGGGTGTTCCAATCACTGTTACTAACCAAATGGAACCCATTCTTGCATGGGGATCCCAATTATCCAGTTATCCATTCTTGTCTGTGTTCAACTACAGATCGTTCAAATTGTTCTGTGGTACCTGGACTGATGCTGTTCTAAGCATATGACTGGAGACCAGTCATGGCTCATGAACTTCGTGAGTAAATTCATCGGAACTGTGAGATTCGGAAACGATCATTTTGGTGCTATTATGGGTTATGGAGATTACGTGGTTGGAGATAGTGTGATTTCCAGGGTATATTATGTTGAAGGTCTTGGACATAATCTATTTTATGTCGGACAATTTTGTGACTCAGATTTAGAAGTGGCCTTCAGAAAACATACTTGCTTTGTTAGAGAACTTGATGGTGTGGAACTTCTCAGAGGAAATCGTGGTTCAAACCTATACACCATCTCTATCGAAGATATGATGAAATCTTCACCCATCTGCTTGCTGTCAAAGGCTTCCAAAACTAAGTCATGGCTAGGGCACCGTCGTCTCAATCACATGAACTTTGGTACCATAAACAATCTTTCCAGAAAGGACTTAGTAAGAGGATTACCCAGATTAAAGTATGAAAAAGATCATCTTTGTTCAGCTTGGCAATTGGGAAAAAGCACAAAATATGCCCACAAACCAAAACCCACAAACTCAGTAATGGAAGTTCTTCATACCCTTCATATGGATATGTGCGGACCAATGAGAGTGCAAACGATAAATGGGAAGAAATACATTCTAGTAGTTGTTGATGACTAATCTCGATTTACTTGGGTAAAGTTTTTTAGGACAAAGGATGAAACTCCAGATGTCATCATCAAACTTATCAAACAACTTCAGGTTCGACTCAAAAAATATTGTTAGAATTGTTCGAACAGACAATGGCACAGAGTTTGTTAACAAAGACTTAATTTAGTTTCATGAAAGTGTTGGAATCAGTCATCAAAGAAGTGTTCCACGAACTCCTCAATAGAACGGTGTAGTTGAAAGATGAAATCGAACTCTTGTGGAAGCCGCAAGAGTAATGTTAATTTATTCAAAGGTTCCAATGTTTCTATGGGCTGAAGCCATTGCCACTGCTTGCTACACCCGAAATCGTTCCCTTATTCACACCTCTCATGGAAAAACTCCATATGAACTTGTCCATAAATGAAAACCTGATCTATCCTACCTTCGTGTGTTTGGTGCTTTATGTTAACCAACTAATGACGGACAAGATTTAGGTAAACTAAAAGCTAAAGCGGACATTGGAATATTTGTAGGTTATGCACCAAACAGAAAAGGATACCGAATCTACAACAAGAGAACCCGAAATATCATGGAAACAGTTCACGTTACGTTCGATGAGCTGACCGGTCAAATGGCTCCAGGACAATCCAGTTCTGGACCCGCATTTCAACCTTTATCCAGTAGTCCTATCAGTTCTACTCTTGTTTCTAATCCCTCACCAGCAACTCCGTATGTACCTCCTTCAGAAGATGATTTGAAGAAATTATTTGATCCAATGTTTGATGAACACTATGAGCCAAGTGCTAATGATATGTCAGTTCCATCAACAGAGGCTGCCTCTATCCCTGTCAATGAAGTTAACCCTTCAGTTTCAATGTCATTAAGTCAAGAATCGCCTGATGCTGATCACTCTGTCTCATCAACAAATCATCAATCATCGAGTGTACACAATGGAAATGTTGCTGCTGTTACAGATGAGGAAAACCCTTTTGCTCCTCCAGAAGATGAACCCTTTGAAAACATATTTGCTCCTGAGTCATCATCAGAACCATCTTCTTCAGGAGATATCAACTCTGCTACTTCAGTTCCTCAACAACAACCACATGAACACCTTAGAAAATGGACACATGATCATCCATTGGACTACATCATTGGAAACCTTTCCTGTCCAGTATCCACATGGAAACAACTTGCAACCGATGCCTTATGGTGCTTCTACAACTCCGTACTCTCTAAGATCGAACCAAAAGATGTGAAAACTGCCATGAATGAAGACAGCTGGTTCAATGCCATGCACGAAGAAATTCATGAGTTTGATCAACTAGATGTATGGGAATTAGTACCTGCTCCAGATTGTGCTATGATCATTGCTATAAAGTGGATCTTCAAAGTAAAACTTGATGAGCATGGTGATGTTTTGAAGAATAAGGCTCGATTGGTTGCAAAAGGATACCGTCAAGAGGAGGGTATTGACTTTGAAGAATCATTTGCTCTTGTTGCTCGTATCGAGGCAATTAGAATCTTCTTGGCTAATGCTGCAAGTAAGAACATGGTAGTCTATCAGATGGATGTAAAGACGGCGTTTCTTAACGGAGTGTTGGAATCACTCCTAAACAGTATTTCAAGTATTTATATTTCATATGTAATAGGTAGCTTTATTATGGCCTTTATGTTTGTTTAAGGTCTAGCTTATGTAGAAGGCCCATAAGCTTAGGCCCAAGCCCATATAAGTAAGGATGGGAACTAGGAGTGTTGCCCTAGCTTCCCTCCTATAAATACTCTTGTAAACCCTCATTTGAGGGTTGGTTGTTCAAGTTTTCTTTTCATTCATGCCTCTATGCCTAACCGGCTTCTTTATACGTGTGTGTGTGTGTGACAACTTGTTCATCCGCCTTATCTCCTTTCTATATTACTTGTGTTTGTAAAACTAGAGACCTAACAGTGGTATCAATCGCCTACTAGTTGGGTGAATCGTGTTTGTTTTTGAAGTGGGTTTCGGTCCTACGCCTAAAACGCACCTTGATACTTTGGTTCGCTTAAAAACATCTTTTTTAACCTTTTGAATCCAAGATTCTTGTCCTTTCAATGTCTTAAGGTGTTAAAATACGTGTTTTTGGCAAAAAGTTTCAAACTTTATGCGTGGATAGTTGTTTTTGAACGTGTTTTTGTTCTTGGGTGTCGTTCTACGCATAACCCGTTTAGCAGTTTTCGTACATCAAGTTTCACATTTTTGTGTTCTTTTGGTACTATTGAAGCTATTCAATAACAAAAATCTGGTTTAGAAACACATTTGGGCAAAATCAACATTACGAGTAATCCTACGTGTATTGAAACCCTAATATTACGCGTAAGATTATCCTTGGTTTGATCTTCATTTTCGTGGTTTATTCCGTGTTTTCTTACTTGGATAAGTCTGAAAATACGTCGACTTTGGACATCTTTTGCACTGTGATAGTGTAAAAGATCATTTGGGCAAAAACCCTAAACTTACGCATAAGCATAAGCTTACGCGTAGAAATCCTACGCATAAGATTCACTTTACGCGTAAACTCAGTTCTACGCATAAGGTAATCCTACGCCTAACTTTCTACGCCTAACTTTTTTCTATGCATAACTTTAGTGCTTTTATCCTACTTACGCGTAACTTTTGGTGTTTTTACGCATAAGTGCTACTTGGTTTCTTGTCTTTTCTACGCCTAAGGACACTTCATCAACAACGGTTCATTCGACTACAAAGATCCATTTTTTACTACACAAGTTTATCAACATGTCTCAACCACCATACTCTAACTATTTCCCTCACACTTATAATCATCAACAAAAACAACAATTAACTCCACAACATCAACAATGGAATCAACAACTTGCCTTGTATGCTCAACAGAATTATCCCTCTCAACCAGCAACTCAACCAACTGCCTCAAACACACCTTCAAAGCAACAACCTCAACAAAATCAATTAGTTCCATATAACAACAATGCTCAAGCATATGTCAGTGAAGCGACTGAGGAAATCGATCCGTTCGAAGCATTGCAACAAGGATTTGTGATGATTGCTAATGCTTTTGGCCGTTACACCAACAAATCCAACAATCGTATTAGTTCCTCATCTAACACACGGACTCAAGCTGTTGTGAACAATGGACGTGTTGAAGTTCAGAATCGTGATTATGGTCGTCAGATGGGCGGTGGTCAAGGGTTTAATGCTGTGGGTAGGAATAACAACGGAGCTCAAGTGGTGGAACAGGGAAATGCTCAGAATCGGTTAAATGGCCTTAGATACTACAACTGCAATGAGAAGGGACACCTGGCTAATGCATGCCCAAAGCCAAGGACTAGGGGCAGTGCTTATTTCAAAGAGGCTTTACTTTTGGCTCTTAAGGATGAAGCTGGTGGATCTCTCACAGACAAAGAACAGAGCTTTATGGCAGATGCAGACTCAGATGATGATATGGAGGACTTGCAGGCCAATGCAGCTGTTATGTTGATGGCTAATATGCAAGAGTTACACATGAGTGAAACAGGCCCAGTGTATGACACTGATGGCTTGTCTCAGGTGATACAGATCATTCTCTGGATTATTGATAGCGGATGTTCCCGACACATGACAGGCAACCTTAAACTGTTATCCAACATTATTGCAAAGTTCATTGGCACTGTCAGGTTCGGGAACGATCACTTCGCAGCTATCATGGGCTACGGAGATTATGTCAATGGGAACATCGAAATCAACAGGGTTTACTATGTGGAAGGCCTCGGTCACAATCTGTTCTCAGTAGGTCAATTTTGTGATGGAGATTTGGAGGTTTCTTTCAGGGAGAAAACTTGTTTCATTCGTGATCTACAAGGAAATGACCTTATGTCTGGCTCACATAATTCTAGTCTCTACACTATCTCTATGCAAGACATGGTTGCTTCCTCTCCCATCTGCTTACTTTCAAAGGCAACATCTACAAAATCCTGGCTATGGCACCGTCGTCTCTCACATCTAAAATTTCAAACCATCACCAACCTTGCTCGACATAAACTAGTTGAAGGACTCCCACGATTCCGGTATTCAAAAGATCACCTTTGCTCAGCCTGTGAACAAGGGAAAAGCACTCGTGCTCATTTTCCTTCAAAGGTGGAATACAGCTCTCAGCATGTGCTTCATCTTCTTCACATGGATTTGTGTGGCCCGATGCGCGTGCAAACGATCAATGACAAACGCTACATCATAGTAATTGTTGACGACTACTCACGATGGACTTGGGTCTACTTTCTTCGAAGAAAAGACCAAGCTCCACAAATGATCATCACCTTTCTCACAAAAATACAGGTTCAGCTCCGCAACACCGTCAGGATAATCAGAACAGACAAAGGAACTGAATTTGTTAACAAAACCCTTCGAGAATTCTATGAGAAAGTGGGAATTCAGCATCAAACATCTATTGCACGTACACCTGAACAAAACGGAGTTGTTGAAAGACGAAACCGAACGTTAGTGGAAGCTGCAAGAACAATGTTAATCAATGCTAAACTTCCAGATTACTTATGGGCAGAAGCTGTATCTACTGCATGCTATACTCAAAACCGTTCTATGATCACAAAACGCCACAACAAAACACCTTTCGAGCTTGTCCACAACTATAAACCGAACCTCAAACACTTTCATGTATTTAGATCCCTTTGCTATCCGAATAATGATCGTGATGACTTTGGAAAGCTCAAAGCCAAAGCTGATATTGGAGTCTTTATTGGATACTGTGACAATTCTAAAGGTTTCCGAATCTGGAATCGTCAAACTAAGGAAGTAATGGAAACGATTCATGCTCATTTTGATGAACTCACGGAAATGGCTTATGAGTATAACAACTTAGAACCCGGTCACAACCGTTTAAACTTCCCTCAACCCCCATCATCAGCTGAAGAAAGCCCCCAGCTAACTCGTCAACAAATGGAAAGGTTATTTGCTCCTTTGTTCTGTGACGATATCGATGAACGTGCTCTAGGTGTATCCGTTGTTTCCGCTGCACAACCTGATAATATTCCTATACCTGATACACCTGCTACAACAACCATAGTTGAAGATGCACCTACACCAGTTGACTCCAACACAACAGTTGAACACACCGCTTCCAACAATGATGAACCAGCTGATGATATTCTGAATGAAGTACCCCCACCTGCAGATTTTGATCCAAATGCGTTCTTCAACCCGTTTGCTAATGAGACTGCTGCACCAGATGTCGCGGAATCTTCAACAAACCATTTGAATCCTCAGAATCTGCACAATGTATACCAACATCAACCCTCTACACACCGATGGACTAAAGACCATCCTCTGGCTAACATTATTGGCAACCCCAATCAACCAGTCGTTACTAGACAACGTCTTCACACAGACGGTGAACATTGCATTTATGCACTCACGGTCTGCCAATCTGAGCCTAAAAACATTAAAGACGCAATGACAAAAGACAACTGGATTGAATCCATGCAGGAAGAACTCAACCAATTCAAACGTCTTGAAGTATGGGAACTGGTTGAAAGACCAACAAGGGTCTACGTCATTGGTCTAAAATGGATTTGGAAAAACAAATTGGATGCTGAAGGGAACGTCATCCGAAACAAGTCACGTCTAGTTGCTAAGGGTTATCGTCAGGAAGAGGGAATAGACTTTGAAGAATCTTTTGCTCCGGTTGCTCGTCTTGAGGCTATTCGGATATTTCTCGCGTTCGCAGCTCATATGAATATGACGGTATATCAGATGGATGTCAAAACGGCGTTTCTCAATGGACAACTTAAAGAAACGGTCTATGTCAGCCAACCAGATGGATTCGTTGATCCAGAGTGTCCAAACCATGTCTACAAACTGAACAAAGCTCTTTATGGTCTCAAACAAGCCCCTCGGGCATGGTACGATAATCTATCATCTTTCCTCATTGCCAATAATTTCTCCAAAGGCTCGGTTGACCCAACTCTTTTTATACAATATCACGGGGCATATATCTTAATTGTTCAAATTTACGTGGATGACATCATTTTTGGGTCTACACATAAAAAGTTTTCAACCGCTTTTGCAAAACTAATGAAGAAAAATTTTGAAATGTCCATGATGGGTGAACTCACGTTCTTTCTAGGACTGCAAGTTCATCAATCACCCCGTGGTATTTTCTTGAGTCAGTCCAAATACGCCCTTGAATTGTTAAACAAATTTGGAATGAAAACCTGTGATACTTATGCCACACCAATGACTCATACCAAGAAGATAGACGCTGATTTACATGGGAAATTAGTTGACCCTACCAAATACCGAAGTATTATTGGGTCCCTCATGTATCTAACAGCTAGCAGACCTGATATTGTCTTTGCCATTTATCTATGCTCCCGTTATCAGTCGCGACCAACTGAAACCCACCTCTCTGAGGCTAAAAGAATCCTCCGATACATCAAGGGAACCTTTAACTTGGGGATCTAGTATCCGAAGGATTCTGGTTTTGAACTAATCGCTTTTTCAGACGCTGACCACGCAGGATGCTTAGACTCAAGGAAAAGTACTTCAGGAGCTCTACAATTTCTCGGTGATAAACTAGTGTCTTGGCAATCAAAGAAGCAGGATTGTACATCGCTGTCATCAACCGAAGCAGAATATGTAGCCATGTCCGCGTGTTGTGCTCAAGTCATCTGGATGAGAACACAACTCAAAGACTATGGTTACGTATTCGACAGAATCCCGATGTACTGCGACAATCGGAGTGCCATTGCGATCTCGTGCAACTCAGTTCAGCACTCGAAATCAAAGCACATCGATCTTCGCTATCATTTCATCAAGGACCACGTGGAACAGGGTACCGTTGAATTATACTTTGTGGGTACTGAATATCAATTGGCAGATCTGCTCACCAAAGCCTTGCCTCCCGCTAGGTTTAATGAGTTGATCCACCGGATTGGTATGAGGTGTTTGACTCAATAGGAATTGGATGACCTCTTAAAACAGTCTTAAAAACCTGTCAAACACCAATACATCTTTTGTAAATAATTTTTTCAAAAACAAAATACAAAAATATAAAACCTGATAAAATCAAAAATATTCTTCTAATCTACTTTTCTTTCAACATTGCAAGTACATTTCTTCCGTCAACACCCTAATCTTTCTAAATTCGGTATTTTTCCGATCAAGTGTTGAGGGGGAGAAATCAAAACTTTAACTGTTTCAAAACATCTGTGTACTTGCATGTTATCATACCTTGGTTGTTTCTTTTACAAATGGTGGTGAATTTTCTGGTACAATGACACTCCTCGGACTTAAATTAATAACCTTTCATTATTTTCTCAAGTCAAGGGGGAGTGTCGTCATGTTTCTTTCCTTAAAAATTTTTGTTTGGTAACCAAAATGGAAGTTAAAAGGCTTTCTTTGAAAAAGGAAAAAGGTGGAGGGACCAAAACTGTCAAAACCTTAAAGTTATTTTAATATAACACCCCCACCTAACTTTCACTTCTCATTTATTACTAAAAACCTAAAACCATCCTACGCATAGAATTCACTCAAGAAATCCGTGTTTCAGATCATCATTTTGTAAGTGATTTCGTGTTTACAACATGTTTTTAAGCAATGGTTTTGAATTTTTCAAAAATCCAACGGTTAAAACTTTTTATAATCTCGTTTTTGTGGTCTACGCATATGTGTATGAACACATGATCAAGATTGGGTGTTTATGGTTAAAAGAATAGTGTCAAAACGTTTCTAACACATCAATGATACCGTTTTAATCATCAAAACTCGCCCAGAATCACGAATTAAATGATTTACGAAATTAGGGTTTATGTGTCGATTTGGGTTTTTCCAAATGTGAAGTGTTTTGGTATAAAAGATTGTTGGGTTATAGTCTTAAGTTGTTGAATTAATGATTTCCATGGTTATTGACCACCCAGAAACACGAATTGGTTAACATTTTGGATTTAGGGTTTAAAGTTCATAATATTTGGTAACTTTTGATCCACAACGAGTTAAGTGTTATAACTTGGTATAAAGACTCCCTCAACACTCTTAAACTACCAGAAAAAGTTTTGTGCATATTCCATGGCTAGATTTCATACGCGTAGATTTAGGGTTTAGACTACGCGTAAGTTTTTCTACGCGTAACTGTTAAACTGTGCAAATTGTGTTTTGATCTGTCACAAAATGAATGTTATGTGTCAAAATTGATGATATGATGCTTTGTTTCAGGCTTGCTACACTTAAAATTCAGAATCAAGGTTGTTGTAACTCTACGCATAAGGATCACCTTACGTGTAGCATGTTATGCGTAAGATTAGTCTTACGCGTAGCTTCTACGCATAAGGTTCTACATATGGGACTACGCGTATCCTGTGAAGGATATGCGTAAACAGTGACCTCTACGCATAAGGCCAACTCTTACGAGTAGCCCTACGTGTAAGGTTAAATATGCCTACGCGTAACCTCTATGCATAAGGTCCAATTTTTCTTACACGTAATATTTCTTACACGTAAGTTAGGATCCTATGCGTAAGTTTACGCCTACGCATATATCATTTCTGTCTACGCATAACTTTACCAATCCTACGCATAAGCCTGGATCATACCTTCGTTATGAATTGTTACGTGTACAAACTTGTAAATGAACTAATCATATCGTCACGAATCCAATAATGTCACTAATAAAATTAAATCGTTTGATATGCTGTGAACAATAAGTGATAAAATGAACTTTAAAACTTAAAGTTAACTAACTCACGAAACATTTCACGACGTCATTGGACTATTGAACATACAAGTGACTTAGGACTCGTAACAATCATTGACACTGTACATTCAATAACTAGACAATAAGACCTTCTGTTGACTAACATTATGTCTTTTGATATGTTGGTTCTTTTGGCCAATGTTATTTCAGATCACGACATGGCTGAACAAATGAATGTGGATGCATCTGAAGTTCTCTCCATTGCTGATATCTATCCTTATGGCTATCCAATGAAGATAGGAAAGAATAATCTCCGTGTTGACTTTGACACCCTCACTTGCTCAGAATCTTTGTGCTTAATTGCTATTGATATCCTGAGGACTCATCCGTATCAGAATATGCTCACTCACTCTGCATCTGTTCCTGAGATCTATATCCAACAGTTCTGGAACACTATGGAAAGGGTCAAAGGACGAACTGCTGTGACGGTGACTCTGAATCACAAACAAGTCACTATTACACCTGCAGACTTAAGGGCTGTTCTCCTAATTCCTGAAGTCGATCCAACCAAACTATATGCCACACCTGTTGAAGAGCTCACTCTCCAATTCTTAATCGATATCGGTTATGACGAGGCTACAGGAGTAAGCACCAAGCATTCTCACGTAGAGCTTAAGAGTATTCCTCAACCATGGAGAACTCTCTACATGATCATCACCAAGTCTGTTTCTGGTCGTGACAGTGGCTATGAGCATCCTAAGCTCATGGAACTGCAAATATTTTGGGCATTGGTCAACATGAAACACATCGCTATCGAAGCTCTGATTTGGGATGACATGATGTCATTTCTCAACAAGCTTGGCTCAAAGATTCCCTACATCAGATATACTAAACTGTTGATCCAGAGAGCACTTGGACTTCATCCTGATATTCCCAAGAGGCTCAATGACCCCGACAATCACGATATGTTGACGGAACCTATTCTATCTGTCAGAATCAAGGAATCGTCTACAAAGAAACAAGGTGATGTGTTGCCAGATTTCCTTCTAACTGAAGATGTCAGAAAGCTCGAAACGTACAAAAGGTATCTGGAAGCAGTTAGACAAGGCAAAGTTGGTCATCTCGACGAAAAATCTTCTGGAACACCTGTAAGAAGAACCAGAAGAGGAAGTACAGGAAGCGCAACAAGTACTGTGAGTCAAAGAAAGCTTCCTAAAAGGAATCCTCCTTCTAAAAGGATTGTTCCCGTAAAGGAAGTCGAACCTATTCCCACACTTGAACCACAAAGAAAGCTTGTGGACGAGAGCTCTGAAGATACTGATACAGATGAAGAGTTTCATTACTCTGCAACTGCAACCGAAGCACCTGCCTCAGTAGCAAAACCTCCAAGTCCTCCAGCTGTCCAAGAAAAAGGGAAGACTCCAGCAATTGTACCCTATGATGAGAGCTCTGAAAAAGAAGAAGAGCAACTGGATAAATCATACAGGAAGAAGTTTAAAATCGTCAGACATCTTCAAAAGGCTAAAGAATTTGCTAAAGACCAAATGGGTGGCCCCGGTGGGTCAAGTGGTGCAGCTCAATCTTCACCAACTCCTGATGCGGTTAATCAACCCGATAAGGGAGCTGGTGCCACCACTCTTGTGCAACAACAAAAGCCTGCAGAGGATACTATTGTATATGATTTTGAGAAACCGGAAACTGAGAAGTCTGAGAAAGATAAAGATGATGATTATGACAAGTTACTTCTGGGAAGTCCCACACATTCACAGAAGGAAACTTCTGTACCGCCTAAGGACCCCGAACCTCCTCATGTCTCCTCATCATCAGACTCTTCATCTCATTCATCACCACCACCATCAAAGAAGTCAACCAGATCATCATCCAAATCTGTGAAGAAACCACCTCGCTCTTGGATTTCTCAGACTCATGAAAGAATTGTGAAAGCTGTCCAACAAGTCAGAAAGAAGGACATGCCTTACAGAAAACTGAATTGGTTTGTTGACCAAATACAGTACTTAAATGAGGAGAATGACAAGATGCAGAAAGAAAGGGAATTTGTTCAGAAGTTCATGAAGAGTCATCGTAAAGAGGAACTGAACGAAATGATCGAAGGTTACACTAACAAGTACCTTCAGGATATCGTTCCTAAAGTCCAAAAGGAACTGGAGAAGACAGCAAGAGATCATACCCACAAGTTTCTTCTCGACACTGTCCCCGGTGTGACTAGAGAAGTATTTTCCAGACAACTCACCCCTAACATCGTCGCATTGGTTAAACATACAATGGCCAAAGAAGCTGATCTCTCTGAATCTGAGTTAATCGCTAAACTAGTGATGCAAATGTCAAAGCGATCTGGAACGTTTACTTCAGATGAAGCTAAATTTTTCGAAGATCTACTTGCTTTTCAACTCAGATCATCATGCAAGGAATCAGCCGATCAACCCAAACGGCCAAGAGATGACGATGATAAGGACAAGGACTCTGCATCTAAACGTCAGAAGCAATCTGGTGAATCTTCTTCGATGCCACCTCCTCTACAACGGACTTCTTCTTAACAGAAGTCTCTTCCACCTCGGTCTTCTATTGATAAACCTCGGGACGATTCCGAGTTACCACCCCTGTCTCAAAAAACAGGTGATTACTTTGAATATACGGGTGGTGACGATGAAGAGGTCCTTGAGCCCCAACAACAACCCACCTCTCCCAAAAAAGGACAGAAATCAGCATCATCATCTAAGCCTTCGAAAAAGAAGAAGAAGACGCTTCATACTGACGTCATATCATGGCTAGATGATGATAAAACTGAAGAATTTGAATGGTTTGCTACACTTGTTAACAACACTCCCTACCCTGAAGAAGGTCAAGAATTGGTAGACGGTAGTACCTTGGAGCATGCAAAGATTTTGCAAGAAAGGTTCCGTGTGAAGAAGATGATGAAATCTGAATTGAAGCGCATCAAGAATGAAGCATTCCTACTTTTGAAAGACAGCTCGGAAAGTGCAATCGAGGTTGAATATCACCTTGAAAACATTGCTCGAGCCATGTCTAATAACATGGATTGGCTCAACCCAGAAGCAAACATCGACTTCACAAAACGGGACAATCCTCCATATTACACCGACTGGTCTCGACCTCTACCTACCATTGGCCAACCTGATCAGCCTAGGATTCCTTTCAGACATTTCTTCAACAAAGACTTAGATTTTCTTCAACACGGTGGCGATGGTTCAAGGAAATACGCTACATCTCTGACACTTCCATTCCCTGCTTCCATATACTCTGATTGTATAGCCATCGAGGAACGTGCTACCCACATGTTCTCCGACAAAGTGGTAGCATATGACCAAGATGCAATGTATGGGATTCACCATTGGCCGGAACGCCGAAGAATCTACTACAGAAGCTGCTTGGCCAAGAAGTCTCAACATGCAGTGTTCAGTACTAAAAGTATCGTGGCCATCCAACATGTTGGTCTATCGTCTAAATGGGACTACACTTTTCTCAAGAAGATTGTGGTCAAAAGACAAGACGAAAGGGACTATGCATTCTCTGAAGCTGATTTTGAGAATTTGAACATCAACGATATTGAAGACATGTATCTTGCCAAAGTTCAAGGTCGCATGAGACAATTTCCAACTGAAGTACAACGTGAATTCATCAAGTCACTGCTCATCTTCATCAGACGCATAGTCATCAAAGAACGTGTTGAAGATCTTCAGCTTGCCGTTGAATCATATCAGAAACGTGTCAACCTCACTCCTCCAACGCTTGATCTTCCCGACATCAATCAGCTAACTCAATATACGCTCATCAGCAAACCATTCGGAGTTGTTTACCGCAGTGAACTTCAAAGAAACTGCTTAATGGCGTGTAGTGAACTTCAGAAATTCTGGGATCATACCTTGAAGCTGGTTAGGGATGGATTGGCGTACAGGTTAAAGGATATACGCCTGAAAATTGGGTCTCCTAAGCGCTGGAATTCTCAGGAAAGGAGGGATGTGAGAAGGATCATCACCATGATTGATGAACGGTTGTTCAGAAGGGATCAGTTCAGAATGTTGGAAAGTTTTGTTTGTGGTCGACCCAAGATCAACATCACCAGCCATCAACGCCCTGCTCGTACTCATGGAAACATCACTGCACTTCCTGGTACTCCTTGATTTGGTTCTTTCATTAAAAAATTTTGGATGTATGATGATATATAATCTATGGCTTGTGCACACATAACAGTGTACAACCCGTAATTGTCAAGAAAGGACCCTGTGGTACGCCTCAGTGCCACAATCCTTATTAAAGGAGCGAAAGCTTCTTATTTTTTGAGTAACACCTATCAAACCTTTCATTTTTCAAGGTTTTGCTCAAAAACACAAGTACTTCCCCATATGATTTTTCAAAACCTCAACCGTTTATATCACTAGTTGAGGGGGAGTATTTGAATTAAAACTTTGTTCACAAATTGTTCATAGTGCTCATCTTCCCGCAACACTCGAAATGGTCATATTTATTCTCAACCGTTCAAAAATAACATTTTATATGCCATTTTTGAGGGGGAGAAAATTGTGTGATAAGAAATATGTTGTGCAAAATGCAAATGAATCTGTGTACTTCAGACTTAACCAACGAATTGACGGTACTAAACTGTTAGTAACTCGAAAAGACTTGTCCTGGACGGGTAATAATTTCAAGCTAGTTCGCTAGTAATGTAAACGTGTCTCACAAAGGACTTGTCCAAGTAGAAAGTACCATTCGAGAAACTCTTGATAGACATGAACTCTGACGGGTATGACAACCTTTCGAGGTTTGTCTACACCTTCAAGGTAGTTATTAGAGCTAGTTGTCACCTAAAAGCTGACAATGTAACTCTTTAACTATGCAACGTAACCGTGTCTCGCGGGGGATTGTCTATCTTCAGTGGATCAATTCAAAAAGTGCGCGCTCTTTCCTCACTGTGCATTTAACCATTAAAACTATTAAGCACATGTGGAGGGGGAGTATTTATGCAAAACCTTATCTCTCACAGTGGTTCAAACATGTTTTTCATTTACAAACCATTTGAGAGATTTTTCACTTACTGTGGTTTTAATGGCAACATAGGTTAGTCATGGAGTTATAAGGTGACTAAGGTTAGGAATAACCGTCCTATGATCTGCCAGAGCCAGAGGGATCTACCCAAGGACATCACAAATAGTTAGTACTTAGAAGTCCTTAGGTACGATTATAAAAAGGAGAAAATGAGAATCGGAGAAAGAAGGAGTTGAAGAATCAAAAAGAAATGTAAAGTAAAGGGTGAAAAGAAACAGCCCTCTAGATTATTCAACTTAGGGCAGACACCGGGTTCAATTCATATGCTACTGATTGTCACTTAGTGACACCGGTATTGAAGATTAAAAGTCGTCATGGACCCAGTGACGCATGCACTAAACCTTCTTAGCCACTCAAGTTTCTCTCAAAAGAAGCTTGTTTCATTCTCACAGGGAACCCTACGTAAACTATTGTCTTTCTCTTAGAGATCGCTGGTATTGAAGAAGGAGACCCTCTCCCTAGTCTCCGCCCAGGAAAACCAAAACGCACTATTGAGTCTAGAGCCACGAGATTCATTAAAAGATCTCTTAGGAACACTTGACATTTAATCACTTGATGATCAACACATAAGATTATCAGTGGTTCATATCGAGTCCTTCACAGATCTTAGCAATCTGTCGAGAACATTTATGAGAGGTTCACATCTGTGATCCTCAGTGATTGAATGGAAACTCCTGTCAGGGTCAACATCAAACAGCCCTGACAGCAGGTCACTTCGGTAACTCCTCATGGATTATGCGGAGTGTGTCTCAAACGGTCTACAGTCGTGAGGTGATGCTTCGGTGTACCTCAACAACTCATCTGAACTGTAGATGTACTTCGGTACATCGCGTTATCTCACTTGTGGGACTCCAGTTCAGGAACGGCCTTTGTAAGAATTAGAGTTGTGTTTTCACACTATGCTGTTAACACTCTCGAAGTTCAAACTTGTAAGTGCCGGAAACCGCTTATTACTAACCGTTTGACATGTTTTCTTCTTATGGAAGCTCCGGAGCGGAATGATCATGCTGATTCTTCTCATGCTCACGCCAACATCATCACTAATGGAAGTTCTATCCAAAAGCAACACAACCGCCAGAATGATTCTTCGTCAAGCCAAAGAATCTACAAAGTTAAAGACTTAAAGAACTTTATTAGTATTGAATTCCAACGTCAAAGAGCGTGTGAGCATGTTGAAGAATGACGTGGAGATACTGGAGCAGCGAAGCAGACCTGAGGCAGACTGATGCAGACAACAACATACTATCACTTTCACCACAACGAACAATGATCAAAGAACAAAGTTAAAGATGACGTCGAAGCATAACTGTTCAAAGATAACTATCTCTCTACACTGGGGAGATTGTTCGAATCAAGGAAATTCCTCTCTCAAGAAAGAAGAATGTCAGAAGACGTCAGAGCTACTATTACATCAACGCCTTCACCGTTTACATTCATATATACTTGAGGGGGATATTTTTGGAATCACTCCTAAACAGTATTTCAAGTATTTATATTTCATATGTAATAGGTAGCTTTATTATGGCCTTTATGTTTGTTTAAGGTCTAGCTTATGTAGAAGGCCCATAAGCTTAGGCCCAAGCCCATATAAGTAAGGATGGGAACTAGGAGTGTTGCCCTAGCTTCCCTCCAATAAATACTCTTGTAAACCCTCATTTGAGGGTTGGTTGTTCAAGTTTTCTTTTCATTCATGCCTCTATGCTTAACCGGTTTCTTTATACATGTGTGTGTGTGTGATAACTTGTTCATCCGCCTCATCTCCTTTCTATATTACTTGTGTTTGTAAAACTAGTGACCTAACACGGAGATCTTAAAGAAGTCGTATACGTCAGCCAGCCTGAAGGCTTTGTGAATCCAGAGCATCCTACTCACGTCTATCGTTTGAAGAAGGCTCTTTACAGTTTAAAGCAAGCTCCAAGGGCGTGGTATGATACGCTATCAAATTTTCTTCTATCTACTGAATTCAGCAAAGGAGCAGTTGATCTGACATTGTTCACCAGAAAGTCAGGCAAACATTTAATTCACGTTCAAATATATGTTGATGATATTATTTTTTCCTCGACTGACCCCAATGAATGTGACCGTTTTTCAAGTGAAATGGGTTCTAAATTTCAAATGTCAATGATGGGACAAATGTCATTTTTCTTGGGATTACAAATTTCACAAAATCCCGGAGGCATTTTTATAAATCAATCTAAATATGCAAATGAGATTTTAAAGAAATTTGGATTTGATTCTAGTGACCCTGTTGACACTCCCATGATAGAGCGTACTAAACTGGATGAGTACCACTCAGGGATCATGGTAGACCAAAAGAAATATCGAAGTATGATTGGATCCCTGATGTACCTCACAACCAGTAGACCAGACATTCTGTTCGCTGTTTGCATGTGTGCTAGATATCAGGCTAGGCCTACCAAAAAGCACCTTGAAGCGGTTAAACGAGTCTTTTGGTATCTCCAAGGAACCATCAATATGGGACTCTGGTACCCGAAGGACATCGGTATGTCACTAACAGCCTATGCAGATGCTGATCATGCAGGATATCAAGATACACGTCGAAGTACGTCTGGAGGTGCTCAGTTTTTGGGTGATAAGCTTGTGAGCTGGTCTTCAAAGAAGCAAATAAGTACTTCTATTTCCTCTATAGAGGCTGAATACATAGCCATGTCATCTTCTTGTGCTCAAATCCTTTGGATGAGATCTCAACTATCTGACTATGGTTTTGAATTCAACAAAATCCGTTTGTACTGTGATAATAAAAGTGCTATTGCTTTCTCATGCAACAACATACAACACTCAAGAGCAAAGCACATCGACATTCAACATCACTTCATCAGGGAGCAAGGAGCTCTTTTTGTGAGGACTGAATATCAGTTAGCAGATCTCTTCACCAAAGCTCTTCCTAGAGAACGTTTTGAGTTTTTCCTCCCACGACTTGGTCTAAAGTGTCTACAACCAGAAACACTCAAACATCTTCAAGAGGAAAACAAGGAGTAAAGGTCTTTCTTCATCCATCTCTTATAAATATTTATTCAAAAAGTGTTAGGTCACCATATTAGTAACACAAGCATCAATATAAGAAGTAGAGAAGATATAGTGATCGGATGAACAACACACACACACGTATGATAAATGGAGAAGAGTTATGCGTAGGTGAATATGTGAATTGAACAACCCAACCCTCAAGTGAGGGTTATACAAGAGTATTTATAGGAGAGAACTAGGGAAACACTCCAAGTTCCCATCCTTTTACTTATTGGGCTTGGCCTAGGCTTATGGGCTTTCTACATAAGCCTAGCCTTGATTACTAACATAAAAGCCATATTAAGCTAACTATTACATATGAATCACTAACACTTGAAATATAGTTTAGGAGTGATTCCAACAATCTACCCCTAAGTGTTATTGATGAATGATTGAGTGATAAACGATGTAGGTGCTGATGTAATAGTAGCTTTGACGTCTTCTGACATTATTTTTTCTTGTGAAAGAAGTGCCTTGATTCGAACAATCTCCCCAGTGTAGGGATCTTGTAACTTTTGAAGTATTATGCTTTGATGTCTTTTGATTTCTTTGTTCTTTAGTTCTTTGTTCTTTGTGATGATAGTGATAGTATGTTGTTGTTGTCTGCATCAGGTCTGCTTTGTTGCTCCAGTGTCTCCACGTCTTTCTCCAACATGCTCACACGCTCTTTAACGTTGGATTATAGTACTGATGAAGTTCTCTTAGTCTTTAAACTTTTTAGATTCTTTGATATGACGAAGAATCATTGTTAGGAATTGGAAATTCCATATTAAAGTGTCGGTAACTGATGAGTGTGTAAATACTCATCATTTTTGGTTAAATCTGAACTGCAAAACGTTTAAAAATGCTCAGAAATGCATCAAAATACTGAAAATATTCCAAAATTGCATTTTACATGTTTCAGATGCAAAATGTTTAAAATCAGATGAAAAATGAGCTAAATTTGCATAATTGGCAGCTTCAGTCCCCCAAGTTTCAAAAATTGTCAGAAATAGTCCCTGAGCACATAATTTCAAAAGAAAAATCACCAAAGGTCCTTTTAAAATCATAAGTTGTCAAAATTAGTCCTTTGGTGAAAAATATCAAAAGTTTTGAGAAATTACAAAATTGGTCCTTCAAGTTTGAAAATTGGCAAAAATGGTCCTTGGAATATTGGAAAATGTCAAGTTTGGTCCTTGTACTTTTGGAGATTGTCACTTTTAGCCCTTGGAACAACTTTGCATAATTAACAGGAGTGGTCCCTTGAATTTCAGAAATTGCACAAAAGGTCCTTGTCTTATAATACCTTTTTACCTTATCAAATACCAATTAGACCCCCTACCTATCCAATTGACCCCTGCCATACCAATTTTGGACCCCCTTTGATATAAGCCTGGTCAGTCAACCCATCCAGTCAAATAAAACACCCCTTGGCGCGCTTTTCCTTCTTCCCAACTGCTATCTCTGCAAATCCCTGCAACACACAATCCTCCCTCACCTTTCCACCCACCTTATCACTCCAAACACAACAATCCAAGAATACATTAATTGCATCCCCTCCCCAAACACTCAAGCTCATCCAACTGGCTTAATACCATTTCCCGCCAAAAATGATCAATGGCCAAAATGATCCTAAAGTCATCCAATGGCCATAAACAGAGGTGGGAACTGCTCATTTTAGAGAGAGAAAGCTTTTGGAGCTATAAAAGAGAGAGAAGAAGCAAGCTTAAGGAAGTAGTTAGTTTTAATAGTTTTTCTTTATGTCGTTTTTTAAAATTAATGTTTTAGTTTAAAGCAAATGTTGTAATTTCAGTTTTTATGTATCATAATTAAGTTGAGACATCATTGTAATGTGCTTTTGAATATCAATTCAACTTTTTATATAAATTCCAAGTTTCCAGCTAACTGTTGTAAATCTTAGTTTCCAACTCTTATTCATAAGCTCTTAGAAGCTTATTTTTAAACTCAACCTAGTTTATTTAAGCTATTTAAATCTTTTTGTAAGCATATACATCAACTTCAAATATTGGTCCATGATCAATGAAAGTCAAACTGAGCAAGGAATGGGAATGGTGATGTTATTTGGGTTTGTTTCAGCATGGATATGGGTTGGTAAGGGCTTAGTGTAGTGATCTTAGGTCTGGTTTTAGCCTGCAACATAAGCTGGACCTATGTGAGTAACTGCCTCAGTTTCACTTTCAATCCATTATGCTTATTGTGCTTGTATCTGTTCTTGTGGTATAGATTGGTTTTAATGTGTTTATTTAGTTGTATTTAGGATAGTTAAGCTCAGTTTGATGGTCTGCATAGGCTAGTTTAGAAGTTGGCTTTATTTTAATTGCATATCAGTGTTCACAGTGGTGTTTGGATTTGCTACTTAAAGTATGTTAGAGGTTTAGTCAGTTGTAGATTCTTGTTGCTTTAAGTTTGTTAAGCACATTTGAACTCATACCTGTCTTAAAATTGCACTTACATTAGGCCCAAAGTCAAAATCCTCTTAATCTGTCTTCATTTTCATGTCTGTTTGAATTTTCATGCATCAAAAGTTTGATTTGTATTTAAAAGTCATTAGAGTAGCTTATTTCAGTTCCATGTCATCATATTATATCAATCTCAGTTCATAATTTGGCTTCAAATCTCAAATTGGTCAACATTTCACCTCTGTGTTGAAAGTCAAAAATTGAAAACTCAATTTTGATCCCAACTAGGGGGATTTTTCATTGCTTCTGTTCTGAGCCAAATCAAGTGAAACCTGGTATTTAAAAACTTCTATTGGTCTACTTTCTTGTCACCATTTTATTAGATTTTTGCAAATTTTTTATAAGCTCTAAATGGGCTTGTCAATATGGGTACAAATACCCTGTGCACTGACTCAGTATCAACTGAGTCTGCACAGGGATTATGCAGGTCTTGCAGCCCTTGCACAGGGCTTAGTTTAGCTTATCAAGGTCTGATTTTTGGTTCATTAGTAGTTAGCCAGGTCTAAGTCAGGGTCCAACTTCTGTTTTTCATTTTCAGCTAATAGGATAGCTTGTGCTTAAGCTCTAAGTAGGCACCCAAAGCTGAATTTTAGCACTTATTCCAATTCATCAAATCTTTGAAACTTGTGTTTTTGAGGTTTGAGCTTGTTGTTTTTAGTTGCATTTGGGTACATATAGCATATTAGAGCTTCTGTGTTAAGTTGGTAGCTTATTGTGGTGTTTGGCTTATTTAAAGTGCTTATTTATAAGCACTTCCAACATCAGTTTCATAATCCCCCACACAACCCCATGTTTTTCCATTTTTCCTAGATTCCTAATATTATTTTAAGCTTATCTTGAATTTTTCAGATTTTTCTAGTCAGTTTAGTATTTTTCTTGATTTAATTCAGTTTTTAAGCATTTTTAATTAGCTTTAAATACAATTAATCAAGAAAAGTTTCAAAAAAATAATTTTTCATTTTTCTTAGGTTAAGATAAATATAAAAAGTCAAAAAAATATTTTTCTAGATTTTTCTTAGTTAAATTTGTATTTTTAAGCAATTTAATTAGTTTTAAATGGTCTTTAATTCCTAGAAAATACAAAAATATTCAGAAAAATACAAACATAGTTTTGAAAATTCTATTTTGATATTTTAGATTTTTCCAAGTCATAATTTTATTTTTCTAGCTTTATTTCCTATTTTCTTGTAGTTTAGGTTATTATTTAATAGTTAGAAATAGTTTTTAATTAATAATAATTAGATAATTAGTTATAAAAATAATTTTCTTTTTCTAAAAACTTTCTTTTATCATTAGGTTTGTAAAAATATCATTTTCATATTTTTAGGATTAATATTGTGTAAGTTTCACATTTTCATTTGCACGTAACGTAGTTTTTAATTCAGTTTTATAAAAACATAAAAATCAAAAACATTATTTTGAAAATAGTGATAGAATTTATTTAATATATTTTATCTTTTTAATTTCCTTTAATTTGCATTTAAGCCCCTGTGGTTTATGTACTTTTTCCTTAGTTATAATCGATCAAATCTCTTTTCTGTTCAAATCTCTCGATCACTATCCGTTTGGTGATTCATCGCATAGCTCGCTGGGACATAACGACCCGGGGAAACACTATACTCCCCTGATCTTCATTGCATTTGTGTTTTAACCGTTTTAAGTTTCTTACGGTCGGCCATTCACAAGTGGCCTGCTTGTGTGAGAAAACTTGACGGTTTTGCACAGATCAGTAACCCCAATTATAGTCTAGCATATGTTAGCTCATAGACTTGTAGTTTGTTACGTTATTTAGTAGTTAATTAGTTAGTTTGTAGCGTAGTTTAGTGTAGTGTAACACCGTGGAGGAAGGACGGGTCTTTACCCACTGTATGCCTGATCCACAGTCCGATAGGAGGACGGTATGTTTGTAACTATAAATACCCCTTCCATCCATGGAAGGGGTGGTGCTTCTCATTCAGTCTATCCTTTTACATTTGAGAACCAAGTCTCTAGCAAGAACACCCTCTCTACTTTCTCTCTCTAAAATATGGCAAACATGTATTTTGCTCATCCAAGACCACCCGAATCATCAAACACAATAATATTATCGATCCTACAATTGGTACCAGAGCCAGGGTTATGGTGTTGTGTTGATTTATTGTGGTCTTTTGATTCGTGTTAACTGTTTTGGTACTTTTGGTCGAAACTATTTTTTTCAGTTTCACTATGGTATAACAGTTCTTAGTTTGGTCCACAAATAAAAGTCATCAGTCCATCAAAGTGTTTGTCTTTGTGTCATTTCTGTCCATGTCATTTACATATATCAGTTTTGTATGTCTTTTGTACCAAAAGCTGGAATTTGTTGTAGTAATGCTGTGGTGAAACAAATAGTCATCTAGTCATTTTTCGTGGTCAAACTGGGTCATAATGGGCATTATAAGATGCAGTTTTTATGTTGTTTTCTGACTTCTTCTGGGTTTCTATGAAGATGGTCGGAAAAGTGGTTGGAAACTCATCGGAAAAAGTTTGATATTCATGCTAGCGAGTTGTCTGAACAAGTGTCCGGATTCAATGTAATACAGTAGCGACTTAGTGTCAAAATACTCTGCTAGCGACTTGTGCTTAATGTAGCGACTTGACTATTGACTATTAAGTCAATAGCAATTTGTTTCATGAAAAAGGGTAGCAACTTGTCACTATTTAGCGACTTGTTCTGAAAATATGCAGCGAGTTGGTCTAAGACTGCCTAGCAACTTGATATTTATCATGTAGCGACTTGTTGACACACTCTTAATAGTTATGCTAGCGACTTGGTTTGAATGCTAGCGACTTGGTTTAAAAGGGTTAGCGACTTGTGATACAAAAGCTAGCGACTTGAATGTTTAAAGAAGAAGTAGATTTGACCACAACCACAACATCAGTAACCATTTTCCATACCCCTATCTTTGAACCAACACGACACTACATAAGCATAACATGATCTCAGATTTATTCGTGTATTCATAAAGAAATTTCAAGACTATCGAGAGTCCTAAACACGAAATATTCAATCATCACAGATCTCAAGCAACAACTCGAATGAAAAACAAATGAAAAACCAATCCATAAGACTCTAATCTCATCAAAGAAACTACATCATGTTTGATCTCAGCTTATCATCTCGTGACGTTCAAAGACTATAAACTTACGAGACATCAACTCATCATTGATCAAGACCCTTTTCAACATTTCTGATCTCAGAATATTTTTTTTCATGATTTATGAACATAAATCTAACCTTGAAGGCTAATATCACGAATGAATTTAATCTTCACTGATAAGGTTTTTGATGTAATTTACGAATTATGTAATGTTCTTAACAAGATTGTTAACACGTTTGTCATTTATTCATATTTCTACACTACAAACAAATAAAATCAAGAGACTAGTATGTGCAAATTAATTCCTACCGTGTATCTTGGGTCGAATTTCATTGTCTTCATCAAAGCCTCATGTCATCCCTGTGACGAGGTAAATCAAATCATCATCTTAAAGCCATCCCTGTGGCTTATTTTGGTATGAGATAATATGTTTGATGATAAGAGGCGTACTGTTATGGTGGCCGATTTCGTTAAGATCTATTTGTAATATGATGGGGGCGGATTGAGTTGAATTATTTTTAGGGTTTGAGACCTTTTGAGATGGGGGCGGATTAGTGTGATTAGGGTTTGTGTATGTGAGAAATTTTAGGGTATGAGTGAGATGTGAAATGTTTTATACTCCAATTATTTTGGGTTACAGGTTTTTGTGGGGCTTGGTATGTGCTATTACCTGTTTGGATCGGATAGATTCTCACAGTTTGGGCTTTGCCATTCATGGGCCGGACTTGAAGTGATATTGAGGGCTGATAACGACTTCTTATGGATCAGATTTTACGGGCCCAGTTAACGTCATTGAATGAGCTATGATATTAAGTTCGTACTTGTCCCAGTTAACGTCATTTGAAGTTGTATGTGATATTAACGAATGTGTACATGGGCCTGGTATTAAATGGATGATTTGGTGTTAAAGTGACGGTTCACGGATCTATTTATTCGAATATTGCCAAAGCCGGGATGAATAATTGCTTATCTATGCATTCTTATACGTTGTGTTATATCAGGCATTTTCATTGGTTAATATTGAGTGGTGTATCCGTGCACATTCATGGCCATAGTGTGATGAGATCCAATATTTACTGTTGGATATTTGTATCTAAAGTTAGACCAGACATGATGCTAGGAAATTGAGCTAATATTTAATCATCATGGGATGTGGGTTATAATCTGATTGAAGTGACTTGACGATGAGAGTTGTGATAATGAGTTTTAATGACGGGATTTTGTGTAATGATGAGATCTGGTATGATGCTGAGATTCGTTATGTTATAAAGTTTGGTATTATGGTTTATACATTTTCACGGAGAATATAATGTCACGGCTTAAATTAATGGTTAAACAAAGTTGACCACGGGGTTGTTTGGACGGTATTTCTTATTTGAATTTCAAGTGAGGTTTTCCTGGCACATTTACTTATTTCGTCTTCTTTCTTTCTACCCTTCCGCGAAGATGACTTGTTTGGGCATTTATAGAGTGTGATAAAGACTTGGCTATTTAATTACGTTTGTGATTCTTTCTCATTTAACCCACAACGTAACTATCACTTCGGTGTCTCACATAGTTGAGAATGTCAAGAGGTTTTGTACATTGGGTACACCGTTTCTTTTTCACGAGGATTAGTACAAGTTTAAGTGACAAATATGGGGAATTTTACTTCATGATCAAGTTTGGCATATCGGGTTTACTTCACCATATGGTCACTATAATAGACGACATAATTCGTGAATGGTGTGTCTACCAAAGTGTTTAATGGTTGCTGTTGTTGGATAATGAACCGCTGATGAACCGTTGCATGTTCCCCTAAAACAGATATTCACCGGAACCAAAGTTGTCATAACACAATCAAGCTGACATTGTTTACGGTTTTGTCTTGATTTTGTAAAATCCCGCGAAAGAAACTATTTCTCGGTTTAAATCCTAGACTTGTAAAATCCCGTGACAATGGAAACATCCTGGTAATAGTAAAGTTCATTTCAGGATCTATCTTACGGTTTACTCTTGGTTTTGTAAAATCCCGCTAAAGAAACTATTTTTCGGTTTAAACCAAAGAGTTGTAAAATCCCGTAATGATGGAACAATCCTGGAGAAAAGGAAAGTGTATTTCGGGATCTTTTCTAATGCTGGTGCTATGATTTCTGCTTCGAAGAAGGGATAAAAGGGTGTACTTCATGAAATGGATGTGTGTTTGGATATTCGTCATGGCAGTTTGGCTAATACATGGTTTTACGGGGTTTTGTGCTTTTAACCATGGTCGGGATGAAAACCATTATCATAGTTCACTTAAAACGTCAAAGAAGGCTAGAGTTGAGCTTTTAACCAGAAGATGTGATAACGGGGTTAATTCAGTATTATTTATTTGAGGTTGAAGTGAAATATCACGGGCGAGTGTACTTAGTATCTGAAGGTATCGGGGATGGTTGGATGAAGATTCTTCATGATCCTTGTTCGATGCTTATTATCAAAAACGAAGACTTGGAAATCTAGTTATTATTGGGTGTCTTTTACCTTTTCTTTTACCACTTGGGGAAATTGGGCTCATACCATCACAAAATAACTATCACTTTAAGGAGTTACGTTGTAGTGCTCAGTATCACATTCAATTGTGGATTTTCAAGAGGTGATATACGTCTAATACTCGATGGTTGGTTGGTTGAAGAGTATAGAGTACTTAGAGATTCAAATGGGCATGATGTCTCAGCACCGCTCTTTGTTACATATGTGGAAGTTTATGTCACGAGTTCGGGGTAGTTTACTTCAGGGTCAAATTCATCATATTGGGTTTTCTCCATCAACTGTCACGATAAAGAGCCTACTGAATGATAATTGGTTTATTACATGTTTTGCCAAGAGATTGAAAAGAGAGAGATTTATGACGTATGAACACTACAGTTCATGCCTCGTTCTCTAAAGAAAAGAAAAGTGTACGTTTCAGTGCGCTTTATCTTCAAAAGGAGAGAAATCTTCTTATGACGTCTGTTCACATCAGTTCAGGCCTCGTACTTCATCATTATGATGTATGAACACAACAGTTCATGCCTCGTACTCTAAAGAAGAGAAATCTTCCATGCGCTTCAGTCTTCAAGTGAACAGGGCTACCACTGATTGTTTTCTCATTCCACTTGCTCGATTATAATGAAGATGGCGACATCACGTGCTTATTTTGCGGGAGAGAAGTGTGAATAGAACATTCAGATGATTTTCACTTATTTAATCAAGAATGGCAACTCCGTATGCAATTCTTGAGGGGGAGAAGAAGTGTGAATTTTTTGCATTGTTGATTGATATTTGAGAAGTTAAATGGTCATACGGCTCTAAACTCATGAGAACCGAGCTTCTTCTTATCGGGTCATCTTCACATGGAGTTTTTCTCTTCTAAGAGCCGTTGGTTGACATCTTCACTCGGATTGATGAGTTTATCGACAAAGTGCTTCCGGTTAATGCTTCACGTATACATCAACATGATGATTCCGAACAAACTCTCTGTTCTTGTTTGATGTGATTGGTAGTTTGGCATTACCATCTTGTGTGTTCGTTGCGGCCTGATTGTTGATTTCCTTGATGAACATCTTTCTGTTCTTGTTTGATTGGGAGGGATTTTAGTTAAGGGGATTTGCAAGATGTAAGTTAATTGGGATGCTTTTTGGTGTGAGTTGAAGATGTTAACTATCTATTCCCCAACTACACAATCTTGAAGAAGGTCGAGTCTACAGTCTGTTCTACATTTTCTGCTACATGTTAGAAGACTAGAGACGTGTTGCATTTAACGATCTAAAGACTTCTTCTTATTCTGGGCATTTATCAAACAGATTGTCAGTTTAGGGGAGAGCACTAATTGGGGGAGATTGAAATGACAAATTTAATCCCTAATTAGACTTGCTCACGTTATTCTTCAGCAAGTTGATTCTCACAGATACATCTGAGCTAATGATGTTCTTCTCAAAATATTTCTAGTATACGGACTTACAAAGAGTTGCTGATTCTGAAGTGTCAAAAACCAGCAAGGCGTAAGGAGACAAGCACCTAAACGCGAGTAAACTTGATGAACTTAATACTTCTAAGTAATTGAAGATACCCCGGGAAGACAAATGTTATTACCGCAGAGAAACTCAAGGTTTGACTCATGACGAGTAAACTTGATGAACTTAATTCTTCTAAGTGATTGAAGATATCCCGGGAAAACAAATGTCATGACCGCAGAGAAACACAAGGTTTTACTCATCAAGGCGTTTAGTGTTAGTATTTCATCTACGTGGGGGAAGTGATGTTAGAGAAAGTTTCTGAAGATAAAAGAGGTACACTAGTGTGTGGTGATTTCGATGGTATCGCAATGATCAGGGGAGAGAGATTGCGTACATTGGGGATGCTCAACTGTTTCACTTGAGTGCTTAATCAGTGATTCAGAGATATAATCACTTATTCCGGAGTTGACATCCGCAGAGATTGTCTTCCGCAGAGATAATCAGTGACTTGGCCAGCTTCTTCAATGTTTTCAGTTATTCATTCCTTGTGTATTGGTATACTTCGGATACTTGAGCTTCATACACGATCATCAGGGAAGAAAAATGTGAACATGGGAAGGTGTTTTCATTCCCCTCATGATGTGTATTCGGGAGAGCTCTTGGATATTGGTGTACTTCGGGTTCTTGAGCTTCATACACGATCATCAGGGAAGAAAAATGTGAACATGGGGAGGTGTTTTCATTCCCCTCATGATGTGTATTTGGGAGAGTTCTTGAGCATTATACAAAGAGGCTGACTGCATCAATTCAACTACTTGGGGGAATTTTTCTAGTAGACACCTTTTGGAATGGATTGCTTCAGAATTCAGTGAAAAAGAAATTTGAGAAGATTATTTATTCGTGAGATGATACGTTGCTGTTGTTCGTCTTGATGATATAACCCCGAACGGAGAATCTCGATTATCATTCTTAAAAGGAGCAGCGGGATTTATGATAATGGTGTGCTTCTCTGTACACCTGGCTAAGGCAAGCTTGAAATATAGCTTCGAATCTGCTCATCTAATGGATTTTCGGTTTGCGGGGAAGCTGCCAAAGTCTCTCTTTCTCAAAGGCTCATGTTCTATCTTCTATTCTAGAGCCTAGGAAGCTTTGGTGGTGAATGTTTAAGAGACGATGACTTCTATCTACAACGGGGCTGCTCGATATCCTTATCTCGGTACTCGTATCATCATCTTCTTATACTATATCATCTACTCTATCATTGTACATATTTATTCAAAAAGCAAAATACAAAAATATAAAACCAACAAAAAGAAAATAGAAAAATATAAAACCTTCAAAATCCCATAAAAATTAGAAAATTTCAAAAATACCAAAAATATGTTTTCCAAGACATGTCTTCTGGTATCGATAACATCTGCGGTCTTAGAAATGTCATTCAATAATGGCACGGGACCATAGATGAAGTTCGAGCAGAAGGTGTAAATATTTCTTTTCCAAACATGTCTCAAAAATATGGCTTACAGTTATTTCAGACTGTAACTCGGGCTTCAAATGATGGCTTGCAGTTACTTCAGACTGTGACCCGTGCTTAAACTATGGCTTGCTATTATTTCAGATAGCAACCCGCTCTTCAAAAGAAAGGAAAGTGCTGCGCTAAACAAATTTTTAAAATATTTCGTGCACTTATCCTAAATCAAAATGAGGAAAGTATGTCAAAGGACTGCTGTTCCTACACAAATGTTTTTCCGTCTAAAATTCTTCAGAAAAATATTTGTTTTAACAAAATGGTGGTATATTGAGTTGCTTGTAAATCAATCAGTTTCATAGTTTTTGTTAAAATTTGCAAACTCAATCAATGACTTCAGCGATTTTAAACTTTTTAGAAAATTGAGTCATTGATTGAGGGGGAGAATGTTTTTTTTAATTTATATCATCTAACGGACTTTCTTAATCATCCTACGTGCTTATCTGAAAAAGTATAATTTCCTATGTTGAAGGACTAGGTTTCTAGGATGTGATTGTTATGATTAAATGATTATAGATTGATAAACACATTATTCCATACCTTTTATGATCTGATTGATATGTTGAATTGACTTTTATTAGTCGATTGCTGTTTGGTTGTTGTCGACCACCATATATGTCTATCTGTGTTCACTAACGTATGCAGATAACATGGTTTAAAAGAATGTTCCCGATCCGGATCCCACAATAGAAGATGATTGGATGCTGAAAGGAAAGGGTAACTGTATCCTGGGTTGACAAATGAAGAAACGAAGCTTAATTGGACTTCTATGGAGAGTTGGCATGTATGCAATGTAAGAGGTTTCACTACATCAGCAAACGGTTTTCTTCATCAGCAAATGAAGAAACGGAGCTTAATTTGACCTCAGTTGGCATTAAAATGCAACGAAATAAGTCTCACTGCATCAGCAGATGGTTTTCTTCCAAACCCTACAGCAACAACAACAAAAGCGGCTCAACCACCTAACGTATCTTTGTACAGGGATAATAGTGATAATACCATTTTTCTAAAACATTGAAAAATATTGTTTATGAAAATGGAAAAATGTTGTTTTGAAAATTAATCGGATTCAAAGTTTTGAAATCAACCGGACTTTATTTTGTCAAATCTTAAGTGATTTCAAATTAAATATTTTCAAACAATATTTCATATATCAAGTCCGTTTGTACGTAATAAGTGGTGATCTAAAGATTTAATGTTATGTCATGGTATGATTTTCTTTAAAACTCAAAGATCTGTCAAAATGAAATTTTTTCTGTTCTTGTTTGATTGTGAAATTGTTTATTTTACTAAAAGATCTCTTAAAACAATCATACCTGACACTAACAATCTTTAATGTCTTAAAATGGTCCTTATCTGTCATTTTTTCAAAATCAAATCTTGCCACGTCTTTCCCCAAAGTTTTCTAAAATTATTTAAATCTTTTGGGATCACTAATCTCAAATGGTTTGAAATCTTTGATCGGGTGAGAGATCGTGATTTAAATCTCAAATTTGTTTAATTGGAACTTGTTTTAGTCCTTCAAAGGCACTCCTGCCTCCATGTGTCAAACGATTTCAATATACATGATGCACATGTTGAGGAGGAGCATTTATCCAAAAAACAAGATGAGTTTTTAAATCAGGCACATTTTCTCCCATGTTTTCTAAACCTTATTAAATCACTTGGGATCCAAAATCTTAAAGGGTTTGATATTTTTGATCGGGGGAGAATTTGTGATTTAATAATGAAATTTGATAAAAGGTGATCGTTTTGATTTAATTGTGCATGCTGCTCTCTCATATGTGCTAAACGCTTTCGAATCTCGAAGCACATATTGAGGGGGAGCATAACTATCGAGGTACAAAAGCTTTTTAAAGTTATTTATAAAGTACCTTGATTGAGTTTTCAAATGGTTTCTTAATGGCTCTTGTGATTGCGGATGTGCTTCAAATTAACTCTTGCCTCTATGTGATAAAATTATTTCAAATATCCTATGCACATATTGAGGGGGAGAATTTACCAAAGAAAATCAAATGGCTTTTTCTACGAAATTGTGATCAAGAAATTAATTCTTTCAAAGAACTCTTGCCTCCATGTGCTAAAAAATTTCAAGATCATATGCACATGTTGAGGGGGAGCATTTCTAAAATGATCAAAACTATTAAGGTACAAAATGCATTGATCTCGTATCACAAGCACCTTGATTGTTTCTCCAAATGATTTTTCGATTGGTTTCATGAAGGAAAGAACAATATCAAAAGACCGGCCAATTTACTTTATGCATGGAGTTATAAGGATGGTTAGGTTAGGTATTCGTTCCCACGATCCGCCAGAACCGGAGGGATCTACCCAGGGATAATCCACTAGATAGTGTAGAGTCCTTAGGTATATTGAAAAAAGGAGAAAAATGAGAAATGGGAAGAGTGCGGACTGAGACAGAGCTAGTACTGGAATAAACCCAACAAGGTTCTAGTTATGAAGTCTCGGTAAGCACTGAAGGGGTTGAAGAATGAAAAAGAATTGGAATGTGAAAAGGGTAAAAAGAAATAGCCCTCCAATAATTCAACCTTAGGGCAGAAACCGGGTTCAATACATATGCTACTGGTGGTTACTAAGGTAACACTGGTATTGAAGACAAGACGTCATGGACCCAGTGACGCACTGCACTAAACTTCCCAAGCTACTCAAGTTCCTCTTAAAAAGGGCTTGTTTCATTCTCACGGGGAACCGACATTATCTATAGACTTTCTCTTAGAGATTGTTGATATTGAAGAAGGAGACCCTCTCCCTAGTCTCCGGCATAGGAACCAAATGTGCACTATTGAGTCTAGAGCCAAGAGATCATCCACAATATCTCATTAGGACACTAAATTAATGAAGACTTGCTGTTTCACACAATGTGGAAAGTAAGTATATATTAAGAGTCCTACGCATTATCCTTGTGGTATTGCCAGAACATCCGAGTGATATGTAAAAATATTCACAATGAAGATGGAAATCCTTCTAGAGCCAACATCAAACAAGCTCTTGGTGGGTGACATGTGAGATCTTGCTAAAGATCAAACTTGTGACAACTGGACAGAAACGATGGGGCGATTCATTCTTGAAACAAACTTGGTCCAGGAAATGGATTGACGGATACCTTTGAAAAACCGGTCGTTGTGCTCAACTATTCTTTTCTCTAGCACATCGGCTGTGTATTAATCTTTCAAATTTAGAAGGGTATTTATGATTGAAAAATACTTTTGGAAAAACCGTTCGATGTGCAAATCTTCTTTTCTCTAGCACGTCGAATGTGTACTCTTTTCAAATACAAAAGGTATTTTTGATTGAAAATTGATCTTTCTCATAAAACCGTCGTCGTATTGCAAAACTCTTTCTTCTAAGCAATACGCGATTGTTTTCAAATCATTTTTCATCAATCAGTGAATCTCAATTCGCTGGTTCACTCACTCCGTGATGTCTTCTTTGAGACGTTCCGGTTTGAGAACAGCTAGAGCAGCTGCGAAACCCTGTCAAGGAGATTCTTAGGAATCCTACCTGATCACAGGAAGTACTTGTACTGATCAACGGGGAACCGTAGGCCATGTACCTCAATTCAACAAAAGTGATCAAAGACACTTTCGTGTGTTTTATTGCTAACTGTTGTTTGCAGGTACATTTGGATGGTTGCAGCTGATCAGAATTGAGGAGTAAATCCAAAGCCGCATGCTCACAGCATCCACACTTAATTTGAAGAAATCATGACTGGTGCATATCTACATAACCTGGCTCTGATATTTCATACTATGCTTCTGCTTCGCTGCTTCAAATATCATGAACTAGTAAAGCTCCCGCTACTCTGATGAAAAGATGTCATGATCCAGAAAGTGTGAGCATGTCAGTCCAAAAGTCACAACATCACATGATGGCAACACAATAAAGGGTGATCCAGAGATTTACTGTGGCTGATGATCTCAATGAAAGCTCGAAGATCATCAAAGATGTGGATCAGTTAAAGGCCTCCACTAAAAGTACAAATCAATGCGGACTTTGAAGAATCGCTAGAAAAGCACAGAGATTGTGAAAGTAAAGAATTCAAGTCTACGAGCTCAAGAACAGTAGACAAAATAGAATGCTAAGATTCGAAATGTAAAACATGGGGTGACCTCCCTTAGGGGGAGATTGTTAGGAATTGGAAATTCCATATTAAAGTGTCGGTTACCCCAATTATAGTGTAGCATATGTGTAACACCCCGACCCGACAAGGGTAAAGATATCACAATACGGTTTCATATCAGAACTTTAACTAATGTACAATAGCGGAAGCCTTTACAAAATATTCAAAAAGAAAACATAAATAACTAAAACTTCAAAATAAATCTAAGATCTCTATGGTAAAGTCTTGCTCTCATCTCTACTCTCAACCCAGATCAGCTATCCCATAAGCTCATCTTGAAATGCTAGATACCTGCCGCATGAAAAGAAAAGTGCGGCTGAGCTTACAAAGCCCAGTGAACGGATATAACGAAACAAAAGCTAAACAAAACTTATATAAGAATAACGAAATCAAAATAAATAATGAGAGATCTTTTAGGATTCTGCGGAAGCACAAATATACAGAAATCCAAACAACCACATAACAGTTCAGACATCATATAGCACATTAATGACACAAACACGAACATATCAGAACAACCAAACACATATCATACCAAAGTAACAGATTACGTATAATCCAAACGGAAAGTCTAAAAGCTAACAGAAACTGTTCCAGAAAATAAACATGGCATTCACACACATCAACTAATCAACATTTAAAGCACTTAATTCAATATTGAAGCAGCGGAAATAGCAAACAGGTCATGGCAGACAATATAGCAAAACCAGTTCTCATATCCTAACCTTAGCAGAGTATCAACATGGCAGATCACATACGCAGACAGATAATTAACCTTCAAAACACTCAATCATATACTAGCACATTTATCTCGCAGATCAACACATTCACGTAACAGTAACAAATCATAATATCAGATATACGAATCATGTAACAATCTTATCCTATCATAGCAATTAATAATCACTTAAACAAATACGTCATAGCACATTCACTAACATATCACACTATAAATATCTTTCTTCTTATAAAGGTAACATCAGAAAATATATGGAGTAGCTAGCTCCCAGAATTTTGTGAAGACGCGTATTGCACACGACATCATTCACCAGATAACATATCGGATAACAGATCAGATCTAGGATGCATCCATACGCCCCTTCCTACATATTCAAAAATATGCTTCACCATCCAGAGACGTGGCAGAACATCACTCTACTGCCCTAGAGTCATATCAGAGGTGCATCACTGATACGGACATGGAACCCCCATGACTAGTTAAATATTTGGTTATAGTCAACCAACTTAAGTCAAACAGATTTCAGATATAGCACAGATCATATTCAACACAAGGTCACAGAATCATATCAGATAGTTCATATCATAAGGTTCATATTCAGATAATCAGAAATCATAAGTTCATATTCAGATAATCAGAAATCATAAGTTCATATTCAGAAGTTCATAACCAGAGGTTCATAATCGTAAGTTCATAATCCAAATATAGCAGGGTTCAACCAATGTATATATATCAAAGTCTTCCTAACATAAGTTCACATCAGATATTGCATAGTTCACTAGAACCTTCATTCAGATAAGTAACAGACCAAACATTCAGAAAAGGGTTCATAGCAATGGCATTGGAAATCCTAATAAACATAAGAGAACATGATGAAGAAGGAAAACATAAGGGACCTTTACTGAAAAGGTCAGAACTCATGTACGATAACATAAGTGTCTTAAAGTAAGACAGAATATCCGTACCTTAAAGCAAATGAGAAGAAAAGCAACAAATGAACGAATACGAAGATGTAACGTCGCGTCTCCTCCAACGAATCTACACGGATTATGATTATTTCATACTTATTAGTATAATGGATTAATCTCATTAATGCTCTTAGAGTCGTCAAATTATTCTCATTTTTAGTGACAGACGGAATTCCAACGTGTTAGGGTTTCAATTATTAATTAGCCAAACGTATGGGTTTAATATGATAATCATCTTATTTAAAAGCGTATATGATCATTATTCTTAACATAGGGTTTACAGATATCAAAGACGGATTTTAAGACTCTCTTTCAAAGTAGTTTACATAATTTATAACTCACATGAAATAACAAAATTACATACCTAGCTTTTAACCCTAATCTCTTCCTATTTAAGTTCTAGGGTTTCCATACTTTTAACATCATTTATTACGCATTCAATTAACATGTTACTTCCTTTAATGATTTCCACATTGACCTAGAACGTACGAAAACTCAAACGGAAATTAACTCAACTCACGCATGTCCTTACGAAATTCATTTACACATGTTGACCCATAGTTACCCAAAATTACATGTTGCACCTTTAACATCTTTAATTATACGATCTAACCTTCTATTTTCATATTTTACACTTTTAGCCCAAAGGTTTTAGAATTTACAAAACATACCCTTTTAGTTAAATAAAATTTGAATGGCCCTTTTAAATATCCAAAATTACACGTTTAACCCCCACACTTATTTTATACGTTTAGTACATGTATTTTACTGTTTTACAAAAATAACCTTTAAGTTTCAATATTTACAAAACCAACCCACAACTTTTGTGTAAAACCGATTAGGCATAATTCAAAAGCAAGCCCTAAACCTAGGTTACACCAATCATTAGCTCCTCATTAATACTTCATTAATTACCTTCAATGATTACAAGGAAACCCTAGTTCATGAAAAACCCTAATCGCCCCTTTTTAAAACCTTTCCTTTTTATGCGTTTTCGAACAAGAAAAAGCCAAGACACTTCACATAAGCTTCGAATTCATGATTATACATTTTATTCAGGTCTTATAACATGTAATAGCTTCTGGAAAAATAGATTCATGATCTCTAAAAATATTATAAGCTCATTCGTTATTAATATACGATTTTAGGGTTTTAGGTTTCGAATAATTTCATACGACTTATAAATCATGCATGGCTAATTTTTATGTGTTATATACGACTTATAGGACTGAAATCAACATTAGGAACTTACCCTTGATGAGCTTGAATCGTTAAAACAAAAGAAGCACAAAAACCCTTTATCGCCGAAACCCTAATTGTTTCAAAAACTAACCACGACTACAACAGAAACTTTGGAACTCGATCACTATTTTTCCCACCTTCTATACCTTGAATCTCGTCCAAGAAAAATGGTCTCAAGCTCCGGAAACTAGAAGTCGATTTGTTAGGGGTTTTTAGGTCGGTTTGTGATTAAATCGGTGATTAGGGAAAATGGTGAACCGAATATATGTATATATATACTTTTCCAATTTTTCTTGTGGGCTTTAATATGTATTGGACTTAAAATAAATGGTCTTTTAATAATATAAATTATATTGGGCTTTTATTTAGTTTTATTTCTTTTTTAAAGTTAATTAAATATATTCGGTAATTATAAAAATACAAAACTAATTTTTATAAAATCGTAAACTATAAAATTTACCTTTACAAAGTGTTTAATATTTATTTAGGTCATATGGGATATTTCTTAAAATTATCTGAATTTACATAGCTTACTTGGTATTCTTTTGAATTAATTATTCATACTTTTAATTGTAGGGTTATTTTGGTCTTTTTGTGAATTTTAGAAATTCAGGTATTACAATTCTTCCCCTCTAAAAGAAAATTTCGTCCTCGAAATTGAACAAGGCGGAACAGAACCGAAAACGAATTGGATTTCAGAACTTCTAGGAAGATAACGAACGTAAATCTTATCTCGGAACAAATGGATTTCTTATCAGAATATACTTATTCAGAAATCAAATCAATAGTCAAATACTTATAATAGATAATTATATACTCATTAGAATAATGGCGGAGAACCGATGAGACCCAGAAAATCAAACGACAATTTCTAACTTATTCAGATATCAAATGATGAGGACATCAAATGCATAGACGGAATAAATACTATCGGCCTCTATAGTCGCAGAAATATGGGGAGACATATAAGGTTAAGGTAGTCATAGCAATCTATAGGTTCGTACGGATCATAACAACTTCGGATTCCAACGTACAAAACTTATACGTAACAGATATCGACAAAAGTCTCACAAATAGGTACGGAATTCAAACGAACATGAGAAGCACCAAATAACAGATACAAGTCAAAGTCTAAACACACATCAATCACAGGCATTTCCCAGACGTCGTATACCTTCAATAAGTTCAGATTATATGATCTCGGTATTATTACGTTGATCAGGCGTCATAATACTTGCATCACATAACAAGTTCTTATTGTCATTATATTCGGTCTCGGGTCATGACGAAACACATAACTAATATCATAACAAAACATACTACATACGGATAACACACAGATAGCAAGTAACATACTATAACAAACCAGATACACATGAGTATACCATCATGATGGCCATACTTCATACAAGCGGTAATAAAACAACAACACTAAGAGAATAAATAGCAGACGAAACTTATGAGGACTAACGGAAACTTAGCGAATCTATTAGAAAGAAACAACAGCAGACATAAATTATACTTTCAAAATTTTGTTTTATTTCCATTAATCAAACAAATTTCGCAGAATCGTCTTACGATGATCTTCCAAAACAAACTTAAAAATCCCAGATTCAAACGTCAAATGAAAAACAAAAAAGGCCTAGCTCAAAATCAAATGTCAGAAAATTTTCATAAAGAGGGTAACAAATCAGAAACGAAACTCCTATTCTTGTGTCGGATTGAACCTACTAGTGGCCGTAGACTCCGTTTCTGACTCCACCTCGTACTCTTCCTTAGGTTCCTCTTCTTCCTCCTCCTCCTCGCTTATCCATCCGTTCTTGTTTCCTTCAGGCTGTGGTAGGAAGCGACTAGCAAAGCCACCTTTACGCTTCCTCTCTTCCTCCTCCGGCACACGATCCACAAAGGCATACAGATCGCGACTCTCAGCTAGTCCTACTCCTTCATCCTCAATGAACTTGGGACACCTATCATGATATGTAGTAGTGAAACCTTCGTTGTCAACCACCTTAGTTTCATATTCTTCCACCACCTCTCCGTCAATGGTCCTCAAGGTCAGCTTCTCCTCGATGGTACATGGCCACATATTGGCCGGAACTTTTATCCTCTTATTAGTCCTCTTCACTTTACCATACCTCGTGCAGCCCTTAGCAATGATAACGGCCCACTTCGTCTTCTCCTTATGTTGCCTAGCCGGTCCTCGATTACCCTTATCAGATGAACTAGCGCGACGGGGAATAACCATCTAAAAGAAATTCCAACTATTAGCAAAGTCGAAGTACTATAGTGTACGCAAAGAAGTACGCAGAAGGGAAAATCCTAAATCTACCCACTTCTCACAGGTCATAGCCTAAGCTCTAAGGGTCCTAAAACCTAGAGCTCTGATACCATAAATTGTAACACCCCGACCCGACAAGGGTAAAGATATCACAATACGGTTTCATATCAGAACTTTAACTAATGTACAATAGCGGAAGCCTTTACAAAATATTCAAAAAAAAAACATAAATAACTAAAACTTCAAAATAAATCTAAGATCTCTATGGTAAAGTCTTGCTCTCATCTCTACTCTCAACCCAGATCAGCTATCCCATAAGCTCATCTTGAAATGCTAGATACCTGCCGCATGAAAAGAAAAGTGCGGCTGAGCTTACAAAGCCCAGTGAACGGATATAACGAAACAAAAGCTAAACAAAACTTATATAAGAATAACGAAATCAAAATAAATAATGAGAGATCTTTTAGGATTCTGCGGAAGCACAAATATACAGAAATCCAAACAACCACATAACAGTTCAGACATCATATAGCACATTAATGACACAAACACGAACATATCAGAACAACCAAACACATATCATACCAAAGTAACAGATTACGTATAATCCAAACGGAAAGTCTAAAAGCTAACAGAAACTGTTCCAGAAAATAAACATGGCATTCACACACATCAACTAATCAACATTTAAAGCACTTAATTCAATATTGAAGCAGCGGAAATAGCAAACAGGTCATGGCAGACAATATAGCAAAACCAGTTCTCATATCCTAACCTTAGCAGAGTATCAACATGGCAGATCACATACGCAGACAGATAATTAACCTTCAAAACACTCAATCATATACTAGCACATTTATCTCGCAGATCAACACATTCACGTAACAGTAACAAATCATAATATCAGATATACGAATCATGTAACAATCTTATCCTATCATAGCAATTAATAATCACTTAAACAAATATGTCATAGCACATTCACTAACATATCACACTATAAATATCTTTCTTCTTATAAAGGTAACATCAGAAAATATATGGAGTAGCTAGCTCCCAGAATTTTGTGAAGACGCGTATTGCACACGACATCATTCACCAGATAACATATCGGATAACAGATCAGATCTAGGATGCATCCATACGCCCCTTCCTACATATTCAAAAATATGCTTCACCATCCAGAGACGTGGCAGAACATCACTCTACTGCCCTAGAGTCATATCAGAGGTGCATCACTGATACGGACATGGAACCCCCATGACTAGTTAAATATTTGGTTATAGTCAACCAACTTAAGTCAAACAGATTTCAGATATAGCACAGATCATATTCAACACAAGGTCACAGAATCATATCAGATAGTTCATATCATAAGGTTCATATTCAGATAATCAGAAATCATAAGTTCATATTCAGATAATCAGAAATCATAAGTTCATATTCAGAAGTTCATAACCAGAGGTTCATAATCGTAAGTTCATAATCCAAATATAGCAGGGTTCAACCAATGTATATATATCAAAGTCTTCCTAACATAAGTTCACATCAGATATTGCATAGTTCACTAGAACCTTCATTCAGATAAGTAACAGACCAAACATTCAGAAAAGGGTTCATAGCAATGGCATTGGAAATCCTAATAAACAAAAGAGAACATGATGAAGAAGGAAAACATAAGGGACCTTTACTGAAAAGGTCAGAACTCATGTACGATAACATAAGTGTCTTAAAGTAAGACAGAATATCCGTACCTTAAAGCAAATGAGAAGAAAAGCAACAAATGAACGAATACGAAGATGTAACGTCGCGTCTCCTCCAACGAATCTACACGGATTATGATTATTTCATACTTATTAGTATAATGGATTAATCTCATTAATGCTCTTAGAGTCGTCAAATTATTCTCATTTTTAGTGACAGACGGAATTCCAACGTGTTAGGGTTTCAATTATTAATTAGCCAAACGTATGGGTTTAATATGATAATCATCTTATTTAAGAGCGTATATGATCATTATTCTTAACATAGGGTTTACTAATATCAAAGACGGATTTTAAGACTCTCTTTCAAAGTAGTTTACATAATTTATAACTCACATGAAATAACAAAATTACATACCTAGCTTTTAACCCTAATCTCTTCCTATTTAAGTTCTAGGGTTTCCATACTTTTAACATCATTTATTACGCATTCAATTAACATGTTACTTCCTTTAATGATTTCCACATTGACCTAGAACGTACGAAAACTCAAACGGAAATTAACTCAACTCACGCATGTCCTTACGAAATTCATTTACACATGTTGACCCATAGTTACCCAAAATTACATGTTGCACCTTTAACATCTTTAATTATACGATCTAACCTTCTATTTTCATATTTTACACTTTTAGCCCAAAGGTTTTAGAATTTACAAAACATACCCTTTTAGTTAAATAAAATTCGAATGGCCCTTTTAAATATCCAAAATTACACGTTTAACCCCCACACTTATTTTATACGTTTAGTACATGTATTTTACTGTTTTACAAAAATAACCTTTAAGTTTCAATATTTACAAAACCAACCCACAACTTTTGTGTAAAACCGATTAGGCATAATTCAAAAGCAAGCCCTAAACCTAGGTTACACCAATCATTAGCTCCTCATTAATACTTCATTAATTACCTTCAATGATTACAAGGAAACCCTAGTTCATGAAAAACCCTAATCGCCCCTTTTTAAAACCTTTCCTTTTTATGCGTTTTCGAACAAGAAAAACCCAAGACACTTCACATAAGCTTCGAATTCATGATTATACATTTTATTCAGGTCTTATAACATGTAATAGCTTCTGGAAAAATAGATTCATGATCTCTAAAAATATTATAAGCTCATTCGTTATTAATATACGATTTTAGGGTTTTAGGTTTCAAATAATTTCATACGACTTATAAATCTTGCATGGCTAATTTTTATGTGTTATATACGAATTATAGGACTGAAATCAACATTAGGAACTTACCCTTGATGAGCTTGAATCGTTAAAACAAAAGAAGCACAAAAACCCTTTATCGCCGAAACCCTAATTGTTTCAAAAACTAACCACGACTACAACAGAAACTTTGGAACTCGATCACTATTTTTCCCACCTTCTATACCTTGAATCTCGTCCAAGAAAAATGGTCTCAAGCTCTGGAAACTAGAAGTCGATTTGTTAGGGGTTTTTAGGTCGGTTTGTGATTAAATCGGTGATTAGGGATAATGGTGAACCGAATATATGTATATATATACTTTTCCAATTTTTCTTGTGGGCTTTAATATGTATTGGACTTAAAATAAATGGTCTTTTAATAATATAAATTATATTGGGCTTTTATTTAGTTTTATTTCTTTTATAAAGTTAATTAAATATATTCGGTAATTATAAAAATACAAAACTAATTTTTATAAAATCATAAACTATAAAATTTACCTTTACAAAGTGTTTAATATTTATTTAGGTCATATGGGATATTTCTTAAAATTCTCTGAATTTACATAGCTTACTTGGTATTCTTTTGAATTAATTATTCATACTTTTAATTGTAGGGTTATTTTGGTCTTTTTGTGAATTTTAGAAATTCAGGTATTACAATATGTTAGCTCGTATACTTGTATTTTGTTACGTTATTTAGTAGTTAATTAGTTAGTTTGTAGCGTAGTTTAGTGTAGTGTAACACCGTGGAGGAAGGACGGGTCTTTACCCACTGTATGCCCGATCCACAGTCCGATAGGAGGACGGTATGTTTGTAACTATAAATACCCCTTCCATCCATGGAAGGGGTGGTGCTTCTCATTCAATCTAACCTTTTACATTTGAGAACCAAGTCTCTAGCAAGAACACCCTCTCTACTTTATCTCTCTAAAATATGGCAAACATGTATTTTGATCATCCAAGACCACCCGAATCATCAAACACAATAATATTATCGATCCTACAATCATTCTGACTTTTGTGTTGCTTATAGAGAGAACTTGCATTAGTGATGATGTTGGTATGAGCATGTGAAGAATCTGCACGATCAGTCCGCTCCAGAGCTTCCATAAAAAGAAAACATACACACCGTTAGTAATAAGCGGATTCCGGCACTTACAAGTTTGAATTTCGAGGGTGTTAACAGCATAGTGTGAAAACACGTCTCTAATTCTCACAAATGTCGTTCCTGAACTGGAGTCCCACAAGTGAGATAACACGATGTACTGAAGTCCACCTACAGTTCAGATGAGTCGCTGCGGTACACCGAAGCATCACCTCACGACTGTAGACCGTTTGAGACACACTAAGCGTAATCCACGGGGAGTTACCGAAGTGACCTGATGTCAGGGCTGTTTGATGTTGACCCTGGCAGGAGTTTCCATTCAATCACTGAGGATCACATATGTAAACCTCTCATAAATGTTCTTGACAGATTGCTAAGATCTGTGAAGGACACGATAATATATCACTTGCGTTCTTATTGTTGAACGACAAGCGATGAATTGTCAAGTGTACCTAAGAGATCTTTTGATGAATCTCGTAGCTCTAGACTCAATAGTGCACTTTTGTTTTCCAGAGCGGAGACTAGGGAGAGGGTCTCCTTCTTCAATACCTGCAATCTCTAAGAGAAAGCCAATAGTTTACGTAGGGTTCCCTATGAGAATGAAACAAGCTTCTGTTGGGAGAAACTTGAGTGGCTAAGAAGGTTTAGTGCATGCGTCACTGGGTCCATGACGACTTTTATCTTCAATACCGATGTCATCTAGTGACGACCAGTAGCATATGAATTGAACCTGGTGTCTGCCCTAAGTTGAATAATTTGGAGGGCTATTTATTTTCACACTTTTCATTGCATTTCATTTTAATTCTTCAACTCCTTCTTTCTCCGATTCTCAATTTCTCCTTTATATAATCATACCTAAAGACTTCTAAGTACTAACTATTTGTGATGTCCTTGGGTAGATCCCTCCGGCTCTGGCGGATCATAGGACGGTTATTCCTAACCTTAGTCACCTTATAACTTCGTGACTAACCTATGTTGCCACAAAACCATTTTCTTGAAAATCTCTCAAAGTGGTTATGATTGAAAAACATTTTGTACCACTGTAAGAGTTTGATCATTTGCAGAAATACTCCCCCTCCACACGTGCTTAAGTGTTTAGACAGAAATCTGCACGGTGAGAGAAGAGCGTGCACTTTTGAATTGATCAACTCAAGATAGACAATTCCCCGAGGGACACGGTTACGTTGCATAGTTAAAGAGTTACATTTTCAGCTTTTAGGTGACAACTAGCTCTAACAACTACCTTGAAGGTGTGGATAAACCTTGAAAGGTTGTCAAACCCGTCAAAGTTCATGTCTATCAAGAGCTTCTCGAATAGGTACAATTTACTTGGATAAGTCTTTGGAAGACAAATCTTTTCAATGTATGACTGTTCAGATCTCGTCAATTCATGGGTTAAGTCTTTTCACACGATGATTCAATAGCAAAACAACATATTTCTTATCACAAGAATTTTCTCCCCCTCAAAAATGGCATATAAATGTTATTTTTGATAACGTTTAGATATTAAATATGATCATTTCGAGTTTTGTGGGAAGATTATCACGAAGAACAATTTGTGAACAAAGTTTTAGCAAATACTCCCCCTCAACAAGTAATACTAACTTTTGAGGTTTTGAAAATGTAAGGGGAAGTACTTGTTCGTTTGAGCAAAACCTTGAAAAGTGAAAGGTTTGATAGGTTTTACTCAAAAGTAAGAAGCTTTCGCTCCTTTTATAGGATTGTGGCACTGAAGCGTACCACATGGTCCTTTCATTACAAGAACGGGTTGTACACTGTTATGTGTGCACAAGCCATAGTCATTAAATAATCACACATCCAGATTAGTATGAAATTTAAACAGTTTAAGGGGTACCAGGTAGTCAAACAATATCTCCAAGAATGCGAACAGGGCGTTGATAGCCTGTGAGAGTAATCCTGGGACGACCACCTACAAAGCTCTCCAGAGTTCTGAACTGGTCCCTTCTATACAACCTTTCATCGATCCGAGCGATGATCCTCTTAACATCCCATTTTTCCTAAGAATTTCATCGCTTCTTCGACCCGATGCCTTCATGTATCTCCTTTAACCGATAAGCTAACCCATCCCTAACCTTCTTTAGTGTGTGGTCCCCAAACTTATGAAGATCTCGACACGCCATCAAGCAGTTGCGTTGTAGTTCACTACGCTAAACTACTCTGAGTGGTTTGCTGACGAGAGTGTATTGTGGAAGATGGTTGATGTCGGGAAGTTCTAGCTGAGGTCTGGTGAGATTGACACGAGTCTGATATGATTCAACAGGAAGTTGTAAATCTTCTACACGTTCCTGGATCACTATGCTTCTGATGAAGATGAGCAAGGACTTGATGTATTCACGTTGAATTTCAGTCGAGAATTGTCTCATTCTTCCCTGTACCTTGGCAAGATACAGATCTTCAATGTCATTGAGAGACAAGTTCTGAAAGTCCGCTTCACAGAATTCATATTCCCTTTCGTCTTGTCTTTTGACCACGACAGTCTTGAGGAAGGTGTAATCCCATTTAGACGAAAGAGTGACATGCTTAACAGCAACGATCCCTTTATCACTGTACACTTCATGTTTAGACTTTCGAACCTGGCAGCTTTTGTAGTAGATTCGTCGGTGTTCCGGCCAATGATGAATCCCGTACATTGCATCAATGTCATACCTTTCCACACTGTTGGAAAACATGTGGGGTAGCCTTTTCTTTGATGGATATGCAGTTGGAGTATATGGCTGCCGGGAACGGAAGTGTAAGTGATGTGGCGTATTTCTTTGAAGCATCGCTACCGTGTAGAAGGAATTCCAAGTCATTGTTAAAGAAGTAGCGGAATGGAATCTTAGGTAGATCTGGTTGGCCAATCGTTGGTAGAGGTTTAGACCAATCGGTTTAGTATGGAGCCTTGTCTCTTATGGTGAAGTCGATGTTTGCTTCAGGGTTGAGCCAATCAATGTTGTTCGACATGGCTCGTGCTATGTTATCAAGATGGTATTCAACTTCAATAGCACTTTCCGAGCTGTCTTTGAGTAGTTGAAATGCTTCATTCTTGATTCGTTTCAACTCTGATTTCATCATCTTCTTCACTTGGAACTTTTCTTGCAGTAACTTAGCATGCTCCAACGTACGACCTTCTACCATGTCTGGATCATCAATTAAGGCGGGAGTAGCATCAACAAGTTTAGAAAACCAGTCATATTCGGTATCATCTTCGTCTAGCCATGATACGACGTCAGCCTTAGGCGTCTTCTTCTTCTTTTTCTTTGGCCTAGATGAGGATCCTGGTTTCTTAGTCAAAGCGGGAGAGGTGGGTTATTGTTGGGGCTCAGTGACTTCCTCATCGTTACCACCAGTATATTCAAAGTGATCACCGGTTTTGTCTGTCTGGGGTGGTAACTCAGAGTCCTGAGGTTTGTCAGTAGAAGAGCGCGTAGGAGATCGTTGTTGAACTGGAGTCCTTAGGGGTGGAGGTGGCATGGAGGATGATTCAACAGTTTTCTTTGGGCGTTTAGGCTCGTTATTTTTATCTTTATCCTTATCTTCATCGTCTCTTGGACGTTTAGGCCTTTGAGCTTCTTCTCTGCATGCTGATTTGAGTTGGTATTCCAGCAATGCTTCAAACAATTTACCTTCGTAAAAAGTAAATGTTGCAGATCGTTTAGACATTTGAGTTACCAGCCTGGAAACCAATTCAACATCTGAGAACACTATAGGATCAGTAGGGTTGATTGTTACGGTCATAGGTGTTGATCTTATAGTTTGCTTGGCTATATGCATCAGATTTGGATAGAGTTATCTGTTGAACATCTCTCTTGTCACACCCGGAACTTTGTCGAGTAAGAACTGATGAGTACAGCCCTTAATCATCTCGTTCAGTTCCCCTTGGACATCACGTTGCATGAACTTTTGGAATATACTCCCTTTCATTAGACATCTTTTCTATCTCATCATTAAGATGTTTGATGTTGTCAGCGAGTATATCTAACTTTTTATTGGTCACATCTTTCTTCCTGACCTGCTCGACAGCTTTAACAATCCTAGTCTTTGCCCGAGATATCCAAGAGTTTGTTGGTTTCTTCACAGATTTGGATGTGGATCTGGTTGTTCCTTTGGATGGTGGGGGTGAAGAGTGAGAAGATGAATCTGATGATGAGGAGTCGTGAGGTGATTCCGGGTCCTTAGGAGGTTCAGAAGTTTTCTCCTTAGAGCGAGTAGGACTGTCAAGAAGATAATTATCATACTTCACATCATAATCTTGTCCAGATTTAGCCTTTACTTCAGCCTGAATGTGGGCCTCTTCATCAACTTTGGCTTGAGCTGCAACCTCTTCATCAGCTTTTTCTTTCTAAGACTTTTCTTTTTAAGGTTCCTCAAAGTCATAATCAATAGAATCCTCCAGGCGCTTTTGTTGTTGCTCAAGAGTGGTGGCACCAGTTCCCTTATCGGGTTGATTAACCGCATCAGGAATTGGTGTAGATTGGACACCACCACTTGACCCTCCGGGGCCACGCATTTGTTGCTGTTCAAACTCTTTTTGCCACGTGTTGGAGTCTAATGATTTTGAACTTCTTCCTCTAATCAGTATCCAGTGGCTCTTCATCTGAGCTTTCTTCTTCATGCTCAATTACTGGAGTCTTCCCTTTGCCTTGGTCAGCTATTGGACTTGGAGGTTTAGCTACTGTTGGAGTGACATCGGTTGCAGTTTCAGAGTAGATGACCTCTTCGTCCGATTCGTTTCATCATAGCTTTCATCCATTAGCTTTCTTTGCGGTTCAAACTTGGGAATGGGAATTGGAACAACTTCCTTAGAGGGAACTCTAAGTTTGTGTCCAGGTTTCCTCTTAGCGAACTTTCTTTGACTCTCAGTGCTTGTAACACTTCCTGCACTGCCTCTTCTGGTTTTCCTTGAAGGTGTACCAGCGGACTTTTCATCGAGAAAACCTACTTTGCCTTCTTCAACCGCTACCAGATATCGTTTGTACGAGTACAGTTGTTTGATATCATCGGTTATAAGGTGATCTGGCAGCACTGCACCTTGTTTCTTTGTTGTAGATTCCTTAAATCTGACTGAGAGTGTGGGGTCATACAACATGGAGTGTTGTTTGGGATCATCGAGTCTTAAGGGAATATCAGGATTATACCCTAGAGCTCGTTGGATCAATAGTTTGGTATATCTGACATACAGGATTTTGGTGCCAAGCTTTTTAAGGAATGACATCATGTCGTCCCATATCAGAGCTTCAACTTCAATGTGTTTATTGTTGACCAAAGCCCAAAAGATCTGCAGTTCTATGAGCTTGGGATGCTCATAGCCACTGTCACGTCCAGAAACAGATTTGGTGATTATGATGTAGAGAGTTCTCCATGGCTGAGGAATATTCTTAAGATCCACGTATGAATGCTTAGTGATTACTCCTGTAGCTTCGTCATAACCAATGTCGATCATGAATTGTAGAACAGTCTCTTCAGTTGGTGCGGCATTTTATTCAGTTGGTTCGATGACAAGGATGAGAAGAATATCCCTTAAGTCTGCAGGTGTGATGGTGACTTGTTTGTCATTTAGCATCACTGTCACAACATTTTGTCCTTTGATCTTTTGCATTGTATTCCAGAACTGGTGAATATAGATCTTAGGCACTGTAGCATAATTGGTGAGCATGTTCTGATAGGGATGATTCTTCAGAATATCCACAGCAATTAAACAAGATGATTCCGAGCAGGTGAGAGTATCAAAATCAACACGAAGGTTGTTCTTTCCTATCCTTATTGGATAGCCATTAGGGAATATATCAGCAATGGTGAGAAAATTTAGTGCTTCCACATTTTGTAATTGAGCGTCCATGTCGTGATCTGAAAGATATTTAGCCAAAAGAACCAACATATCGAAAGACATTATGTTAGTCAACAAATGGTTTTATTGTCTAATTATTGAATGAGATATGTCGATGATTGTTACGAGTCCAATGTCACTTGTTTGTCCAATAGTCCAATGACGTCGTGATAAGTTTCGTGAGTTGATTAACTTTAAGTTTTAAAGTTCATGTTTTCACTGATTTTTCACAACATATTACACAATTAAGTTTATTGGTGACATTATTGGTTTCGTGGCGCTATGATTTATTTATTTACATGTTTGCACGCGTAACAATTCATAATTAAGGTTAAAAACAAGGCTTAGGCATAGAAATGGCAAGCTTATGCGTAAACAGGAGTGTTATACGCGTAAGCATAAGCTTATGCGTAGGTTCTTGACTTACGCATAAGAAATATTACGCGTAGGAAAAGAGGGCCTTATGCGTAAAGCTTACGCGTAAGCGTATACGGAACCTTACGCGTAAATATGGAACCTTACGCGTAAGGCTTACTCGTAAGAGTCAACCTTATGCGTAGAGGTCACTGTTTACGCATATCCTTCATAGGATACGCGTAGTCCCTTATGTAGAACCTTACGCGTAAACGTTACGCGTAAGATTTCTCTTACGCATAACATGCTATGCGTAAGGTGATCCTTATGCGTAGATGGAAAATACCATTGATTCTGAATTTTCATGCGTATTAAACCTGAAATAATTTCATCATAGCACCAATATTAACACATACATTCAGTTATTTTTTCAGATCAAATCATGAATACTCATAGAACAGTTATGCGTAAGAAGACTTATGCATAGACCTAAACCCTAGGAATTACGACTAAGAATTCTAGCCATAAGAAATGCACAAAACTTGTTCTGGTAATACTAAGTTTTAACATCAAATTCTCAATGAATCAAAAATACCCAAATATGAAGAACATAAACCCTAATTTCTAATTAACTATCAATTAGTGTTTCTGGGTTGATTCTAAACATGGATATGATCAATTCATCTTGTAAAAAACGTCACACAAAAATCTTTTTAACCAAAAATGTTCACACTTGTAAACCCCCAAATATACGCATAAACCCTAAAATCAAGAATCAATCAATTCGTATTTTTGGGTGAGTTTTAAAGATTGATATGGTTTCAATATGATTAGATAAACGTTTTAACCCAACCATTCTAACCAATAACACTCAAATGAAGAATTTGTGTTCTTATTTTACGCGTAGAACACAAATCTCATTAAAACACGAGATTTAACCGTTAGATGTTTATGATATTAAAAAACCTTTGTTTGTAATCATGATAGAAACGTGAAAACACTTACAGTTTGATGATCAAAAACACGGATTTGAGGATGAGTTTTTACGCGTAGGATTTGAGTGGTTGGGATATTAAATGTTGTAATAAATGAGTTAGGTGGGTGTTTTTATTAAAATAACTTTACGATTTTGACAGTTTTAGCCCCTCCACCTTTTCCATTTACATCCAATGTCCATAACTTCCATTTTGGTTACCAAACGAAGGATATTTGGAAAGAATTTTGATGACACTCCCCCTCGGACTTAAGAAATAATGAAGTTTTATAATTTTAGTCCGAAGGGAGTCAGTAAACCAGAAAAGTAACCATCATTTTTAAAGAAACAACCGTGATAAGATAACATGCAAGTACAAGGTTTTATGAAACCGAAAAATTATTTGTATTCTCCTCCTCAACACTTGATCGAAAAAATTACTGAATTTTGAAAGAATAGAGTGTTGACGGAAGAAATGTACTTGCAATGTTAAAAGAGATATAGATAGAAGAATATTTTTGTAGTTTTATCTGATTTTATAATTTTGTATTTTGTTTTTGAAAAATATTTACAAAAGAGGTTTTGGTGTTTGACTGGTTTTTAAGAATGTTTTAAAAGTTCATCCAGTTCCTCTTGAGTCAAACACCGCATACCAATCCGGTAGACCAACTCATTAAACCTAGCAGGAGCTAAGGCTTTGGTGAGGAGATCTGCCAATTGGTATTTTGTACCCACAAAGTATAATTCAACAGTACCCTGTTCCACGTGGTCCTTGATGAAATGATATCGAAGATCGATGTGCTTTGATTTCGAATGTTGAATTGAGTTGCACGAGATCACAATAGCACTCCGATTGTCGTAGTACATCGGGATTCTGTCAAATACATAACCATAGTCTTTGAGTTGTGTTCTCATCCAAATGACTTGAGCACAACACGCCGACATGGCTACATATTCTGCTTCTGTTGAGGAGAGCGATGTACAATCTTGCTTCTTCGATTGCCATGACACCAGTTTATCACCAAGAAATTGTAATGCTCCTTAAGTACTTTTCCGTGAATCTAAGCATCCTGCGTGATCAGCATCTGAAAATGGTATTAGCTCAAAACCAGAATCCTTCGGATACCAGATCCCCAAGTTAATGGTTCCCTTGATGTATCAGAGGATTCTTTTAGCCTCTGAGAGGTGGGTTTCAGTTGGTCTCGACTGATAACGGGAGCAAAGATATACAACAAAAACAATATCAGGCTTGCTAGCTGTTAGATACATGAGAGACCCAATAATACTACGGTATTTGGTAGGGTCCACCAATTTCCCATTTAAATCAGCGTCTAGCTTCTTGGTATGAGCCATTGGTGTGGCATAGGTGTCACAGTTTTGCATTCCAAGTTTGTTTAACAGTTCAAGGGTATATTTGGACTGACTCAAGAAAATACCACGGGGTGATTGGTGAACTTGCATTCCAAGAAAGAATGTGAGTTCACCCATCATTGACATTTCAAAATGTTTTGTCATTAATTTTGCAAAAGCATTTGAGTATTCTAAGTGTGTTGACCCAAAAATGATGTCATCCACATAAATTTGAACAATTAAGATGTGAGTCTCGTGATATTGTATGAAGAGTGTAGGATCGACCGAACCTTTGGTGAATTTATTAGCAATGAGGAAGGATGATAACTTATCGTACCACGCCCGAGGAGCTTGTTTGAGACCATATAGAGCTTTGTTCAGTTTGTAGACATGGTTTGGGAACTCGGGATCAACGAATCCTTCTGGCTGGCTGACATAAACCGTTTCTTTTAGTTGACCATTCAGAAAAGCAGTTTTGACGTCCATCTGAAAGACCGTTATATTCATATGAGCCGCGAACGCGAGAAAGATCCGAACAACCTCAAGACGAGCAACCGGAGCGAATGATTCTTCAAAGTCAATACCCTCTTCCTGTCTATAACCCTTAGCCACCAGACGTGACTTGTTTATGATTACGTTCCCTTCAGCATCCAATTTGTTCTTCCAAATCCATTTTAGACCAATGACGTAGACCCCTGTTGGTCTTTCAACTAGTTTCCATACTTCAAGACGTTTGAATTGGTTGAGTTCTTCTTGCATGGATTCAATCCAGTTGTCTTTTGTCATTGCGTCTTTAATGTTTTTAGGCTCACATTGGCAGACAGTGAGTGCATAAATGTAATGTCCACCATTTGTGTGAAGACGTTGTCTTGTAATGACTGGTTGATTTGGGTTGCCATTAATGTTCTCAAGAGGATGGTATTTTGTCCAACGATGTGTAGAGGGTTGATGTTGGTATACATTGTACAGATTTTGAGGATTCATATGGTTTGTTGATGATTCCGCGACATCAGGTGCAGCAGTTTCATTGGCAAATGGGTTAAAGAACGCATTTGGTTCAGCGTCGTTGGAAGCAGTTTGTTCAACTGTTGTTGTAGAGTCAACTGGTGGTGCTTCTTCAACAGTAGTTGTTGTGGCAGGTGTATCACGTATAAGAGTATGATCAGGTTGGGCAGCGGAAACAGCAGATACACCTGGAGCACGTTCATCAATGTCATCACTAAACAGCGGAGCAAAGAGCTTTTCCATTTGTTGACGAGTAAGCTGGGGGCTTGGTTCAGCTGATGATGGGGTTTGAGGGAAGTTTAAACGGTTGTGACCGGGTTCCAACTTGTTATGCTCAGAAGCCATTTCTGTAAGTTCATCAAAATTAGCATGAATCGTTTCCATAACCTGCTTTGTAAGACGATTCCAGATCCGGAAACCCTTAGAATATTCACAATATCCTATAAAGACTCCAATGTCAGCTTTGGCTTTGAGCTTTCAAAAGTCATCACGATCATTAATTGGGTAGCAAAGGGATCCAAATACCTGAAAGTGTTTGAGATTCGTTTATGGTTGTGGATAAGCTCAAAAGGTGTTTTGTTGTGGCGTTTAGTAATCATTGAACGATGTTGAGTATAGCATGCAGTTGATACAGCTTCTGCCCACAAGTAATCTGGAAGTTTAGCATTGATTAACATTGTTCTTGCAGCTTCCACTAACGTACGGTTTCGTCTTTCAACAACTCCGTTTTGTTCTGGTGTACGTGCAATAGATGTCTGATGCTCAATTCCCACTTTCTCATAAAATTGTCAAAGATTTTGGTTTACAAATTCAGTTCCTTTGTCTGTTCTGATTTGGCAGATGGTGTTCCAGAGCTGAACTTGATTTTTTGTGAGAAAGGTGATGATCATCTGTGGAGCTTGATCTTTACTTCGAAGAAAGTAGACCCAAGTCCATCGTGAGTAGTCATCGACAATTACCAAGATGTAGCGTTTGCCATTAATCGTTTGCACGCACATCGGGCCACACAAATCCATGTGAAGAAGATGAAGCACATGTTGAGATTTGTGTTCCACCTTTGAAGGAAAATGAGCACGAGTGCTTTTCCCTTGTTCACAAGCTGAGCAAAGGTGATCTTTAGAATATCGGAATCTCGGGAGACCTTTAACAAGTTTGTGTCGAGCAAGGTTGGTGATGGTTTGAAAGTATAAATGTGAGAGACGACGGTGCCATAGCCAGGATTTTGTTGATGTTGCCTTTGAAAGTAGACAGATGGGAGATGAAGCAACCATGTCTTGCATTGAGATTGTGTATAGACTAGAATTGCGAGAGCCAGACATTAGATCGTTTCCTTGTAGATCACGAATGAAACAAGTTTTCTCCCGAAAAGCAACTTCCAAATCTCCATCACAGAATTAACCGACTGAAAAGAGATTGTGACCAAGGCCTTCCACATAATAAACCCTGCTAATTTTGATATTGCCATTGATATAATCTCCGTAGCCCATGAAAGCTGCGAAGTGATCATTCCCGAATCTGACAGTGCCAATGAACTTTGCAATAAAGTTTGATAACAGTTTAAGATTTCTTGTCATGTGTCGGGAACATCCGCTATCAACAATACAAAGGATGATCTGTATCACCTGCATTACACACAGACAACACAGATGGAATAGAAGTAGATGTGGAACCCGAAGTGTTAGAGGGTTCCGAAGTAGTTATAGTAGAAATACATACATCAATGACTTTAGGCATCCATTTAAATCCTAGTGTATTATGTATCCATTTCTGCCATCTCCAACTAGTCTTAGGTTTAGTCTTAGTAAATGCACTAGGTGGTACTACATTCCTTGGAGGTGATACTGGAACTACAGGGACATCAATGCGTTTCTTAGAATCTAAGGAGGGCGGTTTACCAAGCACAGGCTTAGAAGCATTAGCGGGCCTAGAGGTATTCTGATTCTTAGGATTCCTTAAACGAGACAAGATAGCTCTAGCAACACATTTGTCATGACAATCAGAAAGCATACTTTTACGACAAATAACACAAGAGGCATCAGACTGAATATCAAAAGTACTTAAAGGTTTAGCATTCGTTACAACACTTTTTCCATTACATTTGTTAGACGCAATATCTAAAGTGGGTGCAACTTGAGTCTTATTCAAAGTCCTAGGGTGTTCTTCTACTTCAGCATTATTTATTGATCTTTTCTTAGGTCGCAACTTCCTATTCTTCCTTGTATTGCTCCTAGGCTGTGAAGTGCAGACGTTTGGAAAAGAGGCAACTATTCCTGTTTCAGTAGAGGGAAGCACATTAGTATCTTGTGTTTTGTCAGTAGGCAATCTGGGTTCACGTTTGCTAAGTGTTATAGGTGCAATTTTCTTAATGATGGTAGGCTGAACTTGTTCATACTTTCTAACATTTCCCTTAAATTAATGATGGTGTGCACCAAATCTTGATTTTCAGAATGAAGATTTCCAGAAAAATTCATGACTTCATTAGTGTGTGCAAGATAATGATCAAGTTCATTTGATGCTTCATTTCGAGTCTGTTTGAGTAAATCAAATATGAAACTATATTCTTTTTTAACTTTTGCAAGCTCTTGTTCATATTTTGAGATTTGACATTTCAAAGACACATTTTGATCATCCAGTTGCTCAATTTTAGGATTAAACGTTTTTGATTTCAACTGGTGGATTTTGTTTTGCAAAGCAAGTTCACGATTTTGACAATCTTTTTGACACCATTGAAGACGACGTTTTGAATTTGAAAGTTCATTTAACAATCGTTCATTTTCAACTTTTAAAGATTCGATCTGATGCACATTATCAGTATTCTCAACAGTATCAATAGAATCAACAAAATCAGCAGAGATATGATCAGATGCATATGCAACAGATTGAAATAAAACAAGATTATTGATATCAGCACGTATAACATTTTCCAAGAGTCGATCAACATCTTTTCTCAACAATTTCTTTTTACATTTAGTATTTGAAATCGATGTTTCTGTTTTCTCGAAAACTGTTTTCATGAGACCGAGTTCCTTGTGAAAATCCCTTTCCCAATATAGTGCACAAGTTTTCAAATTTTTGACATGGGGTAAAAGTATTTTATGAAGAATGTCTCTTTGTTCTCGTGCCATTGGCGATTGAAAATATTCAACTCTTATTTCAGAATGAAATTCAATCTCACGTTCCAAAATTTTGAGGTCAGATAAAAAAGTGTCAAAGTATTTTATAACGCGACAACTTTCGGCTTTTGTTTTAACTTCACTAAGTGAAGGTAAAGGACCATTAATTTGTGCACCATTGTGTTTGGGACTAACTTCAGAAACTGGTGTGATAACAAAAGGTTTGTTAGAAGTATCTTGTTGTGTGACAAAAGTTACGGCTTTTGAATAGTTAAATGGTTTGTTATAAACGACATTTTCCATTTTTGACCGACTCTCGTCATCTGCATCTAATTCCTCCATACGATTATATTCAACAACAGTCATAATTGAATCATCAATTCTATGTTCGACAATGTAAACTTCAAGATTTGGTTGGAATGCTCTGTTTGAAAACTTAGGATTGTAGTCACCAAGAATTGGTCCATATCCATTTGGATTTGGTTTAAAAGTAAACTTTTGAATAGTTGTGATTGACTCACCATGTTTATAAACAACATTTCGAAACTCTTTGATTTTGTGTTGTAAGTCGACAATTTCTTCAAGATAGTTATCTATTCGTTTCGTGGAATGCTGTTTGTACTCAGAGAACTGTTTTTGACAAGTTAACAACTCAGCCTTGGCTTTTTGAGTTTCCAAAGTAAGAGCATTAAGTTGTTGTTTATCTTCATGTTTCAGTTGTTCTATTTGAGACAACAAAGCATTCTTGGAATCGGCTAGATCACGTATCTGTCGTTCTAATGATTTTTCGTTTTGATGAGATTTAGCAAAAGCGACTTCAAAACCTTCTTCACGTTTTTCTTGAGTTTTAAAAAAGTTGATTTGTCGAATTAAGCATTCATTATCCCTAATTATCAGTGCATTTTTCCCTTTTAATTTCGTGCAAATTTCCAAACGAGAGTGTTGGTCTTTAATTAAGGCCAGGAGCTCAATTTCTCTATTAGACAGAAGCTCATCTTGTTCAACGTGAGTCTCATCATGATCATTATTTAGATCCTCAAACATAACCACGGAGTCAACTTGATTATTAATATTAACCAAAAGGTTATCTTGATCATCAAATATAACTACGGGATCTATTTGATAATCATCGGAATGAGATGTGGATGGCTCATGTTGAACACTCTGATCCTTGTCGGAATGAGAAATTGGCGGAGATATCAGATCAGGGATGAGTATATTTTGTTCCGGTACCTGAGACAAGCCATCAGTGTCATACACTGGGCCTGTGTCACTCATGTGTAGAGCTTGCATTTGTGCCATCAACATCACTACTGCATTAGCCTGCAACTCCTCCATATCATCATCAGAATCTGCATCTGCCATAAAGCTATGTTCCTTGTTGGTAAGAGTTCCACCAGCTTCATCCTTAAGTGCCAAGAGCAACGTCTCTTTGTGATAAGCACTGCCTCTTGTCCTTGGCTTAGGACATGCATTAGCCAGGTGACCCTTCTCAGTGTAGTTATAACAACGAAGACCATTAACCCCATTCTGAGCATTCCCCTGTTCAACCACTTGACCCCTTTGTTGTTGCGGAGCACCCATGTTATTCCTTCCAATAGCATTAAACCCTTGACCACCTCCCATCTGACGACCATAACCACGGTTCTGAACTTCAACGCGTCCATTGTTCACAACAACTTGATTCCTTGTGTTGGATGAGGAACGAATGCGATTGTTGGATTTGTTTGTATACCGACCGAAGGCTTTAGTAATCATAACAAATCCTTGTTGCAATTCATCGAAAGCAGCAGAGTCCTCATCAGCTTCACTGTAAAGTGCTTGAGCATTGTTGTTGTTGTATGGAACCAATTGAGTTTGTTGAGGTTGTTGCTGTGATTGATCATATGGTGTGATGGTTGCAGTTGGTTGAGGAGCGGGTTGAGGAGCTGTTTGAGGAGGAAGACTAGTTTGAGCCCACAAAGCAAGTTGTTGATTATCAGGAATTGACTGTGAAGCCGGGAGTCCACGGATAGTCCTTTCTTTGTCAACTTCTTTTTGGTGAGGCTTCAAATAGTCGTACAACAATCCGTATGTAGCATGATGAAGATTCTTAGCTTGACGGAGAAAAATGACATACTTCTCCCATTCCGGACCAAGACTACTTAGGAACTTATTGTTGACAGCAATTCGTGGCATGATGATGTTGTGTTTGTCCAAATCATTAATGATGCCTGAAAAGCGATGATGATATGACTCTAAGGTCTCTCCTGGTTCAATCATGAAGTGTTCATAAGCCAAGTAGATTTTAGATTCCATGTCTTCCTGATTGAGTGTAGTGCCTTGCATAAGAAGATGAATATGTTCCCACATTGCTTTTGCAGTCTTTTGAGCGTCAACACTTCGAAGGATTGGATTTGGTAATCCTAAAAGTACGTATTGCATTGCTAGTTCATCGACTTCAAAGTGTAAAAGTTCATCAGCAGTGAGGTCTGAGATAGTTGCAATGTTGGTGACAGCATCTCTTGGTGGATTGGCATCTGGATCTGCGGGTGTGACAACAGTAGGACCTTCCATAATGACCTTCTTTAAGAACTTTCCATGTGGCTTCTTTAGATCACAAAACTTAAAGAACCTTATCACCCATTGATCATAATTACCGGGAGTGAGCATTGGAGGTCTATCAAGTGAGCCAGCTTCATGAATTAATTGTTGGCTACTTAATGCTTTACACATCTTGCCAAACCATGTCGGTTCCTTCATAGTACTCCGGGATGGATGTTGATTGTAGAAGTTTGTGTAAGGTTGTACTTGAAGACTTGGTGGTGGTCGAACCATTTGTGGTGGTGGAATTGCTCCAAGTTGTGGAGTATGTTGTTGATTAAATTGTTGTTGATAAATTTGTTGTTGATGATTAAATTTTTGATGTTGTGGACTTAGTTGTTGTTGTTGTTGTTGATGATAAGTGTAAGGAAAATAGTTAGAGTATGGTGGTTGTGACATGTTGAAAACTTGTGTTGTTAAATGGATCTTTGTAGTCGAATGAAATGATGTTGATGAAGTATCCTTAGGCGTAGAAATCACGTAAAGGCAAGGTAACACTTAGGCTTAAAAACACCAAACTTACGCGTAACAGAAATAGTTACGCGTAGGATTAGCTTACGCGTAAGATATGAGAAACACTAAGGTTACACGTAAATAGAAAGTTAGGCGTAGAAAACTTAGGCGTAGGATTAGCTTATGCGTAAGACAAGGCTTAGGCGTAAGAATAATCTTATGCGTAACGAGTTCTACGCGTAAGCTTAAGCTTATGCGTAAAATTAGGGTTTTGCCCAAAAGATCTTTTACACTATCACAGTGTAAAGGATATCCAAAGTCGAAGTGTTTTCAGGCTTATCCAAGCAAGAAAACACTGAGTAAACCACGAAAACTGAAGATCAAACCAAGGATGAGTTACGCGTAAGAACAGGGTTTTCTTACGCGTAGAAATTAGCCAAAACTGATTTCTGCCAAATGATGTTTCTAAACCAGATTTTTGTGATGAAATAGCTTCAATATCACCAAAATAACGTGAAACTTGATGATCCAAAACTTCTAAACACCTTATGCGTAGAAAGTATCCCACGTATAAAACCAAGCTTAAAAACAATGATCCACACGTAAAGTTTGAAACTTTTTTCCAAAAACAAATATTTTAACACCTAAAAACGTTGAAAGTACAAGAATCTTGGATTAAAAAGTGTAAAAATTGAGTTTTTAAGCGTGACAAAGTATGAAACGTTATTACGCGTAAGACCAAAACTTCAAAAACAAAATATGTTCACCCAACTATTTGGCGAATGATACCACTGTTAGGTCACCATATTAGTAACACAAGCATCAATATAAGAAGTAGAGAAGAGATAGTTATCGGATGAACAACACACACACACGTATGATAAATGGAGAAGAGTTATGCGTAGGTGAATATGTGAATTGAACAACCCAACCCTCAAGTGAGGGTTATACAAGAGTATTTATAGGAGGGAACTAGGGCAACACTCCAAGTTCCCATCCTTTTACTTATTGGGCTTGGCCTAGGCTTATGGGCTTTCTACATAAGCCTAGCCTTGATTACTAACATAAAAGCTATATTAAGCTAACTATTATATATGAATCACTAACACTTGAAATATAGTTTAGGAGTGATTCCAACAAAATGCAAATAGAAAAATATAAAACTTTCAAAAATCCATAAAAATCTGAAAAATCTTGAAAAATTTCAAAAAATATTGTCTTTTTGTCATGTTTTTCTCGATTCGAAAATATCTACGGTCTTTGTGCTGTCATTCAAAGAATAACACGGGACTTTAGATGTTGTTCGAATGTTACAAAAAAAAATCAAAAAATGTTTTTGGGAGAAAGTGAAATAAATGGTTTATTGTCATTTCAGGCAATAACCCATTTTTCAAAGAAAGAACAGAGCCATGCTTTACCTTATTTTTCAAAACTCATGCTCTGATTCTATAAACAATTACTTACTATCTAATGAAAACTAATTGCTTTAAAAAATAACTCGGACTCTATTTTTGAAAATCATCTGGACTTAACATTTGTCAAAAATATCTATCTCTCAATCAACAACTTATGTCATTGATTGAGGGGAGAATGATTTCAATTAAATCAAAAGGTTATTTGTCATACAATTGTTTTCGAAAGATAATCATGCATGTTTAATCAATGGAGTTTATAGTCTCATAATCCGATCCTTATCAGTTAAAATATTTTCATAATCAAGTCACAATTTTCCTCAAATGCTTTCAAAATCAATTTAAATCTCCAGAGATCACAAATCTCAAATGATTAGAAAATTGTGATCAGGGGAGAATTTGTGATTTGAATTGGATTTAAACTAATGATTCGATAAATGGTTTCACAAGTGTTTTGCAAGCTTTCCTCCCCACATGTGCCAAACGATTTCAAACTTTCTATGCACATGTTGAGGGGGAGCATCCTTTTAAAACCACAAAGAATTGAAACGTGATTGATTTGTCTCTAAGTGCAGGTTCCTTCTAATATGTGCAAAACTCTTTGAAACCTCGAGGCACATATTAAGGGGGAGAAAACTTATGAAAACCTCATCCTTCCCCAATATGCTTTATCTATTTGATTTAATCAGGGAAGTGATGTTGATATCTTTGAGAAAATGGTAATCTAAGAAGTTAATTCTTCCTCTTGCCTCCGTGTGCTAAAACGATTTCTAATACATGATGCACATGTTGAGGGGGAGCTCTTTTTCTAATAATATCAAAAACAATTCAGGTACAAAATGCTTTGATAATATATCACAAGTATCTGGATTGATTTTCAAATGGTTTTCAATTGGTTCCAATGGCAGATGAACAATACCAATTAGACCGACCAAATTTACTTTATGTATGGTGATATAAGGATGGTTAGGTTAGGTATTCGTTCCCACGATCTGCCAGAACCGGAGGGATCTACCCAGGGACAATCCACTAGATAGTGTAGAGTTCTTAGGTATGATGAAAAAAGGATAAAGTGAGATATGGGAAGAGTGCTGACTGAGATAGAGCTAGAACTGGAATAAACCCAACAAGGTTCTAGTTATGAAATCTCGGTAAGCACTTAAGAGGTTGAAGAATGAAAAATAATTGAATGTGAAAAAGGGTGAAAAGAAATAGCCCTCCATTTATTCAACCTTAGGGCAGAAACCGGGTTCAATTCATATGCTACTGGTGGTTACCAAGGTAACATCGGTAATGAAGACAAGACGTCATGGACCCAGTGACGCACTGCACTACAACTTCCCAAACCACTCAAGTTCCTCTTAAAAGGGCTTGTTTCATTATCACGGGGAACCAACATTATCTATCGACTTTCTCTTAGAGTCTGTTGATATTGAAGAAGGAGACCCTCTCCCTAGTCTCCGACATAGGATCCAAATATGCACAATTGAGTCTAGAGCCACGAGATCATGAAATAAATCTCATTAGGACACTGTCAATGAAGACTCTCTTTTTCACACAATGTGGAAAGAGAGATTATATCTTATGAGTCCTACGCATTATCCTTGTGGTATTTCCAGAACATCTGAGTGATATGCAAACATATTCACAATGAAGATGGAAAGCCTTCAGGAGCCAACATCAAACAAGCTCCTGGTGGGTGGCATGTGAGATCTATCCAATAGATCAACCATGTGACAACTGAACAGAAACAATGGGGCGATTCAATCTTTTGAATCAATCCTGGTTCAGGTTATGGATTGACGGATACCTTTGAAAAACCGGTCGTTGTGCTTAAAAATCCTTTTCCTTAGCACATCGACTTTGAACTAATATTTCAAAATAAAAGGTGTTTATGATTGATAATTGATTTTCATTAAAACCTTTGTTGTATTGCAAAAACAATTTCTATTGTGCGGTACACGATTGTTTTTCAAATCTCTTTTCATCAATCAGTGAATCTCAAATCGCTGGTTCACTCACTCTGTGTTGTCTTCTTTGAGACGTTCGGGTTTGAGAACAGCTAGAACAGCTGCGAAACCCTGTCAAGGAAATTCTTCGGAATTATACCTGATCACAGGCAGTACTTGTACTGATTAACGGGGAACCGTGGGTCGTGTACCTCAATTCAACGAATGTGATTAAAGACACTTTCGTGTGCTTTATTGCTAACTGTTGTATGCAGGTACGCACGACGTTTGCAGCTGATCAGAATGAACCGGTCAATCCATAGCCGCATGCTCACACAACACATTCATTTCTAAAGAAATCATGATTGGTGCATCAATGACTCTGATATTTTCACTCCATGCTTCTGCTACGCTGCTGCCAATATCATGAATCAACTAAAGCTTCCGCTACTCTGATGAGAATATATCATGATCCAGAATGTGAGCATGTCGGTCCAAATGTCACAACACCACATAATACCAACACCACAATGGATGAATCAGAGATTTATGTTAGCTGATGATCTCAATGCTGGCTAAAAACTCATTATCACGTGGATCAGTTAAAGACCTCCACATTGATTATCCAAAGATGCAATAATGAAGAATCAATGACTACGAGCTTCAGAGCATAGAACATTAACAAGAATCCAAGAACAATCTAATTGTAATATCTGCTTGTATTCTATGTAATTTTGAGGTGACCTCCCTTAGGGGGAGATTGTTAGGATTTAGTAAATCCAGGTATTAAAGGGTCGGTCACCTCAAGTATATGTAATCGTTAGAAAGCTCGTAGTCGTAGATTATTTAATGTTTAGTAGTATTTAGTTAAGTAACACTGTGGAGGACGGACGGGTCTTTACCCACTGTATTCCTGATCCACAGCCCGTAGGTGGCGTTTTACGTAAGAACTATAAATACTCTCTACCTCCCAAGGTAGAGAGTTGGAGCTCATAATAAGATTTTTCTTTCTCTCACTAAAGTTCCCAACCTCTAACTTTCTCTCTCTAAAACCATTGTATACGCCTCTTTGATCTTTGGTTTAGTGTGTTTGTGAAATCCAATATGTTACACATGGGCCAAGGCTTATGGGCTTTCTACATAAGCCTTGCCATTAATACAAACATAAAAGCCTAATTAAGCAACCTATTACATATTGATTACTAACACATGAAACATAGTTTAGGAGTGATTCCAACAACTACTTGTTTGATTAATATTCCTAAGGCGAGGCAAAATATCTTATTTTAACACTTGCTTTAGGCAAGTATAGGAATAAAGATTTTTCAAGTCAGAGAATGAATATGAGACTTGTTGGGATTACGTGTAACTATTATTCAAGTGTTGGTCATTAGTATTATAATAGGTTTCTAATTAGGCTTATATGTTTGTAATTAGTGCTAGGCTTATTTAGTAAGCCCATGAGCCTATTCTTAGGCCCAAACTAAACAAGGAAGGGACTAGAAGTGTTGCCCTAGCTCCCTTTCCTATAAATACTATGTAAACCCTCTTAGGAGGGTGTTGTATCTTCTTTTATGCTTAATCATTTCTCATTTGTGTGTGTGTGAAGTTCTGACCATCTCTCCTTCATCTCTCTTTCTATACTACATCTTAACATACTTGTATATTCATATTATGGTGACATAACAGTTGTATCAATCGCCATCTAGTTTTTTGAAACGTTTTTTGTTGAAGTTTGTTTCGTTATACGTAAGTTTTCTCTCTTTCATCACCATTCATTACGCGTAAACTTTGATTTTAGCACTCCAATCTTGAAACTTGGAAATTTTAAAGGTTACAATAGTGTTTAGAGTCTTAGTTTTGGCAAAAAGGTTGAAACTTTACGTGGTTCTACTTGTTTTTCACTCGTTTCTTCATGTTCATCAACTTTTACGAATAAGCACAAATTTCACTTTGGGTATTAAAGTTCAAAACTTTCTTGTTATTTAAGTGTTATTGAAACTGTTTCATCAAAAGAATCGAGTGTACAAAGCGTTTTAGAGCTTAAAAACTCATTTTTGGTCATTTCTGGTGAGTTTACGAAAAAGCTAAATACCCTAATCTTACGAGTAACTTAAACCATATTTGTACGAATTAGAAGACCCTAATCTTACGACTAAGCTTTACGAACAAGCCAAGAGTTTACGAATAAGCAAGTTTAACGAATAAGGATTCTTCTTCAGAATCTTCAAAGTTATTTATGACTCAGTGTTTCTCTTGCTTGGATAAGCTTGTGAAACACTTTGACTTGTGGATATCTTTCTAAGTTGGACAAGTTTGAAAGATTTTTGTTTTTAACCTACTTTTATGAATAAGGTCAACACTTACAAGTAACACTTTACGAATAAGATATTATTTTACGAGTAAGGTTCTTTACGAATAAGTATTGAGTTTACGAGTAAGATTACGTTAAGACCACAAAGTTTACGAGTAAGAGGAGGTTTACGACTGTAACACCCCCAAATATCGGTACATTGGTAGACTTAAATAAGTTTTCGGGGCGTTACTGGATTGGTACATCACACAAGTATAGTTAACAAGATAATCATATTATATTTCAAAAACCAATCCCAAATTTAATTATCCGATTACAAACATCCCAAAATAGTTAAATGTAAGGACCAACATGATTTATAAAATAGGTCCGCATAATATTATCAGAGTTTAAATATGATCCTTCAACCATGCCTCATTGCCAAGCTTCCACAGAACAAGTATTCCAAACATCACTTAGATACCTGAGAAAAACATGCTAAAAGATAAGCCAACGCTGGTGAGTTCATATGTTTAAGTACAAATTCAATAGTGGACCTGTAAGAGTTTATTTGCTTTGCGGGACTAAGATAGATACACAAAAATACACCAATCACCTATCATTCACAAACCAAATCACAACGGGGGCCCCAAGTGACTCTAGCCAGCACGGTTGTAGCAAGGCCTAGAACACGAGCTACCCGGGTCTAGGTCAGAGTAGATATCTATTCTTAGCTAGGCATCGCGATATAGCATCAGAATGCTACCCTAGTCTAAGTCAACATCTACCAAATATCTATCTAAGCTAGTCAGCGCATAAGCAAATCAAAGAGTTTAAGAAGGTCCAAAAGAGTAGCATAATTTCTCACCCCAATTTAGTTAAAAACAGAGATAAAAGTGAGGCTAAGAAACTCACCTCAATCAAGCAACGCACAAACAAACACTAGCAACGAAGATAGCAGCTAACACGGCTCAGCAACTACTGGCTCGGCACAACCTATTAATATAAACCGATTCTTAATATATATTTCCAAAATCAAAGTTATCTACCCCAATGTATTCCTTTATTTATCACCAAAATATCTTGTTTCACCATTTAGTCCTAGCGTTTGGTATCGTCGTGTGTGTGGTATCGACTCAACATGACACCATGAATGCACTCAAATGACCACAATACGACTCCTGACGACACAATGAGATGTCTAAGCGATAAGCTTTATAGTCCAGTAAGTTTTGGAATAAATAGTTAGACCTTACGAATTCGTCAATTCGATAAACTCAATCATTTATTCGTGTCGCTTATTATCCCAAAAACCTGTCACATCCTAACAATTCATAAGGATAATTCATCCATTAATAACGTTATCCTACGTACCTAACGGGCTCTTATTATTTTCGTCAACCTAATAAGTCTGCTATCCACGTGGATTGACGCTATTAATGTTAGGTCATCCGCAACCCATGCACAAGACGTAAATAGTATTAAATGCTCGAAAATGGCATTAAATGCTCATAAATGGCACATTTCGATAAACGTGCACTCAAAACATTAAATACTCATTAATTAGAAAATATATCCATTTTTAGACGTTAGCTTCCATTTAAAATAGCGAATAACAAGACAAGTCTTGTTATCGAAGGTTTATTATAAAAATCATTTATTATTTATGTTTCTTAGTTTTATTAACATGTTTATATATATATTACGTCAATTTCAATATAAGTTTTGGGTCGTTATCCGTTTCGAGTCCACAAGCTCGAGTCATGACTTCTCGGCTTTTATACATTCTGTATTCTAATATATACTAAAGACCATGGTACGGCGTTGCCGGGGTTAACTATGACTAAAAAGTCAAAGTAACACCGACGTTGCGCAAAGTTGAAAATTTATAATAGACGTCCAAGTAAATAATCACAATATCTCAAATCAATCTCCAATCAACCCATATCAATCTTCCCATCCAAAAAAACTACCAAATACACCCGTAACCAATGTCATGAACCTAATGGTCTTGACACGGTCCCGGTTAAGACCACGTGAACCAAACAAGCTCTAGAAGCTTTTCGGCTCCACGCGTCAAATCCAAACACCAACAACAACTACCAACAAAGTTACCACAACGACCAGACCCGGACCCTTGGTCCTTATGGGTCTCATATGCCTCTCCAAACCCACGTACGAAGCCCTAGTGGCTCGTTCAAGATATCATCTCCATCCAAATACTCCCAAATGGCTTCTGCAATACCGAAACACAATCAAACAACATCCAATCATCAAGCCCATCAACTAATCATGACCAAGAACATGAAACAATGATAAAAATGAAAAAACACAATAAAATGACACAACACACGATACAAAAACACTAGTTTACATGTTTTAATTAGTTATAAACTCGTTTTAGACCCCGTGTCCATGAAACCCAATACATGTTGCCACCCATACGTGACACCAAGGTCACGTACGTGGCCTTACATGACTCAAACAAGTTACAACCAAGCTCCATTTACCTTTTCCAAACTTGATCCACAAAAGAACCAAGAAACCCTAAATTTTTGAATGGTTTTTGAAGGATTTAAGGATGTTAATGAAGGCTTCTAGGCGCGTGCCATATATGGATGGAAAGAGGAAAGAGAGATCTATCTAATGGTGGTGGAGATGTATGTTCACTCACCGGAAAATGGCCAGAAATTGGCTAGCATTAGGGTTTTGTTGGTGGAGAGAGAGAGTAGAGAGAGAAAGTGGATGGTGTGTGTGTTTTTAGTGAGATAATGTAAAGAGGTGAATGAGGTGGGAAGGGGTATGTATATTTAGAGCTAGGGACCTTAAAATAAATAAAAGTGGTGGAGGGGGGGGCGGCCTAGGGAAAATTAGGGGGCCAAGCCCGTAATTTTTATAAAACTAACTCGTTTACCCTTTCCCGAGCTCATATATTGTCCTAAGAGTGTCCCACGACTTTCCTTTGACTTTCTATCGCTTTTATTTACGTTTTTCCACGAGTTTTGATTATTTATGTGTCAAGTTTCGTGTTACGGTTTAAAAGTTACGTTATCTCTCGTTATAGGATTTTATTATGCTGAATCACATAGTGCTTAACTTAAAGGCTAAAACTCATACGACGACTCATACGATAATAAAATAAATCATAAAAATCAATAAACGATATCAAAACAAGTCATGGCTAACCAGAATAGTTCTAAAGGTAACTAATCGGTTTAACTTAGCGTAATGCAGTTACCTAAATTGGGCTCCCTAATTGCCAGTTGTTGCGAAGAGTTTAGGGTACTTCCTACGGAATACCTCCTCACGTTCCCAAGTGAACTCTGGTCCATGACGAGAGTTCCAACAAACTTTGATAATCGGAATACGGCTATGCTTCAGCCGTTTAACCTCACGGTCCATGATTATAATCGGTTCCACAACGAAATTCAATTTCTCATCAATACAGACATCTCTCATAGGTACAACTAAGTTTTCTTCGGAAATACATTTCTTAAGATTACTAACATGGAAGACATCGTGTACACTGCTCAACTCCGAAGGTAACTCAAGACGGTAAGCTACTGGTCTGGTCCTTTCCAGGATTGGAAAGGCACCAATGTATCAGGGGTTGAGTTTTCCATGCTTGCCAAAACGTATCACTCTTTTCCAAGGAGAAACCTTCAACATAACACGATCTCCTACCTGAAACTCCAAGGGTCTACATCTCCTATTGGTGTAACTCTTTTGTCTATCACGAGCGGTTTGCAAATGATTACGAATCTGAACTATCTTCTCAGTAGTTTCTAGAATGAGTTCGGAACTGGTAAGCTCGCTAACTTCCGCCCAACAGATCAGAGAACAACATTTTCGGCCATACAATGCCTCAAATGGTGCGGCCTTAATGCTAGTATGATAACTATTGTTGTAAGAGAATTCAGCCAAAGGTAGGTATTTCTCCCAGCCTTTGCCGAAATCAATGACACAGGCACGAAGCATATCTTCTAAGGTTTGAATGGTTCATTCACTGTGGCCGTCGGTATGAGGATGAGCAGTGCTCATATCCAAATTTCTTCCTAATGCTGTCTGTAAGGACTTCTAGAAGTTGGATGTAAAACGGCTATCTCGATCGAAAATGATAGATATCGATACTCTATGACGTAATACTCTCTCTTTGATATACAGTCGAGCGAGCTTGTCGATACTATCGACCTCGCTAATGGCCAAGAAGTGAGCATACTTAGTCAAACGATCTACGATTACCCAGATAGCGTCATTGCCACTAACTATTCAATGGGTCATTGCCACTTTAATAGAAACAATGAGGGCCTTATAGAAAATTTAATAGTAGCTTTGGTATTGTAACCTCCCTCTGCTATATAAAGAGGGTAGGCATCTAGTTACAAATCATCCCTTTCCATTATCTCTTTCATTTCATTTTATAGTATTCATCTCTAATGAGAGTCTAGACACATGATCATAGCGTGTGTATATTACTAGTTATAGTAGTTTCTTTGTTTTAATTAATAAAGAAAACCTTATTAGTGATATTGATTGTTATTATCATTCCGCTATGCTTTTATTCAATTGATATCATTGATACCCTAGTTGAGTCAAGATCCATGGATTCTACAAGTGGTATCACAGCCTGGTGAGAATCTTTCAAAGAAGACACTCTTACTCTCTTTCACAAAACCCTAATCTCACACTAAAAATGACATCATCAAAACATTCTGAATCAGACAATGAGGACAAGCCTGAGCCATCAAATCCTCAGTCTAGAATTCAGCAGGTTGTTACCACTATGTCCAACAACAATGCAAAGTTTCCCTATCTGAAGAAGGACGAATATGACATATAGGCTATGAAGATGGAGAATTACATCACCAACAGTGACTACCATCTCTGGAACATTGTTCTAAAAGGCAACAGCAAAAAGAAGATTGGTAGAGATACAGAAGGTAATCTGATCAATCTACCAGCAGCAACAACTGAGGAAGCTATTGCCCTTCAGAGGGAAACAAAGGCTAGGAATACCTTGCTCCAAGCACTTCTAGATGAGCATATGAGTGACTTTCATCATCTTGATGATGCAAAAGATATCTGGAAGGCCATCAAGGCAAGGTTTGGAGGTAATGAAGAATCTAAGAAGATGAGGAAGTCTATGCTCAAGCAGAGCTTTCAGGAGTTCACAATTTCTGAAGAGGAGGGCATACACAAGGGGTATGACAGGTTTCAGAAAATCTTGAGCCAACTCAATCAGATGAAGTCCAAACCTGACAATGAGGAATGCAATCTCAAGTTCCTTCATGCTTTACCTTCTTCCTGAAGGCAGATTTCTCTCACTCTCAAGGCAAAGGGAGGCCTTGATTATATCAGTTTTGATGACTTACAAAATAAGCTTAGATCTATTGAAATTGATATCAAGGGTCATTCTTCTTATTCTCCAACTCCAACACACTCAGATTTTTTTAGTGCTACCAGTGCTAACATAATAGTGTCTTATGCTGAGAGTCCCACTTCTTCATCAGCAGCAACCAGAACACACACTTCTTCTACAAGAAAATCAAAGTCCAATTCTGTGATAGAGGATGTGCTTTACTCTTTTGTTGCTGAAACTGAAGACCAACAGCAGTTGGCCTATGAAGATTTTGAACAAGTGGATAAATGGGATTTGGAGGAGATGGATCTCAAATGACAGATGGCCATGCTTGCTGTGAAAGTCAACAGGTTTGAGAAGGGTTCTGGGAGGAAGTTTGGCTACAAGGGAAGAGAATTAGCCAGGTTTGACAGGAAGAAGATCAGGTATTTTGAATGCAACGAGGTGGGTCACTTTGCTAGAGAATGCCTAGATAAGAAAGGAAGTGACCGGAGAAGGTATTCTGCATTCAAGATCAAGGAAGCTGAGGATCGGAAACCTAAAGCTTTGCTTTCTTTGGAGTCAAGGGTTGACTGGGATGATCTTGTGGATGAAGCTCAGGATGAAAATCCTCAGGTTGGATTGGTTGCTGATACTGCTGATGAGTTTGCACTGATGGGCATCACATCTGAGGTACAAAATTGTATTTTTGGTTGTAATGCTAAATATGATGCTATTAAATGTGAATTTGATGATGTTAATGGCAAATATAAAGAAAGTTTTATTCAGGTTCAGGCATATAAGAAAACGGTTAAATCTTTAGAAAAACAAAAGGCCTGGTAACAACAAAATCAATTGGCTCTTGAAGAAAGAATTAAGGTTTTAGAGAGGGATTTGGAAAACACCACTAACCAGTTAAAATTCTCTGAGAAAGAATATGTAAAAGTTAATATAGAAAGAGAGGGTCTAAAGGCTAATTTGGATACTGAGGTGGCTAGACAAAAACAGTGGCAAGAACAGGCTAAAAACCTAGATAAATTGTGGAAAAGTTCTATGTCTGTTAAAACTAAGATAGGGTTGGGCTTCCAGGACTATATTGGTCCAGATGAGGTTTATGACCCTAAAGAGTACAGTGTTTTTAATCTTGTCACTGATGAAGAAGAAGATAAATATAGAAAACTTGTTAAATTTGTAAAACCAGGTGAAATGCATTCAGTTCCTTCTTCTATAAATGGTATTGTTAGACCACCCAACCCAGACTCAGACTCAGATGAATCACATATGACCTATGGTCAAAAGTCCAATGACTTATCTAACACTAGCAGTGAATCTAATACTTTTGTCTCTTGTTCTTCCAGTGATAGGACTTCAGAGACCCAGTCTTTAACTCCCAAGTCTGCCTCTCCCAAGCCTTTACTAGTTCACCCTGTCCCAAGAGTTCCTGTTGAAGAACCATCTTCAAAGACAACTTATTTTAGAAACATTTCTTGTTTTGTTGATTCTGTTAAAAACAATTCTGATTTTGGTTGTGGTTTGAATAATTTTGTTTGTGATAAGACTATTCCTATTTTGAACAAGCATTTTAAGAAGAAACCATGTTTTGTTTGTGGTAGTACATTTCATCTTATCAAAGATTGTGATTTTTATGAGAAACAAATGGGTGTTTGTACTAATCAACAGAGATATAGAGCAATATGGAATGATGTGACCAAAATTCCTCCATTTGTTCCCTCTGGAACACATTTGAGGACTGGCAGAACCAATTCTGCTGGTAGACCAGTTGCTGCTGGTAGACCAGTTCCTGCTGGTAACCCAGTTTCTGCTGATAGACCATCTTCATCATGTTGGAGAAGAAATGTTTCTAGGCCATTATTCAGACCTACTAGTACTTATTTTCAAAAATGGATATAGGCCTGCTAATAATGACCCATTGAATAAAAGGGGGCAAGGTGGGATACTGCTGTTAAGCCCTCAGCAGGTTGTAAGTATCCAGCAGTAACCATACAGGCCTAAATTATTCCTAATTTGGTGATGAAGTCCATGGTAATTCGCTCCCATTTCCATACAGGGAGTTAGGGTTGAAGTAAAAGTCCTGAGGTTTTCTGGTGTTCGGCTTTTACCTTGGAACAAGTCAAACACCTACTAACGTAAAGAGCTATTCCGGCCTTCATGTTTGGCCACCAGTAGAGTTTCTTCAAGTCATGATACATCTTATCGGCTCTGGGATGAATAGAGTATTTTTATTTATGCGACTCGTGCATAATCAACTCACGGATTCCGCCATGAAATGGTATCCAGCTTCTGTCTCCGAAGCATAAGATTCCGTCGTAACGCTTCAAGAGGCCATTTTCACTTTCTTCCATTCCATGAAGGTTCTCAAATGGACTGTTCTCTTCCGTCAATGCCGCAGCTTGGGCGACTAAGATTTGAGACGGTAGAGGTGAACTAATGGTTATTCCAAGGAATCGAACGAGTAAAGGTGGAATGTTCTCCTTACGGTTGAGTGCATCTGCAACGACATTGGCTTTACCAGGGTGATAACGAATCTCACAGTCATAAACACTGAGTAACTCTAACCAACGATTGTTGGGACATAAAGTCGAAGTGCTGCTGAAAGTCAAAGTACTGCTTAATGAATAAAGTCAAAGTACTGCTCACTCCTCAAAGTACTGCAAGGATAAAGGACTGCTATGCAAATCGTTTAGGATTATTATGTAATTCTAGAATGTTCTCAGTTTAGTTTAGTATTACTTGTCGTACAAGGATTAGAGTTGTAAACTGACTAGGGTTATCCTTATGCCTATAAAAGGACCCCTAGATTGGCATTAGATGTACGTGCAATATTAGAGAATATTAGAGTTTACCAAGTTCGATATTAGAGCTGTTAGGGATTGTTAGTGAATCTGTGTATCAAACAGGTTCTAAGTATTAATAAAATCGTTGAAGTTAAAGTTAATTCTTCTTAGCTTTATTGAAGTAAATTCCGCATACTTAATAGAGTTAATTCAGTGTTTCATTGTTAGTAACTTAGGATGTATCCGAGGTTGCTAAGCCCTTACAAGCTACATAAGTTAGTTTGGTTAGAGTATATCGATCCAACAAGCGGTATCAGAGCTTGTGTGGAAACTCTGATTAAGAAGAAACCCTTAAAACTGATTTAACAACAAACCCTAAAGATGTCGACTGAAGCTGCGCCACCCCCATCCATCACCTCACTCAGAATTCCTATCATAAAGAAGGGAGAGTATGATCTTTGGAGCATGATGATGAGGCAGTACATTGCTATTAGAGACCATGCACTGTGGAATGTAATTGTCAATGGTAATGAGGTTGTTGCAGACCCTATAGAAGTTCCTAGACAACCTAAACCACCTAAGGCTGTCTTGCCAGCAGCTACTGTAAGAAATAAAGAAAAGGCTCTCAACATACTCTTGTCTGCTATTCCTGATGGTCACCTACTCAAGTTCCATGATGCTAAGGATGCAAAACAACTATGGGCTGCCCTCAAGACAAGATTTGGAGGTAATGATGCTTCCAAGAAGATGCACATAAATCTTTTGAAGCAACAGTTTGAAACATTCACTGTTGGTGAAAGAGAAGGTCTTGGTGCTGCCTATGACAGGTTCTAAAATCTTCTTACTATGCTGGAGTTATACAAAGCAGAGGTATCTGTTGAAGATGCAAATCTGAAGTTCTTAAGAAGTTTGCCATCTACATGGCATGTGATTGCTACTATGATCAGAGGACAACCTGGTTTGGATGTTATGGACTTTGATGATCTTCACAACCACTTAAAGGTGTATGAGCATGAGATTAATGGCCAAACAAGTTCAAAATCTCACAGTATTGCTTTTGTATCTTCTGAAAAGAGAGGCAGTACTTCCACTAAAAGTACTGCTTATCCTACTCAAAGTACTGTTGCTCAAAGTACTGTTACCTATCCTATCCCCAGCTCATCACCTACAAACACCATCAATTCTGATGAAGTTGTATGCTCATTCTTTGCTCAGCAAGCCACTTTACTTGTTACTCATGAAGAAGATTTGTCACAAATTGAAGAAGATGCTCTTGAAGAAATTGATATAAGGTGGCAAGTTGCGATGATCACTGCTAGGATCAAGAAGTTCATGAAGAAAACAAGAAGAGGCATTGACTTCAAGCCTAAACAGGGTATAAGTTTTGACAAATTCAATATTGAATGCTTTAATTGTCAAAGGACTGGACACTTTGCAAGAGAATCCAAGTTTCCTAAATATCAGGCAAATAGAATGACTGAGAAACCCAAGCTTGAACTAAAGGAAATCCCTATTACTGAAACAAAAGCTTTGGTTGCTCAAGAAAATCTATCAGAGGTTGACTGGAGTGCTGAATTTGATGAGGAACCAGGATTTGCTGCTTTGGAATCAAGAGATGGCTTAGAAAAATTTGATTGGAGCATGGGATGTGAAGAGGAACCTGTTCTGCTTGCTATGGTAGCTACTTCACCAAGTTCACCCCCTATCTCTGAGGTATGCTCTAAGGGTCATGATTTTTATCAAAAAGTCCTTAATGATTATGTAACTGAAAGAGATAATTATACAAGGGCTAGGTCTGAGGTAGCTGGTTATCAAATTACTTTAGAATCAATGGAAGCCAAAATAATAACACATGAAAATAATGAAATGGCTTGGGCAGAAAAATATGAGCAACAGGATTACCAATTAAAATTAAGTGAATGGAAGTTAGGATGTAAGGTTGCTGAACTAGAAAAGATAACTAAAGAAAGGGATGAATTGCTAGAAAAGTTTGCTGCTTGGGGAAAATCTGGCCTTTCACATGTTAGTTTTGTTGAAAAACAGAAAAGAGCACACATTAAAACTGGCATAGGTTTTTGTATGGACTTTAGTAGCACAGAAGAAAACCCACCTAGTGATAAGGATGAACTCATTAACTATGTAGATAACACAACTAGTAATGAGGAATCAATTAGTCCAACACCTCCTGAATTTAAGAAAGACAAGGGTTATCATGCAGTTCCTCATCCCACTGGTAGTTTTCAACCACTTAGGACAAATGTTTCTTGTTTTGGAGTAGACAATCTAGAGTTTAGGAAAAAGCTTATTGGTCAATCTAGTTCTGAAACCTCAAAAGAAAAAATTGAGAAACCTAAGGATGATAATATTCAGAGTCGAGCAGTACCTTCATCTCAAAGTATTGCTAAACCTTCAGCAGTACCTTTAAGAAAACCTTTTCAAAATACTGCTAAACCTTTTTGGGATAATTTTGGTCAAAACAATTTTATTCATTCACCAAGAAGACAGGATAGTTTTAATCATAGAACTAAAAGAAGATTTTTTGGGAGTATGGGTCAAAAATTGTGTTTTGTTTGTTATAGTCATGATCATTTGATTAAGGATTGTGACTTTCACTTAGATTCCTTAAGTAAATTCCCAAATACTAAAACTGCAAACCAAAACCCAAGGGAGAATAAACCAGTCTAGAATCATGCACATAGGGTTAAACACAACAACTTCTCACAAGACCATAGGTACCCTCACCAAAGAAGATCTTTTTCAAAATCACCAGTACCTTCAAACACTTTCCAAGGTACTGATAAGCCAAAAGTTTCTCAAGCAGTACCTTCTCAAAGTACTGCTAGATTTTCACCCAATCAAGGTACTGCTAGCACTTTTTGGAATGGAAGCCCTAGGAGATCTAATTACTATCAATCTAGAAGGCGTTACACCTCAAAAAGAGTATCTAGATCAAAGAACTCTACACCAAAAGTTAAAACCAGCTGGGTTAAGAAAGAAAGTACTGATGGGGAACAAACAGAACTTTCAGCACTGCTCTGAAGAAGAGAATGGAAAAGTACTGCTTTTTGGTTATCTGAAAGTACTGCTCTGAAAGTACTGCTTTGGTAACTTTACGTGGAAAGCACTGCTTGTCTTATCAACGTACTGTTCCAACGGTCAAAAGATGGGTTAAAATTCAAATAACGGTAACTTTGTTATTATGGGCTATGATTTTTCAAATCTTACTTATAAATAACTACCCTCCGATTTTCCCTCTCATCTTTATACTTATCAATCTTTTCCATATTTCTCTCTCTTTCACATTTACTATTCATCAAACCACTTTCTTTTGTAAACATTAATCAATGGCGAATCGAAACATAGTTACTAAACACAACATGGTGGCAAATTTAGATAAGACTGAAGCTAATGTCGCATTCCATGACATAATTGATTTCCTTACTGAATCAACAATCAATTATGCTCTTTTGGTAGAACCGGATGTTATTGATCCATGGATTCAACAGTTTTGGGCAACTGCTAGAACTCACATGGAAGATGACGAGTCATATATACAGGCTAAGGTTGCTGGAAAGATGGTGAAAGTTAGTGAGGCTTCAATTCGTGAAGATTTATTATTGGATGATGAAGAAAGAGCTATACGTTTTGACAAACAGCTTCTTTGGGATAGTTTAAGAGATATTAGGTATGAAGGGTCCTTAACTGAAACAACATTCAAGAAACCCTTGTTTAGTCCACATTGGAAGTACTTGGTACATGTATTACTTCATTGTATCAGTTCTAAGAGTACTTCATGGGAGCAATTTGGATCTAATATAGCATCTGCTCTGGTGGGATTGGCTACAAATAGTCTCTTCAACTTTTCAAGACTCATTCTAGATGGTATGCTATCTCACATTTCTAATGGATCACCCTGGTTAATGTATCCAAGATTTATTCAAGTTTTCTTGAATAAACAACTTCATGATGTACCAAAGCCTTCAAGCTTATTACCTGTTGTGGTACAACCTGCAAGGATATTCACCTTCATGGCTAGGAAGAGTGATAAGTTCTCTGGAAGGAACACTTCCTTAACTACTTCTATGATGGAGATTGTTCAAGCAGTTAGAGATGAGGCTGCTGCAAGTGAAGAAAGAGAAGGTACTGCATCAACTCAAGGTACTGCTTCTTCACATATGGCTTCTTCACAAGGTACTGCTGCACAAGAAGGTACTGCACTTTCACCTACTCCATCTCAACAAAGATCTGCTCATGGTGATTCAGAACCAGAGGTAAAGCCACCATCCTCTCCTAATGATTACACTTCCACAGATGGGCTTCCAACATCTGGAGGAGATGAGGGAGATTTGGCAACTGAGGGTCAGGTTCTGGAAAACTATGCTTTGACAAGGGAGCTGTTAAGATTGAAGAAAGTCTTTGAAGCTCAGGCTGCACAACTAGTGAAGTTGAACACCAAGTTTAGAAGATTAAAGAATTTTGTATGGCCTTTGGTTCAACATCACAGGTTATGGTAAAGTCACATAAGAGGCAAGGGAAGAAGTTTAAGAAGACTTCCAAAGGCAAAAAGGTTCAACAGCAGTCTTCATTCCAATTGGGGAGGAATATGGAGCAAGATAATTTGAAAGAAGATGATGAGTTTCATGCAGATAAGGAAGATGAACCTCAAAGTACTGAAGCACAAGTAAATATTGAAAGTACTGAGCCTGAAGGAACTGGAGTTCAAAGTACTGGTGTAGAAAGTACTGATGACCAAGGTACTGCTCTTCAAGGAACACATAGACAAGAGCTAATTACCCCAAGGACTTTAAATTTTGAAGTGGAAGCTGGTCCTTCGACTGTCCTACAATAATAGGAAGCTGATACACCCATGGTAGAGCACACTGCAAGTGATGATGAGACTGTTGCTCAAATTTTGCAAAATCTATCAAGACCAAGAGGTGTTAGTATTCCAGGAGTTGCTGAAGAACAACCTCAAGCTTCCAACCAGTTTTAGATCCAAAGGATAAAGGCAAAGGCAAACTGGTAGAAACAAAGAAGAAGAAGAAGCTTACTTTAGCAGAGTTAAGAGCTATTGATGTGGCTAAGAATGAAGCAACTGCTAGGGAGCTACAAGCTAAATTTGATGCTGAAGTTGCTATACCAGAAAAGCCAGCTGTTATATAAAAAAGACCAAGTATTGCTAAGGAGATGAATGCTATGATGGCTTATCTGAAGGGTCAAGGATATACTAGATTACAGAAGCTGAGATATTTAGAGATGAAAGATTTTTATGATGCTGTCAGAGAAGCTTATCAATAGCAAGTTGATAGTATTATTTCTTTTAAGGATGATGATAAGCAAAAAGAGGATGCTAGTAAAAGAAGCTTAAAAAGAAAAAGAACAACTGAAGCTGAACAGTCATCAAAGAAGATTGAGTTAAGATCGGATAGAGTTGATGAGCTGAGAAATTACATAAGAGTTTTCGACTTTGATTATCCTAAATCCAAAGATGTTGTAGTAAAGAAGTCCAAGATAACTACATTTGAAGTAGTAGAATCAAAAGATGGAGACTATCTGATGTTCCATAGGGAGGATGAAAGCTTTAGAGTGTTCAATTTGCTATGGAATATACTGCACATAATAGATAGAGCATATCTGTTTCAACTATATCAATTAGTGCAAGAATACTTTGAACATATTCCATCAACTGGAGTTGGCTTAGTATTGTTAGGAGATCTGACAATTATTTGGGAAACAGAGGAGACAAGCACTAAAGAAATCTAGCAAAACCAAGAAGTTTGGGAGATTACAAGCTGGAGATTCTTTGAAGAATCAGGAGTGCATGCTTTGGAATTGGAAATGGAACTATGATCCATATGTTAGCTGAAAGAAGATATCCTTTGACTAGAGATCTTATGAGAATGATGCTGGATCACGGAATGGAAGTTGAAGAAGAGAATGAAACAGCTCTAATGGTTATTGAATTGTATATCAGATGGACAACGGCTGATGATGAAGCATAAGTACTGGTATGATGTTTAACTATATAAATTTTTGAAAAATAAGTACTTTATTCAAAGTATTGCTGGACAAACAGTACTTTAACCAAAGTATTGCTTGCAGCACAAAACCAGTAAACGATTTTAATAGAAAATAAGCAAACTTTTGTTAAGTGCAAAATATTTTGAAACAAAAGTTAACAACAACAAATGGTTTTTGAGATGGTTACAACAAAAGGTTATCAGTCCACCATGTTTAACAAAAGGACTGGCTAATCCATGAGCAAACGGCTCTGGTAAAGACATCTCAAATCCGTTAATAGTTGACTACTTGCTAATAAGTTGTATGGTAATCAACTCACCATATCTGTAATAGTAAAGAGTTGGCTAGCCCACAAGAAAAATGGCTTGTGGTAAAGGCTGTGGAAAAACCATTTATATCGTAATTAGTTCACCATGGTTGCAAGAACTAACTAGTCCAAAAGGGTATGGCTTTTGGTAAAGACAAAACAAATCCATAGATTGCTAATGATTTGCTAAAAATCATATGGTTATTAGTGTACCATGGTCTTACACCCCTAAACATTGGCTACTCCAGAGTTAATGGATTTGGTTAAGAGACATCAAAATCCATTAAAATTTTCAATGATTCACCTCTCACAGGAGTTTACACACCTGGAAGTGATGAGAATAGACTGAAACTTTATGAACTGATGTACAAATTGCCATATGTTGCTGAGTAGCTGAAAAGATGGAGCTTGCTGATTGTTGCTGTAAAGGAATATTTATGAAGACTACTTTGATGATGATAATACAAGCACAGGGAATACAAAGACAAAATTTGAAGATAAAGACACAATCTTTCCTTGAAGACAAAGATGTTAAAGATACAGATACAAAGGAACTTGAAATCAAGCAAGTAGAATTCAAGTTAGGGGAGGATTGTTGGGACATAAAGTCAAAGTGCTACTGAAAGTCAAAGTACTGCTTAATGAAGAAAGTCAAAGTACTGCTCACTCATCAAAGTACTGCAAGGATAAAGGACTGCTATGCAAATCGTTACGGATTATTATGTAATTCTAGAATGTTCTCATTTTAGTTTAGTATTACTTGTCGTACAAGGATTAGAGTTGTAAACCGACTAGGGTTATCCTTATGCCTATAAAAGGACCCCTAGATTGGCATTAGATGTACGTGCAATATTAGAGAATATTAGAGTTTACCAAGTTCGATATTAGAGCTGTTAGGGATTGTTAGTGAATCTGTGTATCTAGAAGGTTCTAAGTATTAATAAAATCGTTGAAGTTAAAGTTAATTCTTCTTACCTTTATTGAAGTAAATTTTGCATACTTAATAGAGTTAATTCAGTGTTTCATTGTTAGTAACTTAGGATTTATCTGAGGTTGCTAAGCCCTTACAAGCTACATAAGTTAGTTTGGTTAGAGTATATCGATCCAACAACGATGTTTTCTCATATTCAGTTCCTTCTGGTCTAAGATGTGTTTCAGGCTTTTATGGTCGGTAAACACTACACACTTAGTCCCATACATATAATGTCTCCAAATCCTAAGGGCAAACACTACAGCACCTAACTCTAGGTCATGGGTGGTGTAGTTTTTCTCATGCTTCTTAATTTATCGTGAGGCATAAGCTACCACCTACACTAGCCCTTGATACTCCAACTACAAAACCCATATCTTCTTTCAAATCCCTACACTAGCCCTCGATACTCCAACTAGTCGATCTGTCAACTGACTAAGGATAATATTATAGGATATAATCCTCTCCCAAATCAGACCCATACCTCCATACTCCTCAGGCTCTGAATTAATATGTGATGGTATATCTGAACCTAGTGGGCTACCTATCTTAGGTGAGTGAGGAGGTGAGTCAAAGTCAAAAGGCTGCCTAGGAGAATCAGGCTTAGGAAAAGGTAAGGGAGAGCCTGGTCTTGGAGAATGTGCCAAATGCTCAAGACTCTGCAATAGTAGAGTACCCCCATCTGGGATATCCTCATCATCCTCCTCTTGAGGACCCACATCCTCCTCAACATACTCCTCCTCGTCCTCATACTCCTCCTCATCCTCATCTATAGAGGGGGAGTCCACGAGTCGGCGTCTCTATGAAGGTGAATCCTGAGGTGGTACAGTAGGGGATCTAGGTCTTCTAGGACATGGCGATGCAGGTGGTGATAACAGGAGAGAGTGAGTTGACAGGTGAATAGGTGATGATGTTGGTCGTACAGACATACAAGCAGTACTACGAGTAAGTATAGGAGTCTAGGCTCGTGCTAAGACCTGATGCAATGTGAGCTGCCTAGATGAGCTAGGGCAATCGAATGATGATGAAGTGGAACTAGAACGTCCAGCAATCACACAGGGATCACTCTGAGCAACAGTCATCAGATTCCGTGTTAGGGAAGTAGTAGCAGCTAGGATATCCTCAGACACATCATAAGGTAGTGAAGGCATGGTCTGTGACAAAGGAATAAAGTAGGTATAAGTGTTTGAAAATGACTAGTTCTAATAAGCGCATCAACTGAACCAAAACATATATCACATAATGATAGCTTTAAAATAAAGGTACTCCATTACACAAAATATGCATTTAAACGAAATGCATAAGTTATATTCTATCACATAATCCACGCATCATATACTCTAAAGTCACATCAATCATATAACATGCTCATAATCTCCCAAAATCAATAATCAAATCCCCAAAACATAACATCTCAATAATGAAATCGCAGTTCAAACCATACTCAAATAAGAAGCTTCGGCTTGGCAGGCTGGCATGCGTCGGTCGAGGATCAATTTTTCTAAAAAGTGGTTATAGTTTAGGTTTTATTGAATACCTAGTTCTCTATAACCTTGGCTCCGATACCAATCTGTAACACCCCAAATCTTGGTACAGCGGAAGACTTAAACAAGTTTTCAGGGCGTTACTGGATTGGTACATCACACAAGTATAACAAACAAGATAATCATATTATAGTTCAAAAACCAATCCCTTATTTAATTATCCGATTACAATCATCCCAAAATAGTTAAATGTAAGGCCCAACATGATTTATAAAATAGGTCCGCATAATATTATCAGAGTTTAAATATGGTCCTTCAACCATGCCTCATTGCCAAGCTTCCACAGAACAAGCATTCCAAACACCACTTAGATACCTGAGAAAAACATGCTAAAAGGTCAGCTAACGCTGGTGAGTTCATAGGTTTAAGTACAAAATCAATAATGGACCTGTAAGAGTTTATTTGCTATGCGGGACTAAGATAGAGACACAACAACACACCAATCACATATCATTCAAAAACCAAATCACAACGAGGGCCCCAAGCGACTCTAGCCAGCACGGTTGTAGCAAGGCCTAGAACACAAGCTACCCTGGTCTAGGTCGGAGTAGATATCTATTCTTAGCTAGGCATCGCATTATAGCATCGGAATGCTACCCTAGTCTAAGTCAATATCTACCATATATCTATCTAAGCTAGTCAGCGCATAAGCAAATCAAAGAGTTTAATAAGGTCCAAAAGAGTAGCATGATTTCTCACCCCAAATTAGTTAAAAACATAGATAAAAGTATGGCTATGAAACTCACCTTAAGCAAGAACGCACAAACAAACACTAGCAACGAAGATAACAGCTAACACGGCTCAGCAACTACTGACTCGACACAACCTATTAATATAAACCGATTCTTAATATATATTTCCAAAATCAACGTTATCTACCCCAATGTATTCCTTTTTTTACCTCTAAAATATCTTGTTTCACCATTTAGTCCTAGCGTTTGGTATCGTCATGTGTGTGGTATCGACTCAATATGACACCATTAATGCACTCAAATGACCACAATGCGACTCATAATGACACAATGAGACGTCTAAGTGATAAGCTTTATAGTCCAATAAGTTTTGGAATAAATAGTTAGACCTTATCGAATTCGTCAATTCGATAAACTCAATCATATATTCGTGTCGCTTATTATCCCAAAAATTAGTCACATCCTAACGAGTCATAAGGATGATTCACCAATTAATAACGTTATCCTACGTACCTAATGGGCTCTTATTAGATTCATCAACCTAATAAGTCCACAATCCACGTAGATTGACGATATTAATGTTAGGTCATCCGCAACCCATGCACAAGACATAAATAGTATTAAATGCTCGGAAATGGTATTAAATGCTCATAAATGGTACATTTTGATAAACGTGCACTCGAAACATTAAATACTCATTAATTAGAAAACCTTTCCGTTTTTAGACGTTAGTTTCCATTTAAAATAGCGAATAACAAGACAAGTCTTGTTATCAAAGGTTTAGTATAAAAAAAATTAATATTTATGTTTCTTAGTTTTATTAACATGTATATATATATATATTACGTCATTTTCAATATAAGTTTCGAGTCGTTATCCGTTTCGAGTCCACAAGCTCGAATCATGACTTCTCGGCTTTTATACATTCTATAGTACTGATAGTGTTGAGTTTGTACTGATCTATATTAAGAATGTCGTGTATGGTCTGTAACAGCATATCTTCTATTCCAATAGAAGATATGATATACTTATTGCATAGTTATCTCTGTAAGGGATCTCCTTGGTGTATAAAAGGAGATCCTAGCTAGGTCAAGGATATACCAATACTCTAGCCGTCTTAAGAAAAGCTTCAAGGTTGTAAACCCTAGTACTAGTAGAGTACTCGTATTATTAATCAATAATATTGAAGTTGTTGGTGTTACATTTGTGTTTACATTAATCTTCTAAGTGCATTCAAGTAGATTCTGCATACTTGTGTGTATCTACAACCAAGTTTCTCATTGTTGTTTTGGAACCATCCAAGGCAACTACACGTTTACAAGCTAAGTGTTCTAGATACAAGGTTTGAGACTCCACAAGTGGTATCAGAGCTGGTGTCCTGAAGCTTTGTTTTAAGAAGATCCTATATGACAAATATGAAGACATGGATTTTGATTCAAGCAAATCCAGTGCTGTTACCAGAGCTCCTAAGTTACAGCCAAATGAATATGAACTATGAAGGATGCGCATAGAGCAATACTTTTTGATGCTTGATTTTAAGCTGTGGAACATTGTGATCAATGGAGACTCCTACAAATCCATTGTTTCTGAATAAGTGGCAGGCAAAGTTGTCCTTAAGGACTAAGGTGATTGTTGGGTCTATTATAGATTTGATGATACAAAACAAAAAGAATGAAACATGAAGGACTAAAAGTAACAAGAAGGGAAACTACAAAAGATGGAGGATTTAGAAGATTCTAGAAGATATGCTTAAAAGAATATTTAGTTTCCTAATTATATTATGATTCCTCTTGTAAACCCTAGATGCCTCTAGTATATAAAGAGACATAGGGTCATTAGTTTTAGAGTACGTACAAGATGTAGACGTCTAAAGGGGTGTGTGTGTGGGAACCTAGGCGTAGGGAAAACGCCTAGGGTTTAGTTAGTTAGTGTTAGATCAAGTCTTTGATCTTTATTATAGTTAGTTAGTTAGTTTATGATAATGAAAAATCTTGTTCATAATAATGTTGATTCTATGTTTGAATATTCCGCTTTCATTATTATGTGTTCCTAGATATAATATTAGACCTCGTCTAAGAGTTTAAACGATCTTCACATGTGGTATCAGAGCCTGAGGTTCGTGATATCTAGGGATCTACAAGGTTTTTCAAAGAGAAAGATTGAAAAAAAAATTTGAGTTTGAAAATTTTCGTAAGGATACTACAGCACTGTTTTGAAACTGTCATAACTTTTTCGTTAACCGTTGGATCGTGACGAAATTTGGACTGGAGATTCTTGGTATATCAAGGAAGGTTTTGACCAGAGGTATCTTCAATTGGAGGTCTGAGTTGAAAGATATAGGGCGTCGAAGTTGGCTGCTGAAGGAGTTTTTCTAAAGGTCGAATTTTCGAGTTTATCTAATAAATTGATCTGATCATGATGGTGATGATGGTTAAACTGCTGCTCACACTCAGAATTAAACATGCTTTGGAGTATTAAATTGGAGCTGGTCTTTGATATTCGCTCAAGTGAATGCATGACATGTTGGACGGTGCGCACATGCGTCTGATTTATTAAGAGATTTCATTAATTCTTTTCAATTAACTATACAACATCAATCTTGTTTTGTCGTTAGTGCATGAGATACTTGATAATAAAGAACACATGATTGGCTCTTTCATTAAATGTGTCGGTGAGCATGGTAAATTAATTTGGTCGGTAACATACTGATATCATACCTTATTTGATTGGCTTGAATATCGTGGTCAAGGTTAAGTTTCTTAAACTGTTAAAATCAAATATGGTATTAATACGTGAGCATGTTATTAATGCATGAAGTTTTCTTGATGTACACGTGGGATGTTGTACGAGGTATGCTAATATTGGTTTTCAATGTAAGTACTGAGATATCATTGGCTTGTTTCATGCATCTCTGCCGGGACCCACGAGTTACAATTTTGATTGGCTATCACTTCATGCTATGATTTTAATTCTGGTCACTTATGTCACGTGATGGTCAAGTGGTTATGCACAAAAAGGGAAAAGTGAATTGGTTATTGATTGAAAGTACTGTTGGAGTTTTTATTTTCATAGTACTGCTTGACCTCGAAGGTACTGCTACTCAATTTTTGAAAGTACTGCTTGGCGCAAAGTACTGCTTTTAGATTTACGACAGTACAGCGACAGAAAAAGCGTCACTAATTGCAATAGTGACAGGTTGGTGATGAATTTGTGACAGTTTAGTGACAGAAAAAGTGTTGCTAATAGGACTGATTTGGAATTAAGGGGAAGTCGAGTAGATTGTTATGGATTTTTTTTGGATGACACACACAGAGAATGGTTATTGTGACAACTCGCAATTTCAGGTCATTTCTCGACATAATTTATGCCTCATTATTTCAACATTTATCGTAAACTTGGTTTACGTGTTCCAAATTCGCGTAACCTTTATGGTTTAGCGGCGAATTCATGATCATATCATCACGAACATTTCATATGGACTAAGTTTAGTCTACATTTCATTTGCATCATTTGCATTATGATAGTTCATTCATGACATTTCATTTCACATTCACCGCGTGATTTTTATATTTAATAAACTTTATCGCGTGAGTTAATATTTTAACATTTAATCCGATACTTCCAAAAATGATCCCGACATATTTTTATACTTACATTTAGTTTATAAAAATAATATTATGAGTTTACCCTGTGTTTTAAATTTATTTTGTATATAAATTGTTATATTTATATAATTACGACGATTTCCTTAAATTCAACCCGATAAATATTTTGTCACTCAAATCTTTCAAGAAACGTATTTTTATAATTTTTATGACCACAATATATTTTATCTTGACCCGTGGAAAAGTTATTTTTATCTAACGCTATCCTAAATACTCAAATGTATACACAATTTACCACATGTCTTCAAGTAATTTACATACAATTACACTTATACATTTAATAGTATACAAAATGCATCTACTCTTTTTATTTATCAAGTGTGTCGACATAATGGATGACTCAACCATGTGACCACTAAATATCTTCTAAGTATATCTACAAACACAAACATATTCACTTCATTATGCAATAATAGATCAAAAACCAAATTTCTTTCTCTTTTCTCTCTTCCAATTCGGCAGCCAAGGACCAAAAAGAAGAACCATCTCAAGTTTTGAAGACAAAGATTTATTAAACTCTAGTATCATTTGTTTCTTAGGTTTTGTAATACAAACCTCAAGTGATTAGGAAAACCCTTTTGTCCATTAAACCTCATCATCTTCACTTGTAAGCAAGTTTCTTTCATTTTCATGTTTCCTTTTCATTTTCATATGCATCTTTTCATCTTTGGAGCTAGTATGCATGATATGTGATTTATACCATTTTTAACATGATTTTAGAGTATATATATATACTATGGTCATCCTATAAATATTCCCATGGTATTCTTGGTCTTGATGGTGATTAGGAACCCATGACACCCTAAGAAGGTGTATGGTAGGATTAGATTAGCTTTGGAGTTGATTTGAAGGGATTAGAATAGGTGTTGTCCGAGAAAAACTATTTTCAATATGTATTAAAAAAGGTTCTGTCCTTGTTTCGAATTTCTGGAAAAACCTACAGTTGGTACGAAACTTTTGCCTTGATATTTAGAAAATATACTTTAAAACGAATCCGTGGCTTTTTGAACGGATAAAAACGGACTTATAACGAAGAAGTTATGGATTTTTAAAGTTTGACGACGAAATTTATTATTTTCTGAAAAACTCAGCAACATGTTTTTGTATATTTCGAGTCAAAAACGAGCCTTAAGCTTCACAAATTATTTCGACTTATCAAAAATATATTAGTTTACTTCGATACGAAGCTAAGGACATATTGTACGTAGAAAACGGATTTGAAACGACAAAGATATGCACGTTTTTATAAAGTTGCCGTAACTATTATTTTCTGAAAATCTATATTATTTTTACGATACAAGTATTTTAGTAGCTGTAACGTCCATGTTTGCGGCTGTTTTTAACCATGATGTGAAACTTTTTGGAACGAATTGTCTTCTAGTAAAATCAAGTTCATCGGCCATATTTTTCAAAACGACAAGCTGTTTGTAAAACGGAGTTATAGTCAATTATTTACGGATGTTCAAACTTGGCCGAAACTCATTTTCTGCACTACAATTAACAAAAATCACTATCTTTAACCCTTAATATCTTTATGATCGAGACCTTTTGGACGAAAACTCCTGAACTGAAACTTCTAGATATCGATGCAAACTTTCTAAAACCGTCGAGTTCGTTCTCTAACGATCGACGTACACCATTTTACGACTAGTTTTCCAAGGCCATTTTTGTTAATTTCTTGGTATTCCGACGACATTGTTTTGCGACGAAAAGTGAAAATTTCACCAAAAATCATTATAAAACCATTGTAGGATGACATTTTGACGTAAATACTTGAAAAGTGATTTTTGATTGGTCAAGACGTCAAACGAGTATTTTTCGACGACAAGTAATATTTTCAAAACTCGCAAATGGTATAAATAACATACGAAATGCATGCATAACATTACATTGCAACTCATGACATATCATATCATTCGTAATAGGTCCAGATTGACGCATTACATTATACCTCAGTGTACTCACTCTTGTCATCACACCAGTCTACCAAGTGAGTTCATAGCCCCACTTTTACTCTTTTAACTGTTTTACAAACTCTTGGGGGAGATACATGCTACATTTTTAATCGAACACAAATGCTTTGAACTGTATGCTATATCCGAATGTTTTATTGTCACTAAGTATTTGCCATGTTCGAAGTCCCTACATCATGAACCATTAGTCACTTGCAAGTGAGCGCGAATATTGTGAATAGGCCTATTGGAATTAACACTCCCGCTCCTATTGACCCATTTAGGGGAAATCGAGCGCACTATATTTGAATCATTAAGGTAAATTGGCAAATTACCTATTAGGGCGGCGATGAAACGATGATTACCAATTTTTATTGGTGCGATGTTTACGCTTTGGTGTCATGAACTTAGTGAAATAAATACGATTTTGTTTTTAACGATGAGTGTGAAACTATTTAACTCACACTGCGATGTTTGTGTTCAAACGAATTACTTAAACCTATGGATTTCACTCAACCTTTGTGTTGACCTTTTTAGCATGTTTATTCTCAGGTATCTAAGGCATTATCATCATGGCATGGTTAAGGAACCACCTTTTGAGTCGCGGCGTCGACTTACATCATTGTACATTATGGCACTTTCTTTTAAAACCATCGTTTGGACTTGTAATATATTTTCATTTCCGCAAACTTTGTAAACTTTTGGGACCTACTTTGTAAACTCTGATTATTTTATTAAATCAAACGATGTATTTTCCAAACGACACTTTAGGTCGTTCAATATAACTGTGATTGTGATGCTATGACAGTCAATCCCCAGGAATTCCATTCCGCTGCAAAACAGGTAATTTGGGGGTGTGACAGTTATTTGGTTCACACACATAGAAAGAAGTTTTTGTTTTTAAAAGGATTTAAAAAGGCTCGTTTTGGAGATTTATTGAAGAATTGATTACGAAGAGGATTATTTATCACTTATTTGAAGGTGAAGTGGAATTACTTGGTTTGTGTTCTTATCATCTAGCTTGATGAATCTAGCAATGTGTGATTTTTCTTATGATGCTCTATGCACACATTGGCTATCACTTAAAGGAGTTACATTGTAGTGCTCAGTGTCTCATACTAGTTGAGGATTCTTGTCAAGGGATTGCGGTCTACTTATATTTGGTGGATATAAGTATGAAGTTCCGTGGATAGTACAAGATTTAAGACACAGGTTTGGGAAATTCTACTTCTTCATCAAATTCGTTATACTCGGTTTTCTTCACAACTGATCATTACATAAAGCCTATAGATTTTGAAGAATCATTGATGTACATGCATCACTCAAGGGGAAGTGTTTGATTTTTACTACTATTGATCATTATTACTATTGCTAGTTGGAGTTTTCTACTGTTTTGAATCCATTTTTCTTATGATGCGTAATGGTGGGCGATTTGAAGCATTGGAAGTCTTAGATTGGAAGTATGATATTGGTTCGTGGTGGTCAAGATCATTATTTGCATACGTTCCCTATTTAGATAATAACAAAAAGGGGAAGAGATGTTTGAATGACATGTTTAAGTCAAGGGGAAGATTGTTTCATTCATGGTGAGATTTAATGATCTCAACTTCTGCTACTTCGTCTAGGGAAGTTCGTACAAGAATCGTGTTTGTTTTGTCATCATCAAATAGGGGAAGATTGTTGGGTCTATTATAGATTTGATGATACAAAACAAGAAGAATGAAACATGAAGGACTAAAAGTAACAAGAAGGGAAACTACAAAAGATGGAGGATTTAGAAGATTCTAGAAGATATGCTTAAAAGAATATTTAGTTTCCTAATTATATTATGATTCCTCTTGTAAACCCTAGATGCCTCTAGTATATAAAGAGACATAGGGTCATTAGTTTTAGAGTACGTACAAGATGTAGACGTCTAAAGGTGTGTGTGTGTGGGAACCTAGGCGTAGGGAAAACGCCTAGGGTTTAGTCAGTTAGTGTTAGATCAAGTCTCTGATCTTTATTATAGTTAGTTAGTTAGTTTTTGATAATGAAAAATCTTGTTCAGAATAATGTTGATTCTATGTTTGAATATTCCGCTTTCATTATTATGTGTTCCTAGATATAATATTAGACCTCGTCTAAGAGTTTACAACGATCTTCACAGTGATCCCATCACTAATTAAGAAATGGCTCTAAGAAACAATGATCTCAAGGTCAGAAGTCTCCTTCTCATGGCATTACCTGATGATCATCAACTCAACTTCATCAAACATAAAGATGCCCAATCTTTGTTCAAAGCCATTGAACACAAGATTTGGTGGGAATTCTGTCACCAAGAAAACTCCGAAAGCTCTTTTAAAGCAAGAATTGGAAAACTTCATTGCTGGTGCAACTGAGTCCATTGACTCAGTTTACAATAGGCTTTAAAAGCTTGTCAATCAACTAGCTATATTGGGTGTGGACATCCCTCAGGAGGACATCAATCTCAGATTTGTTAGAAGTCTTCCATCACCAAAATGGGATACTCATGTCATTGTGTAGAAGAACAAGGCATAATTTGAAACTATGGGATTGGACAATCTTTTCAATAGCTTTAAGGTGATTGAACAAGATATGAAGAGAGCTACAACTACATTTTCCAGTGCTGGATCACAAAACATAGCTTTTGTGGCTCATCCAGTCACTAGTACTGATAAGGACAGTTTAGGTTTTAGTACTTCTAGTACTAATATTAATACTGATTGTGTGGTTACCACTGCAGCAGGCATCAATGAAAGTACAATCTATGCTTTCATCTCTGAGCAACAACATGGGTCTCAAATCACCCATGATGACCTGAGACAGATCGACGAGGATGATATGGAAAAGATGGATATCACGTGGAACATTGCCTTGATCAGTATGAGGTCAAGAAGGTTCATGAAGAGAACTAAAAGGCAGATTAAGATCAATGATGGAGATACTGCTGGGTTTGAAAAAGGAAAGGTAGAATGCTACAACTGTGTCAAGATTAGGCATTTTGCCAGGGATTGTAGAAGCCCCAAGAACAAGGGAAAGAGTAGTGAAACCAATTACTCATCCTCTAAAGCAATGGTGGCTATTGATGGTGTTGGATATGATTGGAGCTTCATGGCTGATGATGAGGAGAGTCCAATCAATATGGCTTTGGTATCTGAGGTACTTACTAAATCAAATTGCTCAGATACATGTGTCTCTTTAAGTTAATATGAGTCTCTTAAAACTCAATATGCTAAACTGGCTGAAGAGTTTTCCAAAACCAGTTATAATTTAGCAAATCATAAAAGAGGCTTAGCAGTTTTAGAAAAACAAATTGTGCATTATAAAGAAAATGAGTCAAAGTTTACTGAAGCAACTGCTGTTCTTAATAGGGAAATTTCTTTTAAAGACACCACCATAACTGCGTTAAAAGAAGAACTAGAAAGAGTCACACAAATTAAAGACAACATAGAACTAAGTATTGATACTCTTCAAGATACACAGCATTATAACTCCAAGAGAATTGATAGATACCTTGAAAAAGCACTAATTGGCAAAGCGAAATCAGGTATGGGTTACAAGACTGCACCACCACCATTTAGAGGTATTCCCTCACCACCTGGCATAGACCTTGAACACACTGGCTTAGAAGAGTTTAAGGCACCCACATTTGTCCGTGAACCCATTGGGTCCAAGGCTGAAATAACTGATGAGACCTTTGAAAGTGCCAGTGACACTTCCTTACATGAGGTATATGTGTTTGAAAATAAAAAGACAAGTGTAGAGTCTGGTGAACCAAAGCAAGAACTGGCCACTAAACCTGCAGGACCAACTGAAAAACCTGTTTGGAAACCAGTAAAATATGATGAGATGTATAGAAACAGGTCATCTACTCCTAGAGGTAACAAAAGAAACTGGAACCAGCTAAAATCTGAGCAACAAGGACATGAATTTGTCATGTATAATAAATCTTGCTTTATGTGTGGAAGTTTTTCTCATTTGCAGGCTCAATGCAGACACCCTATGAGACCTCAACCCATCATGACCCCAAGAGCAGTTCTTCTTAAAACTGGCATAAAATCTTTGAATACTACGAAGCCAGTTAATATTGCTAGACCACAACCCAGAGTATTTGGTGAAAGACCCAAAAGAACCTTTCCAAAATCACCATCTACTTCACCAAGGCCCTTTAATGCTAGAGCAGCACAAACTTTTAAATCTTATGATGAATAAATCAAGTTTTACAAGAAAAAGGTTAATACTTATGAGCCAAAACTTAATACTGTAACATATTGGATTTCACATACACATCAAACCATAACCAAAGTAGGCGTATAGGATGAGTTTTAGAGAGAGAAAGTTAGAGGTTTAGGAAACTTTTGTGAGAGAAAGAAAAATCTTATTATGAGCTCCAACTCTCTACCTTGGAAGGTAGAGAGTATTTATAGTCTTTACATAAATCGCCACCTATTGGGCTGTGGATCAGGCATACAGTGGGTAAAGACCCGTCCGTCCTCCACGGTGTTACTAAAACTAAATACTACTTAACTTATATTAATCTACGACTACGAGCTTACTAGCGATTACATGTACTTGAGGTGACCGAATCTTTAATACTTGGATTTACTAAATCCTAACAATCTCCCCCTAAGGGAGGTCACCTCAAACATACACTAAAATTACATTGAATACAAACATATATTACATTAAAAATTGTTCTTGCATTCTTGGTATAGTACTTTGCTCCGAAGCTCGTAGTCATTGATTCTTCACATTGCATGTTTGGTTAATCTAAGTGGAGGTCTTTTAATTGATCCACGTGATAATGAGTTTTGAGATCATCAGCTAACAAAAATCTCTGAGACATCCATTGTGGTGTTGGTATTATGTGATGTTGTGACATACGGACCGACATGCTCACATTCTGGATCATGATATATTCTCATCAGAGTAGCGGAAGCTTTATTTGATTCATGATATTGGCAGCAGCATGGAGTGAAAATATCAGAGTCATTGATGCACTAATCATGATTTCTTTTGAGATGAATGTGTTGAGTGAGCATGCGGCTATGGATTGACCGCTTCATTCTGATCAGCTGCAAACGTAGGGCGTACCTGCATACAACAGTTAGCAATAAATAGCACGAAAGTGTCTTTGATCACTTTCGTTGAATTGAGGTACACGGCCCATGGTTCCCCGTTGATCAGTACATGTACTGCCTGTGATCAGGTATAACTCTGAAGAATTTCCTTGACAGGGTTTCGCAGCTCCTCTAGCAATTCTCAAACTGGAACGTCTCAAAGAAGACAACACGGAGTGAGTGAACCAGCGAATAGAGATTCACTGATTGATGAAAAGAGATTTGAAAAACAATCGTGTATCGCTCAATAGAAATTTTTTTTGCAATACAATGAAGGTTTTAATGAAAATCAATTATCAATCATAAACATGTTTTGATTTGAAATATTCGTACACGATCGAAGTGCTAAAGAAAAGAGTTTTTAAGCACAACGACCGGTTTTTCAAAGGTATCAGTCAATCCATAACCTGAACCAGGATTGATTCAAAAGATTGAATCGCCCCATTGTTTCTATTCAGTTGTCACATGGTTGATCTATAGAATAGATCTCACATGCCACCTACCAGGAGCTTGTTTGATGTTGGCTCTAGAAGGCTTTCCATCTTCATTGTGAATATGTTTGCATATCACTCAGATGTTCTGGCAATACCACAAGGATAATGCGTTGGACTCAAGATATAATCTCTCTTTCCACATTGTGTGAAATAGAGAGTCTTCATTGAAAGTGTCCTAAGGAGATTAATTGATGATCTCGTGGCTCTAGACTCAATTTTGTGCATATTTGGATCCTATATTGGAGACTAGGGAGAAGGTCTCCTTCTTCAATATCAACAATCTCTAAGAGAAAGTCGATAGATAATGTCGGTTCCCCGTGAGAATGAAACAAGTCCTTTTAGAGGAACTTGAGTGGTTTGGGAAGTTGAACTGCAGTGCGTCACTGGGTCCATGACGTCTTGTCTTCAATACCGATGTTACCTTGGTAACTACCAGTAGCAAATGAATTGAACCCGGTTTCTGCCCTAAGGTTAAATAATTGGAGGGCTGTTTGTTTTCACCCTTTTCTCATTCAATTCTTTTTCATTCTTCAACCCCTTCAGTGCTTACCTAGACTTCATAACTAGAACCTTGTTGGGTTTATTCCAGTACTAGCTCAGTCTCAGTCCGCACTCTTTCCATATCTCATTTTTCTCCTTTTTTCAATATACCTAAGGACTTCTACACTATCTAGTGGATTGTCCCTGGGTAGATCCCTCCGGTTCTGGCTGATCATGGGAACAAATACCTAACCTTATCATTCTTATAACACCATACATAAAGTAAAGTTGGTCGGTCTATTTGGTATTGTTCATCTGCCATTGGAACCAATTGAAAACCATTTGAAAATCAATCCAGATACTTATGATATATTATCAAAGCATTTTGTACCTGAATTGTTTTTGATATTTTCATAACAAGAGCTCCCCTCAACATGTGCATCAAGTATTAGAAATCGTTTTGCACACGGAGGCAAGAGAAAGAATTAACTTCTTTGATTACCATTTTCTAAAAGATATCAACATCACTTCCCTGATCAAAACAAGTAGATAAAGCATATTTGGGAAGGATGAGGTGTTCATAAGCTTGCTCCCCCTCAATATGTGCCTTAAGGTTTGAAAGAGTTTTGCACATACAAGAGGGAAGTTGCACATTGATCACGTTTCAAATCTTTGTGGTTTAAGATAGATGCTCCCCCTCAACATGTGCATGAAAAATTTGAAATCGTTTGGCACATGTGGGATGGAGAGCTTGTACATCCTTATAAAACCATTTACCGAATTATCATATTAAATTCAATTTAAATCAAAAATTCTCCCCCCGATCACAATTATCAAATCATTTGAGAATTGTGATCTCTGTAGATTTAAATTGATTTTGAAAACTTTTAAGGAGAATTGTGCCTTGATTATGAAAGCGTTTTAATTGATAAGGATCGGATTTTGAGACTTTAAACTCCATTTTATAAACATGCATGATTATCTTTTGAAAATAATTGTATGACAAATAACTTTTTGATTTAATTGAAACCATTCTCCCCCTCAATCAATGACATAAGTTGTTGATTGAGAGATAGATATTTTGACAGACTTTTCAGTCCAGATGATTATCAAAAATAGAGTCCGAGTTATTTTTCAAAACAACTAGTTTTCATTAGATAGTAAGGATTAGTTTAAAGAATCAGAGCAAGAAATTTGAAAACCAAGATAAAGCATGGCTCTGTTCTATCTATGAAAAGCGGGTTACTGCCTGAAATGACAATAAACCATACATATATATTTTTTTTTGAAAATTCGAACAATATCTAAAGTCCCGTGTCATTCTTTGAATGACATCTCAAAGACCGTAGATATTTTTGAATCGAGAAAAGCATGACAAAATGACAGTATTTTTTGAAAAATTTTCAAGATTTTTCAAATTTTTTATGGATTTTTGAAAGTTTTATATTTTTCTATTTGCTTTTTGAAGGTTTTGTAATTTTGTATTTTGCTTTTCGAAAAGATATTTACAAGAGATAAAATAGTTTAAGAGGATGATGAAATGAGTATCGAGATAAAGATATCGTTCAGCATGTTGTAGAAGAAAGGAATTAACATCTCTTAAACTTTCACCACCAAAGCATTCGAGGCTTTTCATGAAAATCGTCTGAACATGAGCCTACTAGATGTGAATCTTTGGTAGCTTCCTCCCAAAACGACAATCTTCGAAGTGAGACCACTTTCCCCAAGTAATAGAAGTGAAGCAAACAGTCTCATTGAATGAAGCTCAACAACCAAAAGAAACATGAAAACACCGAAGTAACAAGTTGAACCAGTGATCCTTTCTGCGGTTATCAAACTCGAGATACATGATTAAGCCCGATCACATGAACCTGTTGTGTATTCCCGAAGTAAACATCATTCTGCGGATTTGTGCAGTCGTTTGTACGGGAGGACAATATATCAACACCTTCATTTCACCAAATGCATTCCAGTTATCTTCCATATAACCAAACGGCCCATAATGTATAGAAGTACCCAACAAGAGTAGAGATGATGACATCCAAGTAACATGTTGAATCACTGATCATCTCTGTGGATATCAACTCCGGAATAACTGAATAAGCTCGATCATGTGAACATGTTGTGCGTCCCTGATGTACACAAATCTCTCCCCTGATGGTTGTGATCTCATCGAAATCATCATTACATAGTGTACATGAAGCAATAACCAGAAGCACTTTATCATAACCATATCGAAGATGTCGATAAGCAATATCATCTCACGCTCCAAATATTCTATTCATATTTCTTCCAACTGAACACTGAGTTCACATACCAAAAGTATCTAGAGACCACTTCCTCCCAAATGGATGGAATAATATATCCTTCCCTCAAATAGTTGGAATAATATATCCTTCCCCCAAATAGTTGGAATAATACACCAAAGGCTACGAGTTAAACACTGAGTTTCTCTACGGTTATGAGCATTGTCTTTCCGGGATAACTTCAATCAGGTAGAAGTGTTAAGTTCATCATGTGTACTCGTTGTGCTTTTAGATATTTGTCTCCTTCCCCCTTGCTGGTTTTGATACCTCAGAATCAGCAACACATAATATACCCATTAACATGAAATCTTGTGAGAAGAACTCAAATAACCCAAATGAATCATGTGAGAATCAACTGCTACAGAAACTCTCTCTAACTATCTTTATCAACCCATATGTAGACAATTTGAAGTGACCACTGTTGAAGAAAAACCCGATATACCAAGCTTGAAATTGAAGTCGAATTCCCCGCATTTGTATCTTAAGCTTGCACTTAATGATGGAAGAACGGTGTTGAGAATCTATGCTTCAAGAAAATCTCTAAGTACTCACTACTAAAACAGAGTATGAGACATTAACACCTCTTGAGATTATCCACATCGTCATCTGCATGTGACACTGAGTAAAACAACGTAACTCCTAATAGTGATAGTTAACCAGGTCTTCAACCAACCACCTCGACTGCTGGTAACTAGATAACTCAACACTTCAACTCAAATTCTTAAACCCGAGCAAGCTATCAAATAAAAACACGCCTTTGTGAACGTCAACTTCAACGTCAAATAAGTGATAAATGAGTAACTTCGAAGTAATCAACTTGTGTCAAATGTCCAACACATGAATAAACATACAATCGGATGTACATTAACCCACTGAATGAACCGGAGCAAATGATTCCTCAACATCAATGCATTCTTCCTTAAGGTATACATGTAGAAACTGATCTGGAAGATTCACCAATAATGTTTTTAAGCGGATGAGGAAGTCATTTTCCTTAATTTTCATGTGGTTGATTTACAGAGTGCACATTTAGGAAAGAACAATGAAACAATGATCCGTGAAGATTTGGCAAAGGAATACCAAAGAGCAGATCACTATTCATGAGTGCAACTGCAAAGATTATGATAGTCATTATCAACGCCTTGTGAAGTAACTGGAGAGGAGGTTTCTTGAGAATTCTGAGAAGTACTTCTTATATGGTGAACTAGTTGAGTCAGTAGGAACCGAAGCATGAGCTTCAGAAACTGGATGATCAACATTCGTTGGAGATTGGAAGTACTCATCAAACATCTCTTGAAAAACAATGAATCCCAAATAGTATATCCCAGTTATCCTTAGTGAGTGAAGACATTAGGCGTTGGAGAGTCGTATGACCATAACTCAAGCATCCATCACCATGTAGTATATTCCCTCTTATCCCCCTCAAAAATTTCAAATGAAGTTTGCCATTTTTGATTGATCAAGTGAATAAGAATGTATACCAATGAATGGAGATCCACTTGAGGATTGAATGGGCATGGAAAAATATGAAGCTTGTTGATGAAGAATGTCGATGAGAATGGTCATAAAAATGAAGATTTCTCTTCTTCTGAAGATAAAGCACACTGAGGCATACACTTTTCTTTTCTTTGAGGAACGGGGCCTGAAGTGTTATCTGCACACGCCATAGTGTTGAAGAACGAGGCCTGAACTGATGTGAACAGACGTCATAGTTAAGAGCCCAGTCATATGTTTAGAGCCGCCCGAATCCAAATACCAAGGGACGATTTGTACGACCTGCTTTGGACAACAGACGAAGATAGAGAATTGGAAACATTGGATCCCCACGTACTGATGGGTTCCTTTTGGTTAGCACAAGCAATCTTTGAATCAGCAGAAACCCTAGATGCAATGGCATTATCCCTAGGAGCTGAACTAGTAGAAGCATCAAACTTAGTCAAATGACATTTTGTGCTTAATGGGATTATTCTACCAGTTGGCTTCCAAACCTTAACAGGCACTATTCTAGGCATAGTGGATCTAGCTAAGGGGTAAGGTTTGGCATGCGTTAATATTCGACCTGTGGGCTTCCACTGAAATCCTACATTTGTAAACACATTCCCTGTAGGTTTCCAGGATTTCTTAATCTGTTTCGCTCTCCAAACTTTCTTAACTGGGTTATGAATCTTAGACCTCAGAAATAACACATCACATTCATCATGATTACCAGAAATTAAACATTTTTTACATGTTTTGCAAACAGCATAAGGCCTCGAATTAATTTTAGTAAGCTTAGAGCTAATACTAGAACTAACACGATTCTTTTTGTTCAAATCAAACTTCTTGTCCCTATGGTGTTCTTTCACTTCCTTATCATGATCACTTTTAGTTTGCGTAATCCTATCCTTCTTTTCGTTGCTTCTAGGTTTTGACCCGCTAACTTTAGTGTCAATCTTAACATCTGTAGAAGTAACGATGGGAACATTACAAGGCTTCACTACTTTCTGCATTCCTGGTCTAGAAGTGCTGGGATCTGAAATTCTAGGAGGCACATCACAGGTTGCTTACTTGAATTTCGACATGGAACAAGGCATATCAAGAGTCACATGCTTGGCTTTAGGCATAGAACAAGGCACAACTATTCTATCTCGCCTATTGCTAGATTTCGGACTTGTGACAATTACATACTCTAAGAGTTCCTGAGATCGTTTGGCATCTATGCAGGCATAGACTATAGTACTATCAAAAGGTTTTTCTAATCTTTTTTCTTCAACAATCTCACGGAGACCCTTTAAACTTTCCTTAAGGTATGAGAGATATGCTTTATGTGCATGTTCATTATTCCTAATGGGAGGGGGAATATATAACATATCGATAGCATACTTATCACAAGCAGAAACCTTAGGAACAGAATATTTGCAAATTGGGGATTGGCAACTTTCCTTTCACCTCACGCTTCAGATTCTCAATCTCGTTAAGTAAAGAAGTTATCTTTTCAATTTGTTTATCATGATTAACTTTAAATGAATCACATAACTCTTAGTGTTGATCATTAACATTTGAAATTTCAGCTTTAAAACAATTATTTTCTTTTTGCAAGTTATCAATAATGTTTTGAAGTTGGAAATTCTGAGAATCTAAAGGTGGAGGCATATGGGAACCAGTCACATCCTTCTTTTCACCTTTCAGTTGTGAAATTTGGGCTTTCAATCTTTTGATCGTGTGGCAATGAGCTCAAATCTGTTCATCACGTTTGTTGATTTCAAAATCTGCATCAAACTCAGGAGCATCAGAAGATGTCTTGAAATTTGAAGTTTTAACATTTTCTTTTAGATGTTGATATTTTAATTGCAAAGCAAGATGCTCAACTTCCAATTTAGAAAATTGTTTCACCAGGTTATCATGATCATCCTGTTCAACTTTCTCATGCAATTTAGAGTTAGTTTTCTCAAGCTCAATGACACGATCATGGGAGACTTTCAGAGCAACAGATAATTCATGAAATTGAGATGCATTAATTGAACAATTCGTGACAGTGTAAAACACATCTTGAGTGATACATTCAGAAATCAGATTCTCATTTAATGTATGCAAATTCTTCCTCTCAATCTCATTATATTTTAATTCACGCTCATAGTCATTGACCCCAACTATCATTGCATCAAATTTCTTCTCCATTTCTTTAATATCTGAGTTTATTCCTTTTTTAAGACTCTCAAATTGACCGTTTAATTGTTTAAATAAAGGCATGACTTCAGTTAAATGACATTCTTTAGTCTGCTCAAAACCCTTTTCCCCCTCAGTTATCCCTGTAGGTGTGATTCTCTTTTTACACGTTTTCTCAAAATCAACAAACAGCTGATAAACAACATACAGGCTGATTAAGGTCTTGCTATTAGTGGCAATAGATCTAGGAACTAAGTGCATTGGTGTATTAGGAGGATACACAGTTGCTTTAGGCAATTTCCTACAAGGTGGATTCTTTTCAACAAGATTTTCAGCTTTTTGCATATCCATATCCTTTTTCCATAACACTTGTTCAGGGGTTAATAGAGTCTGAGACTTAAACTTGTTTAAGGAGATCTAGTTTTCCTTAGTGTAATCATGGGGTTTTATCGTTATGTTTTTCATTTTACACTCAGGATCTTTTAGCTTCTTATCCATTTTCTCCCTAGAGGCATCATCTAAATTTCTATCCTCTTCTGTGCTTCCAATACATGATGGTGTTTGCCTAGGCTTAAGAATCTCATTACCATCATATAGTACCTTATGAGCAGCTCTAGCCTTTTTACCGACCTCGGGATTTGGTTCCTCGACAAGGGGAATACTATTCTTATCGCTTAAGACTCTGTGCTTAGTGATCATGTGAGCAGTCTGAATGGTATTCCCTTGTACGTACAGTTTGTTTTCAAGTTTGTTTTTCAAAGTTTTTAGGTTGGAAAATTCATTTAAAAGTTTTGATTCCTTAGCCATAAATTCCTGTTTAAGCACTTTCACATTTTCTTGAAGTTCTTGCTTTTGCTTAACAGTTTTATTTAGCTTATCTTGTAAGGAGTTCAACTCTTGTTTTAACACCTCCTCCCTAAAATTACTTTTTCTGATAACTGTACGCATTTGGTTATCCATCTCCTGCTCACGGGTAGTCAGTTCAAATTTAGCACGCTATTCATATATGGTAACTTGATCCTTATATATGCTAAGCTAAGTTGTAAAGGAATCATCAGGAATAAATGTAGAGTACTCATGCAGCTCGTAATCATTATTTTGAGTAGAAGATGCAAAGCTAGGTACAACAGAAACTTCCATGCAACTTACCTCTACATTAACGTGCACAGGTTGTGGCTGGTGCACCTCTATCTTGGGTAAATCCGAAGCTTCCATGGAGCGTTACTTTGCATTAACTTGCACAGGTTGTGTCTGGTGCACCTCTTTCTCTGGTGAATTTGAGCACGAAGATTCCATTTTAGCATTATCTGACTCAAACACGATAGTCTGTAGTACATTGTTGGGTATCTTCTATTCATTGGTCACGTCATATAAACTGAGTATCTTAGATACAACTGAATCTGAATCATTAGGCATGATGTTGATGTGCACGGGATTTTACAAGTCTATGATTTAAACCGAGAAATAGAATCTTTCGCGGGATTGTACTAAAATCAAGACCAAACCGTTAAGCAATGCCAATAGAACGTGTTAAGATAAGTGATGGATAGACACAATGATAGACACTTGTGTGTTAGGACTTATGTAGGATTAGCAGAGATGTTGTTTGGTTGTGATTTGGGTTGTTTGATGCACGATTTTACGGAGAAACATAGGTCTAAAAACTTAAAAACCTCAATAACTTCTGTTCGGAGCGGATTTAGGCCTCGAGTGATGACCCGAATCAACTTAAGTTTATTCGGTGTGCCATTCTCCTCGTTCTCACGGTCGTTTTGATGGGTAGAACGCTGAAAACGGAGTTACGGATCAAAAGTTATAGCCGTTTGAAGTTTTGTCGGGAAAAGTCAACAAGTCGCTAGAGACAAGTCGCTATAAACCTTGAGCCAAGTCGCTAAGCACCAAGTCGCTAAGTAGCAACTCGCTAAATCACCAAATCGCTAAGCACCAAGTCGCTAAGGCCTAAGTCGCTGTACACAAGTCGCTACGGCACCAAGTCGCTAAACAGTCAAGTCGCTAAAGAGCAACTCGCTAAGATCCAAGTCGCTAGTAACAAGTCACTAACAATTTGCACTGCAACTTGCTAACACTTTCTGATGCAAGTCGCTAACCTCACTATGTCGCTAGCCGTAGTGGAGAATCCACTAACTTGTACTATTTGTCGGCTTGTCTCAATAGACAAGTCGCTAGGACCAAGTCGCTACCAAAACACACTACAACTCGCTACCGTTTTACAAACCAAGTCGCTAACAAGAAAAGAAGTCCGCAGCTCAAGTCGCTAGCTAGAAAAAACTTTAAAAACACACTTTTCAATCCAAAAACATCCCAACCACGATGATTCAAGCCTTCCAAATCAAAACCTAAACACTTGTGATGATCCTAAACACAAAAGTACAATCAAAATCCAAACTTTAACACTATAAATCCACCAAATAATGCAAAAACCACTAAACTTTCTCAAACTCAAAAACCACCTAAAAACCACTAGAAATCCAAAGATATGTAAGAGATCATCTAACCATGGCTCTGATACCATTTGTAACATATTGGATTTCACATACACATCAAACCATAACCAAAGTAGGCGTACAAGATGAGTTTCAGAGAGAGAAAGTTAGAGATTTAGGGAACTTTAGTGAGAGAAAGAAAAATCTTATTATGAGCTCCAACTCTTTACCTTGGAAGGTAGAGAGTATTTATAGTCTTTACATAAATCGCCACCTATTGGACTGTGGATCACGCATAAAGTGGGTAAAGACCCGTCCGTCCTCCACGGTGTTACTAAAACTAAATACTACTTAACTTATATTAATCTACGACTACGAGCTTACTAACGATTACATGTACTTGAGGTGACCGACTCTTTAATACTTGGATTTACTAAATCCTAACAAATACTGATAGGCCAAAAGTTAATACTTTTAAGCTAAAAATGAAAACAGTTGGTTCTAAAGTGAATGCTGCTAGGGGAATCAAGGGCAATGCTGTTAAGCCCTCAGCTTGTTGGGTTAGAAAGACTACTCAACCCAACAGCTTGTTGGGTAAATAATGATATGTCTACGAGCTAATATATGCTAGACTATAATTGGGGTGACCAACACTTCCTTATGGAATTTCCAATTCTTAACAATCTCCCCCTAAGGGAGGTCACCCCATGAAATACAATTTGCATCCTAGCATTCTATCTTTGTCTTTAGTTCTGAGCTCGTAGACTTCAATTCTTTAATTTCCGCATTCTTTGTGCTTTAGTAGCGATTCTTCAAAGTCCGCATAGTTTTTTACTTTCAGTGGAGGCCTTTAACTGATCCACATCTTGATGATCTTCGAGCTTTCTTCGAGATCATCAGCCACAGGGAATCTCTGGATCATCCTTTTGTTGTGTTGCCTTCATGTGATGTTGTGACTTTTGAACTGACATGCTCACACTTTCTGGATCATGACATCTTTTCATCAGAGTAGAGGAAGCTTTTACTGGCTCATGATATTTGCAGCATCGTAGCAGAAGCATAGTATAAAAATATCAGAGCCAGATTATGTAGATAAGCACTTGTCCTGATTTCTTTAATTAAGTGTAGATGTTGTGAGCATGCGGCTATGAATTGACTTCTCAATATCGATCAGCTGCAACCGTCCAAATGTACCTGCAAACAACAGTTAGCAATAAAACACACGAAAGTGTCTTTGATCACTTTCGTTGAATTGAGGTACACGGCCCACAGTTCCCCGTTGATCAGTACAAGTACTGCCTGTGATCAGGTATAATTCCGAAGAATCTCCTTGACAGGGTTTCGCAGCTGCTCTATCCGTTCTCAGACCGAAACGTCTCAAAGAAGACAACACGGAGTGAGTGAACCAGCAAATTGAGATTTACTGATTGATGAAAAATTGATTTGAAAAACAATCGCGTATTGCTTAGAAGAAAGAGTTTTGCAATACGACAAAGGTTTTCTGAGAAAGATCAATTTTCAAACAAAATACCTTTTGTGTTTGAAAATGAATACACATTCGATGTGCTATAGAAAAGAAGATTTGCACATCGAACGGTTTTTCCAAAAGTATTCATGAATTCATTTCCTGGACCAAGGTTGATTCAAGAATGAATCGCCCCATCGTTTCTGTCCAGTTGTCACAAGCTTGATCTATTGGATATATCTGACATGCCACCCACCAAGAGCTTGTTTGACGTTGGCTCTAGAAGGATTTCCATCTTCATCGTGAATATTTTACATATCACTTATAAATAACTACCCTCTGATTTTCCCTCTCATCTTTATACTTATCAATCTTTTCCATAATTCTCTCTCTTTCACATTTACTATTCACCAAACCACATTCTTTTGTAAACATTAATCAATGGCGAATCGAAGCACAGTTACTAAACACAACATGGTGGAAAATTTAGATAAGACTAAAGCTAATGTCGCATTCCATGACATAATTGATTTCGTTACTGGATCAACAATCAATTATGCACTTTTGGTAGAACCGGATGTTATTGAGCCATGGATTCAACAGTTTTGGGCAACTGCTAGAACTAACATGGAAGATGATGAGTCATATATACAGGCTAAGGTTGCTGGAAAGATGGTGAAAGTTAGTGAGGCTTCAATTCGTGAAGATTTATTATTGGATGATGAAGAAGGAGCTATACGTTTTGACAAACAGCTTATTTGGGATAGTTTAAGAGATATTGGGTATGAAGGGTCCTTAACTGAAACAACATTCAAGAAACCCTTGTTTAGTCCACATTGGAAGTACTTGGTACATGTATTACTTCATTGTATCAGTTCTAAGAGTACTTCATGGGAGAAATTTGGATCTAATATAGCATCTGCTCTGGTGGGATTGGCTACAAATAGTCTCTTCAACTTTTCAAGACTCATTCTAGATGGTATGCTATCTCACATTTCTAATGGATCACCCTGGTTAATGTATCCAAGATTTATTCAAGTTTTCTTGAATAAACAACTTCATGATGTACCAAAGCCTTCGAGCTTATTACCTGTTGTGGTACAACCTGCAAGGATATTCACCTTCATGGCTAGGAAGAGTGATAAGTTCTCTGGAAGGAACACTTCCTTAACTACTTCTATGATGGAGATTGTTCAAGCAGTTAGAGATGAGGCTGCTGCAAGTGAAGAAAGAGAAGGTACTGCATCAACTCAAGGTACTGCTTCTTCACATACGGCTTCTTCACAAGGTACTGCTGCTGATAAGGTTTTAAAAGGTACCATTTTGAGGGGTCGTTTAAGTCCTTATTTGATCACTTTTGTATCCGTTATTGCTTAATATCGTTCCTTTTCACTTTTTAGGTCTCGTGAAGGCAAAATGCTGGAATGGCACTTATTTGGACGTAAAGGCGCGAATATATGAAGAAAATGGCCAAAGTCGAAATCGAGACACTCACAGTTGCTGAAAGTAGAAGGCGACGGCGTCAGGTGCTATTGGCGACGCTGTCCCAAAATTATTGTGACGGGCCAGAACCCAAAACTCGTATTTTCAAGAGACGGCGTCTAGTTGTGAAAGAGTAGGCCGTCGCTACTCAGACGGCCTAGATGCAATCCAGACGACGTCAGAAGCTGAAGAGGACGGCGTCACGGACATAAGGTGACACCGTCGCAAGGTTAACGTGGCCAAGACGAAACCCTAATGGCGGCGACACGACGGCGTCACTAAACATAAGGTGACGCCGTCGCAATTGTAATCTTATATATAGAATCTGAATTTTTCAGTCTTTGTGTGGAGAGTCTTTGGAGTAAAAACCTAAAACCGAACCTAAGGTGTCTTGTACAGTATTTTAGGGTTTTAAACCCTATCTTACATCAAGATAAGTCTTTACTTCATCAATTCAATTATGTCTTTGATTATTTGTGTGTATGCTTGCATGTTCTCCATGTCCGGCTAATTTATTTGTGTGTTTGCTTAGGAAGTATGAAACTTAATTATTGAATATTGATTGGTTGTTTCTTATCTTAGTTGTTTAATGATCTAGTAATGCGATAGGTCATTCGTTGTGTACTTAATGCTTGATTCATCTTTGTGAACCTTAGAGTATAATTACCTGAGTAATTGTAGGCTAAACCATCCGAAGAGCGCCTTAGAGTAGGAGTCTATAATCTCTAGTGGGTTTGTAGACAAGACCCTTTGGTAAGTTCGAAGAGTTAGGGAGAAACGCATACCCTACAACTTTAGACACACAACGCAACTAGGAATAAGACGTGACACTCAACCATCAATAGGAGATAATTAAGGAGTAATACAAACTAAGTAAACACATCTTTAAACTATCATACGAGCACACATTAATTAGACATAGACTCCCACAACCTTAGTTTAGATAATTAGATAATAGTAGAGTAATCGGTAGAAATACCAACCCCCCCCCCAAATCCAATACCCTAGATTCGTACCTTTCCATTTTCATAAAATATAAAAAGATAAAAAATAATCTTCCTCAACCTTAACCTTAGCGTAGTAACTCCCTACTAGCATTCCTATTCCCCTAGAGAACGATATCAATACCCGTGGCTTACCCTAATTACTACACTACAACGATTAGGTTCACTGCCTAGGGTGTTATAAAACTTGCTCGAAGAAAAGGAAGTTCCTTTGACCCCGAACGACGCGTGTAGCGTTATCAGCTGCACAAGAAGGTACTGCAGTTTCACCTACTCCATCTCAACAAAGATCTGCTCATGGTGATTCAGAACCAGAGGTAAACCCACCATCCTCTCCTAATGATTACACTTCCACAGATGGGCTTCAAACATCTAGAGGAGATGAGGAAGATTTGGAAACTGAGGGTCAGGTTTTGGAAAACTATGCTTTGACAAGGGAGCTGTTAAGATTGAAGAAAGACTTTGAAGCTCAGGCTGCACAACTAGTGAAGTTGAACACCAAGTTTAGAAGATTAAAGACTTTTGTATGGCCTTTGGTTCAACATCACAGGTTATGGGTAAAGTCACATAAGAGGCAAGGGAAGAAGTTTAAGAAGACTTCCAAAGGCAAAAAGGTTCAACAACAGTCTTCATTCCAATTGGGGAGGAATCTGGAGCAAGATAATTTGAAAGAAGATGATGAGTTTCATGCAGATAAGGAAGATGAACCTCAAAGTACTGAAGCACAAGTAAATATTGAAAGTACGGAGCCTGAAGGAACTGGAGTTCAAAGTACTGGTGTATAAAGTACTGATGACCAAGGTACTGCTCTTCAAGGAACACATAGACAAGAGCTAATTACACTAAGGACTTTAAATTTTGAAGAGGAAGCTGGTCCTTCGACTGTCCTACAATAAGAGGAAGTTGTTACACCCATGGTAGAGCACACTGCAAGTGATGATGAGACTGTTGCTCAAATTTTGCAAAATCTATCAAGACCAAGAGGTGTTAGTATTCCAGGAGTTGCTGAAGAACAACCTCAAGCTTCTCAACCAGTTTTAGATCCAAAGGACAAAGGCAAAGGCAAACTGGTAGAAACAAAGAAGAAGAAGAAGCTTACTTTAGCAGAGTTAAGAGCTATTGAAGTGGCTAAGAATGAAGCAGCTGCTAGGGAGCTACAAGTTAAATTTGATGTTGAAGTTGCTATACCAGAAAAGCTAGCTGTTATATCAAAAAGACCAAGTATTGCTAAGGAGAGGAATGCTATGATGGCTTATCTGAAGGGTCAAGGATATACTAGATTACAGAAGCTGAGATATTTAGAGATGAAAGATTTATATGATGCTATCAGAGAAGCTTATCAATAGCAAGTTGATAGTATTATTTCTTTTAAGGATGATGATAAGCAAAAAGAGGATGCTAGTAAAAGAAGCTTAAAAAGAAAAAGAACAACTGAAGCTGAACAGTCATCAAAGAAGATTGAGTTAAGATCGGATAGAGTTGATGAGCTGAGAAATTACATAAGAGTTGTCAACTTTGATTATCCTAAATCCAAAGATGTTGTAGTAAAGAAGTCCAAGATAACTACTTTTGAAGTAGTAGAATCAAAAGATGGAGACTATCTGATGTTCCATAGGGAGGATGAAAGCTTTAGAGTGTTCAATTTGCTATGGGATATACTGCACATAATAGATAGAGCATATCTGTTTCAACTATATCAATTAGTGCAAGAATACTTTGAACATATTCCATCAACTGGAGTTGGCTTAGTATTGTTAGGATATCTGACAACTATCTGGGAAACAGAGGAGACAAGGACTGAAGAAATCTGGCAAAACCAAGAAGTTTGGGAGATTACAAGCTAGAGATTCTTTGAAGAATCAGGAGTGCATGCTTTGGAATTGGAAGATGGAACTATGATCCATATGTTAGCTGAAAGAAGATATCCTTTGACTAGAGATCTTATGAGAAGGATGCTGGATCACGGAATGGAAGTCGAAGAAGAGAATGAAACAGCTCTAATGGTTATTGAATTGTATATCAGATGGACAACGGCTGATGATGAAGCATAAGTACTGGTATGATGTTTAACTGTATAAATTTTTGAAAAATAAGTACTTTATTCAAAGTACTGCTGGACAAACAGTACTTTAACCAAAGTACTGCTTGCAGCACAAAACCAGTAAACGATTTTAATAGAAAATAAGCAAACTTTTGTTAAGTGCAAAATATTTTGAAACAAAAGTTAATAGAAACAAATGGTTTTTAAGATGGTTACAACGAAAGGTTATCAGTCCACCATGTTTAACAAAAGGACTGGCTAATCCATGAGCAAACGGCTCTGGTAAAGATATCTCAAATCCGTTAATAGTTGACAACTTGCGAATAAGTTGTATGGTAATCAACTCACCATATCTGTAATAGTAAAGAGTTGGCTAGCCCACAAGAAAAATGGCTTGTGGTAAAGGTTGTGGAAAAACCATTTATATCGTAATTAGTTCACCATGGTTGCAAGAACTAACTAGTCCAAAAGGGTACGGCTTTTGGTAAAGACAAAACAAATCCGTAGATAGCTAATGATTTGCTAAAAATCATATGGTTATCAATGTACCATGGTCTTACACCCCTAAACATTGGCTACTCCAGAGTTAATGGCTTTGGTTAAGAGACATCAAAATCCATTAAAATTTTCAATGATTCACCTCTCACAGGAGTTTACACACCTGGAAGTGATGAGAATAGACTGAAACTTTATGAACTGATGTACAAATTGCCATATGTTGCTGAGTAGCTGAAAAGATGGAGCTTGGTGATTGTTGCTGTAAAGGAATATTTATGAAGACTACTTTGATGATGATAATACAAGCACAGGGAATACAAAGACAAAATTTGAAGATAAAGACACAATCTTTCCTTGAAGACAAAGATGTTAAAGATACATATACAAAGGAACTTGAAATCAAGAAAGTATAATTCAAGTTAGGGGAGGATTGTTGGGACATAAAGTCAAAGTGCTGATGAAAGTCAAAGTACTGCTTAATGAAGAAAGTAAAAGTACTACTCACTCATCAAAGTACGGCAAGGATAAAGGACTGCTATGCAAATCGTTAAGGATTATTATGTAATTCTAGAATGTTCCTAGTTTAGTTTAGTATTACTTGTCGTACAAGGATTAGAGTTGTAAACCGACTAGTGTTATCCTTATGCCTATAAAAGGACCCCTAGATTGGCATTAGATGTACGTGCAATATTAGAGAATATTAGAGTTTACCAAGTTCGATATTAGAGCTGTTAGGGATTGTTAGTGAATCTGTGTATCAAGAAGGTTCTAAGTATTAATAAAATCGTTGAAGTTAAAGTTAATTCTTCTTAGCTTTATTGAAGTAAATTCTGCATACTTAATAGAGTTAATTCAATGTTTCATTGTTAGTAACTTAGGATTTATCTGAGGTTGCTAAGCCCTTACAAGCTACATAAGTTAGTTTGGTTCGAGTATATCGATCCAACAACGACGCTGTCTCATATTCAGTTCCTTCTGGTCTAAGATGTGTTTCAGGCTTTTATGGTCGGTAAACACTACATACTTAGTCCCATACTTATAATGTTTCCAAATCCTAAGGGCAAACACTACATCACCTAACTCCAGGTCATGGGTTGTGTAGTTTTTCTCATGCTTCTTAATTTATCAGGAGGCATAAGCTATCACCTACACTAGCCCTCGATACTCCAACTACAAAACCCATATCTGCTCTCAAATCCTCTACACTAGCCCTCGATACTCCAACTAGTCGATCTGTCAACTGACTAAGGCTAATATTATAGGATATAATCCTCTCCCAAATCAGATCCACACCTCCATACTCCTCAGGCTCTGAAATAATATGTGATGGTATATCTGAACCTAGTGGGCTACCTATCTCAGATGAGTGAGGAGGTGAGTCAAAGTCAAAAGGCTGCCTAGGAGAATCAGGCTCAGGCAAAGGTAAGGTAGAGCTTGGTCCTGGAGAATGTGCCAAATGCGCAAGACTCTACAATGGCGGAGTACCCCCATCTGGGATATCCTCATCATCCTCCTCTTGAGGATCCACATCCTCCTCAACATACTCCTCCTCATCCTCATACTCCTCCTCATTCTCATCTACAGAGGGGGAGTCCATGAGTCGGCGTCTCTATGAAGGTAAATCCTGAGGTGGTACAGTAGGGGATCTAGGTCTTCTAGGACATGGAGATGCAGGTGGTGATGACAGGAGAGAGTGAGTTGACAGGTGAATAGGTGATGATGTTGGTCATACAGACATACGAGCAGTATTACGAGTAATTCTAAGAGTTTAGGTTCGTGCTAAGACCTGATGCAATGTGAGCTGCCTAGATGAGCTAGGGAAATCAAATGCTGATGAAGTAGAACTAGAATGTCGAGCAATCACATAGGGATCACTCTGAGCAACAGTCATCAGAGTCCGTGCTGGGGAAGCAGTAGCAGCAAGGATATCCTCAGACACATCATAAGGTAGTGAAGGCATGGTCTGTGACAAAGGAATAAAGTAGGTATAAGTGTTCGAAAATGACTAGTTCTAATAAGCGCATCAACTGAACCAAAACATATATCACATAATGATAGCTTTAAAATAAAGGTACTCCATTACACAAAATATGCATTTAAACGAAATGCATAAGTTATATTCTATCACATAATCCACGCATCATATACTCCAAAGTCACATCAATCATATAACATGCTCATAATCTCCCAAAATCAATAATCAAATCCCCAAAACATAACATCTCAATAATCAAATCGCAGTTCAAACCATACTCAAATAAGAAGCTTCGGCTTGGCAGGCTGGCATGCGTTGGTCGAGGATCAATTTTTCTAAAAAGTGGTTATAGTTTAGGTTTTATTGAATACCTAGTTCTCTATAACCTTGGCTCCGATACCAATCTATAACACCCCAAATCTCGGTACAGCGGAAGACTTAAACAAGTTTTCAGGGCGTTACTGGATTGGTACATCACACAAGTATAACAAACAAGATAATCATATAATAGTTTAAAAACCAATCCCTTATTTAATTGTCCGATTACAATCATCCCAAAATAGTTAAATGTAAGGCCCAACATGATTTATAAAATAGGTCCGCATAATATTATCAGAGTTTAAAGATGGTCCTTCAACCATGCCTCATTGCCAAGCTTCCACAGAACAAGCATTCCAAACACCACTTAGATACCTTAGAAAAACATGCTAAAAGGTCAGCTAACGCTGGTGAGTTCATAGGTTTAAGTACAAAATCAATAATGGACCTGTAAGAGTTTATTTTCTATGCGGGACTAAGATAGATACACAACAACACACCAATCACATATCATTCACAAACCAAATCACAACGAGGGCCCCAAGCGACTCTAGCCAGCACGGTTGTAGCAAGGCCTAGAACAAAGCTACCCTGGTCTAGGTCGGAGTAGATATCTATTCTTAGCTAGGCATCGCATTATAGCATCGAAATGCTACCCTAGTCTAAGTCAACATCTACCACATATCTATCTAAGCTAGTCAGCGCATAAGCAAATCAAAGAGTTTAATAAGGTCCAAAAGAGTAGCATGATTTCTCACCCCAAATTAGTTAAAAACATAGATAAAATTGGGGATATGAAACTCACCTTAAGCAAGAACGCACAAACAAACACTAGCAACAAAGATAACAGCTAACACGGCTCAGCAACTACTGACTCGGCAAAACCTATTAATATAAATCGATTCTTAACATATTGTCACAATTCTCAAATTCCGGTCATTCCTCATACTCCATATTCATCATTTCATAACGGTTCATTCATGATTTTTGCATTTCACAGTAAACGCGTAAATTTTATATTAAATAAACGTTATCGCGTGAGTTATTATTTTGAGCATTTAATCCGTTACTTTCAAAAATGATCCCGACATATTTTTATACTTACATTTAGTTTATAAAAACTATATTTTGAGTTTACCTAGTGTTTTAAATTTATTTTGTATACAAATCGTTAAATTTATATTATTACGACGTTTTTCTTAAAAACTGCACAATAATTATTATATCACTCAAATTTTACAAGGAATGTATTTTTACAATTTTTATGATCTCATTACATTCTACTTTGATCTATAAAAAAATCTCTTTTACCTAAAAGTTACCATTTACCTTAACTTGAATTTATATTTACTTACACTTTTCTTACAAATTACACAAATGTTTACACAATACATTTTATAAAAAAAATAAAATAAGATATTATCAAATTCCTCCCCCCTTGGCCGACCAAGGGGGAGGGTAGTAATAAATGTTAGCATGGTTCTTGATTTTATATGTTTTTACACTTCCATAAAAGTCTTACTCCATTATTTTACCTCATTCATTCTTCACAATTATTCCACAAGTGTTAGAAAAACTTTCTCTCTTTGTTCTTCACTCCATATAACCGGCCATCATAAGGTTTTCACAAGGGATCATCAATTTTTTTTAAGTTCAAGTTATATACAATCTAGAATCACACTCTTTATAAGGTTTTGAAATAAAAACCTAGAGTGTTTAGGCTAAAACCTTGTTCCTTGCACCTCATCATATTAACTTGTAAGCATATCATTTATATTTTTCATATCTCCTTTTCATTTCATAAGTATCTCTTCATTTTTGGAGCAAACATGCATGACTTATGTTGATTTATACCATTTTTACATGATTTTTAGAGTTATATATATATAAAGGTCATCCTATAATTATCCCCTTGTTAAATATTGGTCTTGATGATGTTTAGGAACCCATGACACCCTAAGAAGGTGTATGGTAGGATTAGATTAGTTTTGGAGTTGATTTGAAGGGATTAGAATAGGTTTAGTACGAGAAAAACTATTTTCGATAAGTATTAAAAGTGGTCTGTCCTTATTTTGATTTTCTGGAAAAGCCGACAGTAGGCACGAAATTTTGGCCTTGATATTTAGAAAATATACTTTAAAACGAATCCGTGGCCGCTTGAACGGATTAAAACGGAGTTATAACGAAGAAGTTATGAATTTTTCAAGTTTGACGACGAAATATATTTTTTTCTGAAATTTCAGCATACTATTTTTGGTTTGTACGAGTCAAAAACGAGCCTTAAGCTTTATAAATTATTTCGACTTATCAAAAATATATTATTATACTTTGATACGAAGCTAAGGACGTATTATACGTAGAAAACGGATTTGAAACGACAAAGATATGCACGTTTTCATAAAATTGCCGTAACTATTATTTTCTGAAAAACTATATTATTTTACGAGACAAGTGTTACGGTAGCTGAAACGACCATGTTGGAGGCTGTTTTTAACTATGATGTAGAACTTTTTGGAACGAAATGTCTTATAATAAAATTTAGATCATCGAGCATATTTTTCAAAACGACCAACCGTTTGTATAGCAGAGTTTTAATAAATTAATTACGGTTGCTCAAACTTTGCTGAAACTCACTTTTTACACAACACTTGGACAAAATCACCATCTTTAACCCTTATTATCTTTATGTTCAAGACCTTTATGTCGAAAACTCATGAACTGAAACTTCTAGATTTTGATACAAACTTTCCAAAACCGTCGAGTTCGTTTCCTAACACTCAACGTACACCATTTTACGACTAGTTTTTCGAAGCCATTTTTGTCACTTTCATGAAATCCCGACGACATTATTTTACGACGAAAAGTGATAATTTCACCATAAATCATTGCGAAACTATTGTAGGATGACATTTTGACGTAAATACTTGTAAAGTAATTTAAGATTGGTCAAGACGTCAAAAGAGTATTTTTCGACGATAAGTATTATTTTCAAAACTCGCAAATGGTATAAATAACATACGAAATGCATGCATAACATTACATCATAACTCAAGTCATAACATTCATTTTAGGTCGCGGATAGTTTCCGAGCCTCACTTTCGTGCACTTCATTTTGTTATCATATCAATCACACCAGGTGAGTTCATACCCCCCCTTTTACTCGTTTAAATTCTTACAAACTATTTGGGGGAGATACATGCTTAAATACTTGTTTCACTCTTGCGAATACTCAAACCATTTATACAATTGTGTTACAATATACTTCTTATACACTTTGGACATTATGTGTGGTTTATTGCGATATGTGCCTTAATGTGCTAAACTAGTTTTCAATTATGCATCAACATACAAACTTTAGCAACTGGTTAACTCCTGCGGGAGCCGGCGGAGAGGTATTGATAGTACTATCGGGCTGACGCCCCCACCCTTGGGTCCTTGATGACGTGACCTGGGGTGAATATAATCTGTTATTCAATGAAACATAACAAACAATTTAGACTTGTCAAGAGGTTCAGTTGGCTGTGATACTTTGCATTAAGTACATGTATATATCGTATGCACCTATGTCCTACTTACAAACAAGATTGACAATTCTATATTTTGGCAATGGGTTGTAAACACACAGGTTGCAAGTTTTGTATGGGCGGAACTTGGAACTGAGTGGATTTACAATGCCTTTGCTGCATAAACAATTTTTGAAAGGCTTTACATTTCATCACAAACTTATGAACTCACCAACCATTGTGTTGACACTTTTTAGCATGTTCATCTCAGGTCTTAAGGTGATAGCACTTCATGGAGCTTTTGGGTCGCATGGCATACATTGGAGTCTTGTGCTTTTAACAATTACCATTCGACATGTTTTGTAAACTTTTTATGTATTATCAAACCTTGTGATTTCTTGTGGTGTAAACATTAACTTATTTATCGAATGGTAAACTTTTCAAAACGTCTCATTATAGAGGTCGTTTTCTGTATCCATACTTTGTGCTATGACGTTATACCCCAATGACACTGTCGTTCCGCTGCGATATTTTGGGGGTGTGACAGATTGGTATCAGAGACTTGGTTATAGAGAACTAGGTTGCATTTTAGTTCCTAGACTATAACCGCTCTCACGTCGATCCTTTCGTTTCCTATTGCCTTACACACTTTTCGTGCGCATATGTTTTCTTAAGTATTCCTTCTAGAACCACCTCATTAGATAACGTAGTTTCCTTGTACCAATAGGGGAGTCCCAAAATCTAGTTGGGTCATCAAAGATATGGAGCTCAGTAACGAGCACTTATCTAACTTGATCTCGTGACAGTTCTTGTTTGATGAGATGCGAGATCGAGCTAAATAAGTGTTACTATAAAGCGGGATAGATTTGATGATTTTGCCCGAGGATGGGAGTTCTCTTGAGGATACTTTGGGAACTGCTGGCGACTAAACCTCATAGTGACTTTAGCACCTAACGGAATTTCCTATACACCAAGTGCGACTCTTCCTAGATACCTACCCTAAATTCCTCCTCCACCGTTTAGAATCGGATGATAGATTGGCTACCTATTTAAGTAACAACAAACGCCGAGACATGTATGCTTGGTGGTATGTACACGTGTGAAATGAAGCAATTATAATTATGGTGGCCAACATAATTATAAATGCGTCACAACCCACGTGGACATATGCGACCACGCATACGTAGATCAGTGTGGATACACCTTAGGAACCAATTGTGGCGTGGTATTATGATTAAGGACGTTAAGCATAGACATTGGGAATTCAACGGTTCTTTCCTTGCAGAGATCATGGCACCAAAGAGGGTAACACGCAGTACTGGCCGAGGTGGTGCGGTACCAAGGGGTGGAATGACAGGTGGACGTGGAGGTAGAGAAGGCGGTAGCGACATGGGTAACAATGACAACAACACTGGCGGAAACCCTGATTTTGCCGCCATCATTGCTCAACAACTTCAAATCTTGCTTCCCACTATTGTCACACAAGTTGGAAATCATATGCATAACTCGGGAAACCACGGGAACGGGAACGGTACTGGCGACACCAACAATGTAGCTGGTAGTAACAACAACAACAACACCAACAACAACAACAACAGAATTGGATGCACATATAAGGAATTTTCGGCATGCAAACCTGTGGAGTTTGATGGTATAGGAGGTGCTTTGGCATATACTCGATGGGTAGAGAAGACAGAGGCAGTGATCGACATCAGCAATTGTGCCACACATCAGAGGGTGAAGTATGCTGCTTGCTTGTTATCAGGAAAGGCATTGACATGGTGGAACACACAGCTACAGGCTAGAGGCAGAGAGGCAGCTATAGGTATGACATGGGACGAATTTAAGGTGTTATTGAAAGAGGAGTACTGCCCGGACAATGAAATGCAGAAATTGGAAGATGAATTTTATCACCACTCTATGATAGGGGCTGGTCACGCAGCCTACACTGACCGATTTCATGAGTTAGCCAGACTAGTTCCTCATCTAGTTACCCCCGAGTCCAAGAGAATCTCGAGGTACATATATGGTCTTGTCCCCGAAATCCGTGGAACTGTGAAAACAACTGAGCCATCTACAATACAAAGTGCGATACTGAGGGCAGGAACCCTGACAGACGAGATGGTTAGAAATGGTACTTTGAAGAGCAGCGATAAGAGGAAGGAAGCAAGTGGGTCGAATAAGCAGATAGGCGTGGTAGCAGACAACAAAAGGGCAAAAGTTTTTGTGGCAACTGGTACTGAACAAAGAGAGTATGCGGGTACACATCCCAAATGTGCTAAATGTGCTTATCATCACCCGAAGACCAAACCCTGCCGCTTGTGTACAAATTGCAATCGATACGGCCATTTTAAGGGGCAGCGTAAAACACAGATTGGCAACATGAGGGATAATCAAAAGACTTGCTTTGAATGTAACATCCCGAATCACTTCCGGAATAATTGTCCTCAGTTGAATAAGCCGCCGATGCAAGCTCCTCTAGCTGTGGCAATTGAAGGAAATAACCCAAACCCTGTACTCAATATCAGTCCTCCCCGAGGTCGAGCATTCTATATAGGGACCGAGGAAGCCCGCAATGCGTAACTGGTACGTTTATCTTAGACCATTAAGTGATCCACCGTATTATTCAGATTCAGTGAGTCTCATTAGATAAGAAACCTAGACGCGTAAGTTTTGACATAAACACTTTGACCATACACTTGATTTCGCGAAACCTAAGGGTAGAACTTTAAGTATCATCGATTGAATCGCGAGGACGCGATTCCTCTAACAGGGGAAGAATGTCACAATTCTCAAATTCCGGTCATTCCTCATACTCCATAGTCATCATTTCATAACGGTTCATTCATGATTTTTGCATTTCACAGTAAACGCGTAAATTTTATATTAAATAAACGTTATCGCGTGAGTTATTATTTTGAGCATTTAATCCATTACTTTCAAAAATGATCCCGACATATTTTTATACTTACATTTAGTTTATAAAAACTATATTTTGAGTTTACCTAGTGTTTTAAATTTATTTTGTATACAAATCGTTAAATTTATATTATTACGACGTTTTTCTTAAAAACTGCACGATAATTATTATATCACTCAAATTTTACAAGGAATGCATTTTTACAATTTTTATGATCTCATTACATTTTACTTTGATCTATAAAAAAATCTCTTTTACCTAAAAGTTACCATTTACTTAACTTGAATTTATATTTACTTACACTTTTCTTACAAATTACACAAATGTTTACACAATACATTTTATAAAAAAAAAAAAAAAATAAGATATTATCAAATTCCTCCCCCCTTGGCCGACCAAGGGGGAGGGTAGTAATAAATGTTAGCATGGTTCTTGATTTTATATGTTTTTACACTCCAATAAAAGTCTTACTCCATTATTTTACCTCATTCATTCTTCACAATTATTCCACAAGTGTTAGAAAAACTTTCTCTCTTTGTTCTTCACTCCATATAACCGGCCATCATAAGGTTTTCACAAGGGATCATCAATTTTTTTCAAGTTCAAGTTATATACAATCTAGAATCACACTCTTTATAAGGTTTTGAAATAAAAACCTAGAGTGTTTAGGCTAAAACCTTGTTCCTTGCACCTCATCATATTAACTTGTAAGCATATCATTTATATTTTTCATATCTCCTTTTCATTTCATAAGTATCTCTTCATTTTTGGAGCAAACATGCATGACTTATGTTGATTTATACCATTTTTACATGATTTTTAGAGTTATATATATATAAAGGTCATCCTATAATTATCCCCTTGTTATATATTGGTCTTGATGATGTTTAGGAACCCATGACACCCTAAGAAGGTGTATGGTAGGATTAGATTAGTTTTGGAGTTGATTTGAAGGGATTAGAATAGGTTTAGTACGAGAAAAACTATTTTCGATAAGTATTAAAAGTGGTCTGTCCTTATTTTGATTTTCTGGAAAACCCGATAGTAGGCACGAAATTTTGGCCTTGATATTTAGAAAATATACTTTAAAACGAATCCGTGGCCGCTTGAACGGATTAAAACGGAGTTATAACGAAGAAGTTATGAATTTTTCAAGTTTGACGACGAAATATATTTTTTTCTGAAATTTCAGCATACTATTTTTGGTTTGTACGAGTCAAAAACGAGCCTTAAGCTTTATAAATTATTTCGACTTATCAAAAACATATTAGTATACTTTGATACGAAGCTAAGGACGTATTATACGTAGAAAACGGATTTGAAACGACAAAGATATGCACGTTTTCATAAAATTGCCGTAACTATTATTTTCTGAAAAACTATATTATTTTACGACACAAGTGTTACGGTAGCTGAAACGACCATGTTGGAGGCTGTTTTTAACTATGATGTAGAACTTTTTGGAACGAAATGTCTTATAATAAAATTTAGATCATCGAGCATATTTTTCAAAACGACCAACCGTTTGTATAGCGGAGTTTTAATAAATTAATTACGGTTGCTCAAACTTTGCCGAAACTCACTTTTTACACAACACTTGGACAAAATCACCATCTTTAACCCTTATTATCTTTATGTTCAAGACCTTTATGTCGAAAACTCATGAACTGAAACTTCTAGATTTTGATACAAACTTTCCAAAACCGTCGAGTTCGTTTCCTAACACTCAACGTACACCATTTTACGACTAGTTTTTCGAAGCCATTTTTGTCACTTTCATGAAATCCCGACGACATTATTTTACGACGAAAAGTGATAATTTCACCATAAATCATTGCGAAACTATTGTAGGATGACATTTTGACGTAAATACTTGTAAAGTAATTTAAGATTGGTCAAGACGTCAAAAGAGTATTTTTCGACGATAAGTATTATTTTCAAAACTCGCAAATGGTATAAATAACATACGAAATGCATGCATAATATTACATCATAACTCAAGTCATAACATTCATTTTAGGTCGCGGATAGTTTCCGAGCCTCACTTTCGTGCACTTCATTTTGTTATCATATCAATCACACCAGGTGAGTTCATACCCCCCTTTTACTCGTTTAAATTCTTACAAACTATTTGGGGGAGATACATGCTTAAATACTTGTTTCACTCTTGCGAATACTCAAACCATTTATACAATTGTGTTACAATATACTTCTTATACACTTTGGACATTATGTGTGGTTTATTGCGATATGTGCCTTAATGTGCTAAACTAGTTTTCAATTATGCATCAACATACAAACTTTAGCAACTGGTTAACTCCTGCGGGAGCCGGCGGAGAGGTATTGATAGTACTATCGGGCTGACGCCCCCACCCTTGGGTCCTTGATGACGTGACCTGGGGTGAATATAATCTGTTATTCAATGAAACATAACAAACAATTTAGACTTGTCAAGAGGTTCAGTTGGCTGTGATACTTTGCATTAAGTACATGTATATATCGTATGCACCTATGTCCTACTTACAAACAAGATTGACAATTCTATATTTTGGCAATGGGTTGTAAACACACAGGTTGCAAGTTTTGTATGGGCGGAACTTGGAACTGAGTGGATTTACAATGCCTTTGCTGCATAAACAATTTTTGAAAGGCTTTACATTTCATCACAAACTTATGAACTCACCAACCATTGTGTTGACACTTTTTAGCATGTTCATCTCAGGTCTTAAGGTGATAGCACTTCATGGAGCTTTTGGGTCGCATGGCATACATTGGAGTCTTGTGCTTTTAACAATTACCATTCGACATGTTTTGTAAACTTTTTATGTATTATCAAACCTTGTGATTTCTTGTGGTGTAAACATTAACTTATTTATCGAATGGTAAACTTTTCAAAACGTCTCATTATAGAGGTCATTTTCTGTATCCATACTTTGTGCTATGACGTTATACCCCAATGACACTGTCGTTCCGCTGCGATATTTTGGGGGTGTGACACATATATTTCCAAAATTAACGTTATCTACCCCAATGTATTCCTTTTTTTATCTCCAAAATATCTTGTTTCACCATTTAGTCCTAGCGTTTGGTATCATCGTGTGTGTGGTATCGACTCAACATGACACCATGAATGCACTCAAATGACCACAATGCGACTCATAACGACACAATGAGACGTCTAAGTGATAAGCTTTATAGTCCAATAAGTTTTGGAATAAATAGTTAGACCTTATCGAATTCGTCAACTCGATAAACTCAATCATATATTCGTGTCGCTTATTATCCTAAAAACTAGTCACATCCTAACGAGTCATAAGGATAATTCACCAATTAATAACGTTATCCTACGTGCCTAACGGGCTCTTATTAGATTCATCAACCTAATAAGTCCACAATCCACGTAGATTGGCGATATTAATGTTAGGTCATCCGCAACCCATGCACAAGACGTAATAGTATTAAATGATCGGAAATGGTATTAATAGCTCATAAATGGTACATTTTGATAAACGTGCACTCGAAACATTAAATACTCATTAATTAGAAAACCTTTCTGTTTTTAGACGTTAGTTTCCATTTAAAATAGCAAATAACAAAACAAGTCTTGTTATCAAAGGTTTAGTATAAAAAAAATAATATTTATGTTTCTTAGTTTTATTAACATGTATATATATATATTACATCATTTTCAATATAAGTTTCGAGTCGTTATCCTTTTCGAGTCCACAAGCTCGAATCATGACTTCTCGGCTTTTATATATTCTATAGTACTGATAGTGTTGAGTTTGTACTGATCTATATTAAGAATGTCGTGTATGGTCTGTAACAGCATATCTTATATTCCAATAGAAGATATGATATACTTAATGCATAGTTATCTCTGTAAGGGATCTCCTTGGTGTATAAAAGGAGATCCTAGCTAGGTCAAGCATATACCAATACTCTAGCCATCTTAAGAAAAGCTTCAAGGTTGTAAACCCTAGTACTAGGAGAGTACTCGTATTATTAATCAATAATATTGAAGTTGTTGGTGTTACATTTGTGTTTACATTATTCTTCTAAGTGCATTCAAGTAGATTCCGCATACTTGTGTGTATCTACAACCAAGTTTCTCATTGTTGTTTTGGAACCATCCAAGGCAACTACACATTTACAAGCTAAGTGTTCTAGATCCAAGGTTTGGGACTCCACAAGTGGTATCAGAGCTGGTGTCCTGAAGCTTTGTTTTTAGAAGATCTTGTATGACAAATCTAAAGAAATGGATTTTGATTCAAGCAAATCCAGTGCTGTTACCAGAGTTCCTAAGTTGCAGCCAAATGAATATGAACTATGAAGGATGCGCATAGAGCAATACTTTTTTATGCTTGATTTTAAGCTGTGCAACATTGTGATCAATGGAGACTCCTACAAATCCATTGTTTCTAAAGAAGTGGCAGGCAAAGTTGTCCTTAAGGACTAAGGTGATCCCATCACTAAAGAAGAAAGGGCTCTAAGAAGCAATGATCGCAAGGTCAGAAGTCTCCTTCTCATGGCATTACCTGATGATCATCAACTCAACTTCATCAAACATAAGGATGCTCAATCCTTGTTCAAAGCCATTGAAACAAGATTTGGTGGGAATTCTGTCACCAAGAAAACTCAGAAAGCTCTTTTAAAGCAAGAATTTGAAAACTTCATTGCTGGTGCAACTGAGTCCATTGACTCAGTTAACAATAGGCTTTAAAAGCTTGTCAGTCAACTAGCTATATTGGGTGTGGACATCCCTCAGGAGGACATCAATCTCAGGTTTGTTAGAAGTCTTCCATCACCAAAATGGGATACTCATGTCATTGTGTAGAAGAACAAGGCATAATTTGAAACTATGGGATTGGACAATCTTTTCAATAGCTTTAAGGTGATTGAACAAGATATGAAGAGAGCTACAACTACATTTTCCAGTGCTGGATCACAAAACATTGCTTTTGTGGCTCATCCAGTCACTATTACTGATAAGGACAGTTTTGGTTTTAGTACTTCTAGTACTAATATTAATACTGATTGTGTGGTTACCACTGCAACAGGCATCAATGAAAGTACAATCTATGCTTTCATCTCTGAGCAACAACATGGGTCTCAGATCACCCATGATGACCTGAGACAGATCTATGAGGATGATATGGAAGAGATGGATATTAAGTGGAACATTGCCTTGATCAGTATGAGGGTAAGAAGGTTCATGAAGAGAACTGGTAGGCAGATTAAGATCAATAATGGAGATACTACTGGGTTTGAAAAAGGAAAGGTGGAATGCTACAACTGTGGCAAGATTAGGCATTTTGCTAGGGAATGCAGAAGCCCCAGGAACAAGGGAAAGAGTAGTGAAACCAATGACTTATCCTCTAAAGCAATGGTGGCTATTGATGGTGTTGGATATTATTGGAGCTTCATGGTTGATGATGAGGAGAATCCAATCTGTGGAAACGTAGAGGGGGGGTGAATACGTTACCGTTTAAAAACTTTAGATCTTTAGTATCAAATCGCTTATGAAGCTTGTTATAATATGAAAGTACCAATTATTATTTGTGACTAATATAAAGCATGGTAAACCAAGTTGTCACACAATCATGAACATCAAACCACATCACAAACAATAGTATAGTGCAAGTATAAAAGTAAAGAGATAAAGAAAGGAAAGTGCAAACCGAACACGAGGATTTATAGTGGTTCGGTCACGGATCTCCTTTCCGCCCTACTCCACTCCCCGAGTACCCAACTCGAGAGTTACTTCACTAAATCAACAAGCTCCCTTCTCGGCGGAGAAAACCTTACAATCTTCGCTTACACTTTTTCCGGTACAAAGCTAAATACCGGGTTCTAGTTCGAGGTAGAACCAACCTAACGTCGCCTATACAATATTTCCGACACTAAGCTAGATGTCGAGTTCTTTTACAAGGGTACAACCACTCCCAATATGTTTTATGGCCCAACAAAATAAACCTTGTGTTTTATGGCACAAACACATAAACCATCTAATCTAGTTTGGTGAAAGTGTTGTTATGATGCAATGATGTTTACACTAATGATCCATGACACAAATGTCTAATGGATATGAATAACTACTTCTAAATGAACTTCCATTGATAGGAAGCCTTCATGATGAAGATCACAAGTTCCCTAAACTTCTTGTGATAGATCTTCAACTTGTGGTGAGTGTGGATGGCTAGATCTCCAAGATTTCCTTGGTTGATCAAAGAGTATGCTTACAACAAAGATGAATGTTAGAAGCATTATGATCATGATCATTAGGGTGTTTAATGTGTGTTACTACATTGTTAATGATTGATCTAAATGTATGCAAGAAGGTGGAGAAGATGTGCTTTTAAGTGGTGAAGAAATGGGAAAACAATGGGCTTCTATTTATAGCCAAAAGTGGACAGGAGCGTCCACGGACCACGGACCCCTTAAAAGGGTTCCGCCCTTTATGTAATTTGGTGCCGTGGGTGCCTGACACAAAATCTAAAAAATCTTTCTTCAAATCTTTCCAAGATATTACCAAATCTTACTAAGATCACATTTGATATATTAAGTATCAATCTAACCAAAATATTCAACTGATCTTCTAAGGATTTCAAAGATGATGCATGACATGATGTAACATGTATTTCCATTTTTAGATTAAAGGTTTATAAAGATAAACTTGTAAAATGTATTATGTAACTAGTTAATAAAATGTCTAGTTACCTTTTGAAATACTTGTGAATGCAACATGTAAAATGAGGTTCGAAATAGAATGGTTAACCTATTAAAATACTTAGTGACTCTAAATGTATTTTAAACATTCTAAATGATTTGTTAATGGGTTTGATCATAATGCCACATAACAAACATGTACAAACCTGTGTTGTAACATACGAGGACTTGAGACATCGAGAGGTGTTGAATGTATGTTGAGACAAAGTGTGATTACAAGTAACTTGTACATTTTACGTTATGTATTACAAGTTACATGTTTGTCATCAATCAAAACAAACGAGACTGTATAGATTAAATATCGTAATATTTGCACTAACAATCTCCCCCCTTTTGATGATGACAAATATATGTAAACGTAATAGAAAGTAAAATGTAAAAGGTTACTTGTATCCTTACTACCTTTACGTTACCTTCTCCGTTTACACTCTTCTCCCCCTTTTGTCGAAACAAAAAGGGCGTGTCCTTGGAGTTTAACTTTATATCTCCCCAAAAAGGCGAGCTTGCATCATCCCTAGTGAAGTTAAATCGTCCACTACAATCCGTCCCTTGTTTGGTAGCGGATCCATGGATCAAATAAAGAGGCTTAACCTACATCAAGGTTAGTTTTATGCAACAAAAATTATGAGAAATATATGAAAAAGAAAAATGCATAGCAATGTTAGCCTATTTTCTCCACTTTTTATCGAAGCACAAATGCGTGTTGAAAAGTGAGAATGATGCTAAATGCGTGCATGCTCCCCCTTGACGGTTGCTCCCCCTTGTTTGAGGCGTCAGGGTATAATTAAAAACCTACAAAACAAATATTAGTGCAAAACTATATTCGTCATTAGACGAGTAAGTGATATACAACAAAGTGTATATAAGATGCATTCAGTAAATTCTTGACGGAAGCTCCCCTTGCTCTAGGGCGTCAAGATGAACCTTCAAAATAAATATTAGTATAATAGAAGCTTTGTCTTTAGACAAATATGTCATATACAACCAAGTGTATAGACGATGCAATATGAGTGCTTAAAGGACATTCCTCCTTGTTCTAAGGTGTCAAGAAGCACCTAAAATAAGAAAAATAATTGATGCAAACTTCATCCTTAGATGAGTAAATTATATACAATCGAGTGTATATGATGATGAACCTACAATGAAAAACATTAGTGCAATATATTTCAACTTTTTCACAAAGAAAAATAAGATGTATATATGTGATAAATGATATAATCAAAGATCTCATGAAGTGTAGTCTCCTAATTACAATCATAAGAAAAGTGAGAATATAATATGATAAAAACCTACATAATAGTTCCTAGAAAGAAGATATGAAGTATCCCACCGGGTGTGCCACTAGTGGTGCTAGTGTTGGTGTCGGTTTACTTGTAGGAATCATGTGGTGATGGTAGATGACTCGAGATTTATAAAAGTAAGTTTTCGCTAATCCATGGTGGTGATGATTAGTGAAAGCGGTGATGGAAGGTGGTGGTCATTAGGTAGGAAGCTATTAAGGAGTTAGAAACTCGTATGTATAGCAAATATAAAAATATGGATTCATGCAATCCTTTCATCATGTCAAGTGACCAAAGCTAAGAAGAAAAAAAATATGAATGGACATTGCATTTCAATGATGCATAAGGGTTATGATTTGAATGATTTATTGATGCTAACAACCTATTGTTTTGAGCAAGTTCTCATATGCTTCAACCCAAGAGTAATCAATAATGCGTTCTATCTAAGAATATATAAAAGTGATAACATGAAGATAAATTCGTTCATTGATTGACACGAATTATAAAAATGACCTATTCTAGGTGACAATGGGAAAGGTAGTATTAGTATGGTTTTGACCGTCATGGATGATTATCACTTTGAAAAGAAGTGAAGACAATATGGAAAATACTAATAATAATAATGAGTACCTATATGAGGATGAAAATGACATCATATAAATGAGAGTTGGATGGACCAACGTGTTGGAAATGGCTGTTTTGATTAATATATCGTTTGCACTAACAATGACATGCATGATATATGTCAAGCGAGAAAAGGATAAGATCCTATGATGGTGTTCTAGATAGTAAAGTTTTAAGGTGCTAGGTTAAGGAAAATCCTAGATTCGTTGATTGTGGAGATGAAGAAGTTTGTAAAACACATGATGTGTTTTTCACTTGATGAGGTATTGGTGTAAACTTGTGATATAAAGTTAAAAAGGTTGAACTAGTTGTGGTTTCGTGAACTGGTTTTAGCTAAGTGGTGTTTATCTATGTGTTGGTATTTTAGAGTCTAAGAGACATAAATTTTGACAAAATACAATTATGTGAATGGATTTCTCTCCCCCTTAATTAGTGGACATCCAACATAATGTGCAATGTATCAAATAAGGAATGACAACAAAGTGTTTAGGAGGTTATTCGGGTTAACGAAAGAGGTGAGCTTAGTAATGTTTTTCTGGATGATGGTTAGCATACAATGAGCTTCATCCTTAAAGTCACGTACCTCTTCTCGATTAATACGAGATGATCGTATGATGAGGCATGTGGTTTCCTAATAGGAAGTGAAGAGGATCAGAGTATTGTTATAACTAAATAATGATGTAGATGATTTTTTGGAAAGCGGAAGCTAAAATGAGATTTGGAAAGAGGTCGGTTGAAAGACAAAAATGCAAAGCCAACCAGCTAGAACATAATTCTATATGCTTTTAAACTATATGCAAGTGTAGGGGTCCCATAAAGCATATTACTAATCTATGTAGCAATAAAGGGGATTATGCAAAATGAGCATATAAAAGTTAAAACTAAGTGAGATAACAAATAATTTGTTATCAACCTACAAAACAAATTTGTTAGTGACAAAAGATGTTAACATGATAGAAATCAAATGATAACATATTATATAAGCAAAAACAACACATTGTACTTAGTAGACAAGAAATCACCATACAAGATAGCATCAAGACAATCATATTATGCAAGAATACAACTTTATTCAAGACATTTCATTTTGAGATTGTTTTGTCGTTAGACTTAGACGCTTAAGCATACTTGGCTTGTAAATTAACACAACAATCTATGTGATTAATTTGTAAGATAAAAAGGCTTCTAAAAGTTTGTCATACCAAAAGCACTTTGACATATTATATGTGCATATGTAGCAAACAAATAGTGTGACAAGAAGCAAAAGAAACAAGATGAAAGATTCATGCAAGTCATGTTTAAGACATAACAATTTGGAGCATGTATCATTTGAAACGTACTACACATAGATATAATGAATGCCAACTAATAGATTTCAAACACAAACTTATCATATCAGAATTATCACGTATCAAAATGACATAATATGATTTCATAAGTAACATGTTAATCATGCTAAAACTAATTCAAAAGTAAGTATCATGCAAATAGAGTTTTAGGTTTAAACATTTAGTAGCATGAAACAAGAATACAAACATTATAAAGATAAAACCGTACTAAGGTTTACACATTTTACTAGTTATCAAACACTAAGATAATGTCAAATCAACTTATCGTATCAAACAAGAACATGTAATTAATACATGTAAGTGCAATGCAAGTAGTTTTAAAAGAAAAGTCATATATACTACTTGTTTGATTAGTATTCCTAAGGCGAGGCAAACTATCAATGTTTTAACACTTACTTTAGGCAAGTATAGGAATACAGATTTTTCAAGTTGGAGAATGAATATGAGACTATTACTAGCGGTGCTCAATTAAGGCTAAACACGACCATTTTTACGGGTGATTCCACATACCCAACTTCTCTCCAGGAAGTAATTCAACCGTTAGGTCAAATTGACTTTCTAGTGCAATAGGTTCTCCAGTAGTCATTCTCATGTTAGAAAGATGGGAACTCCTACTTTTGCATATTAAAGTGCATAAAAGATGATAGTTTACCAATACTTGGCTTAATGTGAATTAACTAATATGCAATATTACTAAGGTGATGAAGAAGTCATGTTATACACATGAATTTTAACAATGGTGTGTTTGATAAACAATGTGTTTTAATCTTGTGTTTAGAATCTAAAGTTGTTCAAATTACACAGCTAATTGTGTGATCTAATGGATGACATCTTTTATGTTGAGTTGAAGTGTGTAATTTAAATGTGAATTGATCATCTAAGACTAGAGAATATGTTAAACTAAGAACGTTCTCAAGAAAGCTCTTTGGTATTTTATTTAACAATAATCTAAGTGAGGTTACCAACTTCAATAGATCTTGTGTATGCTCTAAAGATGTGTAGTTTTAACCTTGGATGTGCACTCAGTTTGAGCAAGGTTAGGTTATGATGTACGTTTGAAAGGAAACAGATACAAATAGTATCTTTCAACAAATGAGATTATCCCATGGGATAAAGTTATCATGCTTATGAAAACAAGTATGACAAGATGAATTGGATATGCTAGTTCATAGAACTTGTAGATATTTGTTTCAAGATCATTTAGCCAATGAGGTGTAATGAAATCTCTTGTAACACAACTATTTATGTCGCAAGAATGATGCATAGGATATACAATATCCTTTTAACAAGATGAAATCTTAACGCATGAATCTTAGTCATAATGTTCTTCAAAACATCATGTTTTCCTAAATGAAGATATGAATCCAAAGTGTTTGAATCGGATAGTCCCATCTAAATAAACTTGGTCTCAAGATTATATTCACTAGATGATGACAAAAGGAATTCACTCGAGTTTCTTATGTATACTCCTCAAAAGTCATTGTTGCTTGGGGTGTATGATGTTGGCTTTGAGATTGCATTTTAACATATGTTGTTAAAATGTTGATTTGAGGTTTAACGAAATTTATGCAAAAGTTTAACGACGAAGTATTACTAATACTTTGATAATTTGTGAAGGTAGTACTACTTATACCTAGTGGAAATTGTCAACAATTACCAAGAGCACCATGCTTATTTGATAGTTGAGGTTCTAGCCATAATGAATTATCTAAGTCCTTATATATTGGAAAGGATGTTTGAGTTTGTTCAAACGTGCATTTGATTCAGTACAAGTGTTGGACACGAGGGCTTTTTGAGCAATACACTCAACGAATTCAAATGATGGTAAGGATGGTGGATTGGTTGATCTAGGTGGTAGGTCTTCTAGTGTCTAAATAAGGATGTGGTAATGTAGGGGTTTGTTGTGCTATGGGAGTACTTAGGTTGAATATTTGTCCATAGATGTTGAACACAAAAAATACGGATACTAGTTCTTATGGTTCATTGGTTGCTACAACTAGTGGGTGAAGTGCTTGAAGTTTTGGTTATGTTTATGAAGCTTAGGGGCTGAGGTATAGGTTCACCTTGAAAGGGCACGTTTGATTTAAAGTATACTCTTGGAAGTTCATGAGCAATACGGTTAATGGTACCAAAAAATGGAAGAGGGATAGTAGGTGTCAAGGAGGGATAAGTGTCACCGTGGGTTGTTTGTTTTGGATAAGTGTTTCAACATGTGTTGTTAAAATACTTGGGTGTTGATTTTTCGGATATGACTTTTAATGACTACAATCGTAAGTCGCATATACTTGAATATTTCGGATGAAATACTCAAGTTGTCTATCCTAATTTGTTGAGATTATAAAGCTTAGATTGAACTCAAGGATAACAAGACTTGATAATATGTATTTAACATATGTGTGAGTTATGACTCGATGTAAATACTTATCGTCTTGAAGGATGACACATTATTTTCATGTTAACCAGGTGAGGCAATACATGTAGATACAAAACAATATCTATAGTCATATGTTAGACTTGTGTATGATCTTCTTGCAAATAATGAGTCCAGGTTTATTAGTCTTGGTAAGTCATCTAAGTCATCCGCAAACGGGTGAGGAGATGTTGGTGGTGTTGCACAAAATTTGATAGGAACAAGCTTTGGAGACTTTGGTAGTGAAGTTGTTTTGGATGATGGTGGGTGATTTTTGGTGGTGGAGTTGTAGTACTCAAGTTTAGAAAGTTCACATCTTGAATGGGTGATGAGATGTTGAGAGGTAATGAATTTGAGGATGAAGAGCTCAAGTTAATGAAGCAACAAGATCGAATGCTAATCCTAGTGGTTTTCTTAAGTGGCTTATTTGAGGTTAAGGATTTAGTCATTTTGATTTTGTTTTAAGAAATGCTAAGCTTGAGGAAAAGTAACAGTGAAGGTGTGAAAATGATCATCTTGAATGTGTTGATTTATGGAACTAAGGATTCATGGATTTGATGTTAATCCATACAAAGATGGTAGTTTCTAATGAGATGGAAGTGTCTGAAATCATGGCAAACATCCTAAGTTAATCCATTGAGGATGTGTTGAGTGAGGTATGAAAGATATGCATTAACAACTATCCTAGAAACGAAGTTTGGTAAATAAGATTGCGGGATTTAGTAAAATTCAATAACTTACCTGTAGGATTCACGGCACCATTTCTTTACACAGCCGGAACCCTTAAATTGGTGCCGCCTGGTCCGCCGTACAGGTATGGCGGTACCAAAATACATAACAGACGGTACCAACATTTTGGTGCCGTCTGATCCGTGGACATCAGAAAAGTTCACAGACCCATTTTTTAGGAGTCGGGGAGTTTTCCGAAACCTGAAATTTTGCTTAAAACATGTGACATTAATTACTTCTAGTTAGGAAAAGTCGATAACACATATACAAATATAGTGGAGCATAGACTTTGACCAAGGGCTAACGATTTTCACATAAAAGTGAAAATGGGTAAAATTTGATAACACACTTGTGCTATCCACCTGCATAAACCGGTTAGCATACAACATTGTTTTAAGTCATATTATCATCCTACAAAGTAAAAACAAATAAATTACATCATACAACATTGTTTTTGTCCTTGTACCAAACACTCTCTTAACACCTTCATTTATCAAAGTACTTGACTAATTTACTTAGTACTCATTGCTAAGTGAGTTATGACATTTCATAAGTTATGCGAGATGTTAGTAACCTATACAAACGAAGTGATCTAATTCTACAAGCGATGGTAAAATAATTTTCCAACTTAGTGCACAAAATCTAGCAAATAACCTATTGTGCATAAACAAGAAATCGTCAAACAAGCGAATAAATAACATGGCAAAATTGACACTTATATTATGCAAACAAACAAGTGTAAACAACAATTTGAAAAATAAGAAAGCAACATATATGCAAACAACATAAACAAGTGGTCATTTAGCATAGCATAACAAGAAAGACAATTTTCGTCATTTTGCGTTTAAATATGACGATGTATACCAAGCTTGATTAGTTTCCTTTAAACATATTACCAAATTATTTAGTTTCAAAGGAAGTTGTATCAAAGTTCTAAGAATACCAACTTAAATTGCTTGATTCAAAAATTTGAGTTTTTATGTTAAAGCGAAACTCAATATTTTAGACATACTGTAGTATTTGGTCTATTTCACTTATTTAAAATTAGACTCAGGCCACGAGAGTATTTTTAAATGAAAGTAGACTCAATTCCCTTTAAAATGATAGGTGGCTCGACTCGTACGGACTTACGGTTAATTAGTGATGATTTTTTGAAGTTGCCCAAAAAACTGCATACTGTACAGACGGATTCCACGGAACCAAATAAAGGGATCCGCCCTTTATAAGATTTGGTGCCGTGGTCCTCTGAGACAGATTCACCAAAACTAGTATTTGACATAGAGAAAACGTGTGCGACTTACTAGATTTCATAGTAAACATATAATACACATATTTAACAACATATCTACTTATGTAACTTATCTTAAACATTTACGGAGGTGATTTTTCAACTAGATTTATAGTTATCCCAAACACTCCTTTAAAATCATATTTCTTCGTAAATTTTCTATGAGCATACAATACAATACTTACTAGTTCTTTCAACAAACTTTTTTATTTTACTTTTCAAGAAAACCTTCAAGCTTGTATATAAAGTTACATTTAACAACAAAATTTCTAAGTATAACAAGCAAAGCATTTTTCATATTATTTTTCGCTTCAATGATAATTTGATACATGGATCGTACTCTATTTTAAAAACCATTTGTTTTGAAAAAACGAGCTACGTGGCTCTAATACCAATTGTGGAAACGTAGAGGGGGGGGGGTGAATACGTTACCGTTTAAAAACTTTAGATCTTTAGTATCAAATCGCTTATGAAGCTTGTTATAATATGAAAGTACCAATTATTGTTTGTGACTAATATAAAGCATGGTAAACCAAGTTGTCACACAATCATGAACATCAAACCACATCACAAACAATAGTATAGTGCAAGTATAAAAGTAAAGAGATAAAGAAAGGAAAGTGCAAACCGAACACGAGCATTTATAGTGGTTCGGTCACGGATCTCCTTTCCGCCCTACTCCACTCCCCGAGTACCCAACTCGAGAGTTACTTCACAAAATCAACAAGCTCCCTTCTCGGCGGAGAAAACCTTACAATCGTCGCTTACACTTTTTCCGGTACAAAGCTAAATACCGGGTTCTAGTTCGAGGTAGAACCAACCTAACGTCGCCTATACAATATTTCCGACACTAAGCTAGATGTCGAGTTCTTTTACAAGGGTACAACCACTCCCAATATGTTTTATGGCCCAACATAATAAACCATGTGTTTTATGGCACAAACACATAAACCATCTAATCTAGTTTGGTGAAAGTGTTTTTATGATGCAATGATGTTTACACTAATGATCCATGACACAAATGTCTAATGGATATGAATAACTACTTCTAAATGAACTTCCATTGATAGGAAGCCTTCATGATGAAGATCACAAGTTCCCTAAACTTCTTGTGATAGATCTTCAACTTGTGGTGAGTGTGGATGGCTAGATCTCCAAGATTTCCTTGGTTGATCAAAGAGTATGCTTACAACAAAGATGAATGTTAGAAGCATTATGATCATGATCATTAGGGTGTTTAATGTGTGTTACTACATTGTTAATGATTGATCTAAATGTATGCAAGAAGGTGGAGTAGATGTGCTTTTAAGTGGTGAAGAAATGGGAAAACAATGGGCTTCTATTTATAGCCAAAAGTGGACAGGAGCGTCCACGGACCACGGACCCCTTAAAAGGGTTCCGCCCTTTATGCAATTTGGTGCCGTGGGTGCCTGACACAAAATCTAAAAAATCTTTCTTCAAATCTTTCCAAGATATTACCAAATCTTACTAAGATCACATTTGATATATTAAGTATCAATCTAACCAAAATATTCAAGTGATCTTCCAAGGATTTCAAAGATGATGCATGACATGATGTAACATGTATTTCCATTTTTAGATTAAAGGTTTATCAAGATAAACTTGTAAAATGTATTATGTAACTAGTTAATAAAATGTCTAGTTACCTTTTGAAATACTTGTGAATGCAAAATGTAAAATGAGGTTCGAAATAGAATGGTTAACCTATTAAAATAATTAGTGACTCTAAATGTATTTTAAACATTCTAAATGATTTGTTAATGGGTTTGATCATAATGCCACATAACAAACATGTACGAACCTGTGTTGTAACATACGAGGACTTGAGACATCGAGAGGTGTTGAATGTATGTTGAGACAAAGTGTGATTACAAGTAACTTGTACATTTTACGTTATGTATTACAAGTTACATGTTTGTCATCAATCAAAACAAACGAGACTGTATAGATTAAATATCGTAATATTTGCACTAACACAATCAATATGGCTTTGGTATCTGAGGTACTTACTAAATCAAATTGCTCAGATACATGTGTCTCTTTAAGTTAATATGAGTCTCTTAAAACTCAATATGATAAACTGGCTGAAGAGTTTTCCAAAACCAGTTATAATTTAGCAAATCATAAAAGAGGCTTAGCAGTTTTAGAAAAACAAATTGTGCATTATAAAGAAAATGAGTCAAAGTTTACTGAAGCAACTGCTGTACTTAATAGGGAAATTTCTTTTAAAGACACCACCATAATTGTGTTAAAAGAAGAACTAGAAAGAGTCACACAAATTAAAGACAACATAGAACTAAGTATTGATACTCTTCAAGATACACAATATTATAACTCCAAGAGAATTGATAGATACCTTGAAAAAGCACTAATTGGCAAAGCGAAATCAGGTATGGGTTATAAGACTGCACCACCACCATTTAGAGGTATTCCCTCAACACCTAGCATAGACCTTGAACACACTGGCTTAGAAGAGTTTAAGGCACCCATATTTGTCCGTAAACCCATTGGGTGCAAGGCTGAAATGACTGATGAGACCTTTGAAAGTGCCAGTGACACTTCCTTACATGAGGTATATGTGTTTGAAAATAAAAAGACAAGTGTAGAGTCTGGTGAACCAAAGCAAGAGCTGGCCACTAAACCTGTAGGACCAACTGACAAACCTGTTAGGAAACCAGTAAAATATGATGAGATGTATAGAAACAGGTCATCTACTCCTAGAGGTAACAAAAGAAACTGGAACCAGCTAAAATCTGAGCAACAAGGACATGAATTTGTCATGTATAATAAATCTTGCTTTGTGTGTGTAAGTTTTTCTCATTTGCAGGCTCAATGCAGACACCCTATGAGACCTCAACCCATCATGACCCCAAGAGCAGTTCTTCTTAAAACTGCCATAAAATCTTTGAATACTACGAAGCCAGTTAATACTGCTAGACCACAACCCAGAGTATTTGGTGAAAGACCCAAAAGAACCTTTCCAAAATCACCATCTACTTCACCAAGGCTCTTTAATGCTAGAGCAGCACATACTTTTAAATATTAAGATGAATAAATCAAGTTTTACAAGTAAAAGGTTAATACTTATGAGCCAAAACTTAATACTGATAGGCCAAAAGTTAATACTTTTAAAGCAAAAATGAAAATAGTTGGTTCTAAAGTGAGTGTTGCTAGGGGAATCAAGGGCAATGCTATTAATCCCTCAGCTTGTTGGGTTAGAAAGACTACTCAACCCAACAGCTTGTTGGGTAAATAACGATATGTCTACGAGCTAACATATGCTAGACTATAATTGGGGTGACCGACACTTCCTTATAGAATTTCCAATTCCTAACAATCTCCTCCTAAGGGAGATCACCCCATGAAATACATTTTGCATCCTAGCATTCTATCTTTGTCTTTAGTTCTGAGCTCGTAGGCTTCAATTCTTCAATTTCTGCATTCTTTGTGCTTTAGTTGCGATTCTTCAAAGTCCGCATAGTTTTGTACTTTCAGTGGAGGCCTTTAACTGATCCACATCTTGATGATCTTCGAGCTTTCTTCGAGATCATCAGCCACAGCAAATCTCTGGATCATCCTTTTGTTGTGTTGCCTTCATGTGATGTTGTGACTTTTGAACCGACATGCTCACACTTTCTGGATCATGACATCTTTTCATCAGAGTAGCGGAAGCTTTTACTGGTTCATGATATTTGCAGCAGCGTAGTAGAAGCATAGTATAAAAATATCAGAGCCAGATTATGTAGATAAGCACTTGTCCTGATTTCTTTAATTAAGTGTGGATTATGTGAGCATGCGGCTATGAATTGACTTCTCAATATCGATCAGCGGCAACCGTCCAATGTACCTGCAAACAACAGTTAGCAATAAAACACACGAAAGTGTCTTTGATCACTTTCGTTGAATTGAGGTACACGGCCCACAGTTCCCCGTTGATCAGTACAAGTACTGCCTGTGATCAGGTATAATTCCGAAGAATCTCCTTGACAGGGTTTCGCAGTTGCTCTAGCCGTTCTCAAACCGGAACGTCTCAAAGAAGACAACACAGAGTGAGTGAACCAGCAAATTGAGATTTACTGATTGATGAAAAATTGATTTGAAAAACAATCGCGTATTGCTTAGAAGAAAAAGTTTTGCAATACGAAAAAGGTTTTCTGAGAAAGATCAATTTTCAATCAAAAATACCTTTTGTGTTTGAAAATGAATACACATTCGATGTGCTATAGAAAAGAAGATTTGCACATCCAACGGTTTTTCCAAAAGTATTCGTTAATTCATTTCCTAGACCAAGGTTGATTCAAGAATGAATCGCCCCATCGTTTATGTCCAGTTGTGACAAGCTTGATCTATTGGATAGATCTCACATGCCACCTACCAAGAGCTTGTTTGACGTTGGCTCTAGAAGGATTTCCATCTTCATCGTGAATATTTTACATATCACTTAGATGTTCTGGCAATACCACAAGGATAAAGCATATGACTCTTAATATAATCTTACTTTCCACATTGTGTGAAACAGCAAGTCTTCAATAATTTTGTGTCCTAATGAGATATTGTGGATGATCTCGTGGTTCTAGACTCAATAGTGCACATTTGGTTCCTATGCTAGAGACTAGGGAGAGGGTCTCCTTTTTCAATATCAACAATCTTTAAGAGAGAGTCGATAGATTATTTAGGTTCCTCGTGAGAATGAAACAAGTCCTTTTAAGAGGAACTTGAGTAGCTTGGGAAGTTAGGTGCAGTATGTCACTGGGTCCATGAAGTGTTGTCTTCAATGCCAGTGTTACCTTAGTAAACACCAGTAGCATATGTATTGAACCCGGTTTCTGCCCAAAGGTTAAATTAATGGAGGGCTATTTCTTTTCACCCTTTTCTCATTCAATTCTTTTTCATTCTTCAACCCCTTCAGTGCTTACCAAGGAGAAAAATGAGAATATGGGAAGAGTGCGGACTGAGATAGAGCTAGAACCTTGTTGGGTTTATTCCAGTTCTAGCTCTATCTCAGTCCGCACTCTTCCCATATTCTCATTTTTCTCCTTTTTTCATCATACCTAAGGACTCTACACTATCTAGTGGATTGTCCCTGGGTAGATCCCTCCGGCTCTGGTGGGAATGTGGGAACGAATACCTAACCTAACCATCCTTATAACACCATGCACAAAGTAAATTGGTCGGTCTTTTGATATTGTTCATTCCTTTATGAAACCAATTGAAAAATCATTTGGAAAATCAATCAAGGTACTTGTGATATAAAATCAAAGCATTTTGTACCTTAATTGTTTTGATCCTTTTAGAAATGCTCCCCCTCAACATGTGCATATGATTTTGAAATTGTTTAGCACATGGAGGTAAGAGTTCTTTGAAATATATTCTTGATCACAATTTCCATGGAAAAAGCCATTTGATTTTCTTGGTAAATTCTCCCCCTCAAAATGTGCAATGGATATTTTCACAATTATTTTAGCACAAAGAGGAAATAGTTCTTTTAAAGTACATCCACGATCACAATAGCCATTAGGAAACCATTAGAAAGTCAATCAAGGTAGTTTATCTTGAAACATAGAAATCTTTGTACCTTGAAAGTTTATTTTCTTTTTGAAATGCTCCCCCTCAATATGTGCTTCGAGATTCGAAAGCGTTAGCACAATGGGAGAGCAGTATGCACATTTGAATCAAAATGATCACCTTTTATCAAATTTCATTATTAAATCACAAATTCTCCCCCAATCAAAAATATCAAACCCTTTGAGATTTTGGATCTCAAGTGATTTAATAAGGTTTAGAAAACATGGGAGAAAATGTGCCTGATTTAAAAGCTCTTCTGGTTTATGGTTAAATGCTCCTCCACAATCATGTGCATTATGTATTTCAAAATCGTTTGGCACATGAAAGAAGGAGCGCTTTTAAAACAATCACCCTTTAAAACCAATTTGAGATTTAAATCACGATCTCTCCCCCGATCAAAAATTTCAAACCAATTGAGATTTTGGATCCTGATTGATTTAAATCATTTAGAAAATTTTGGGGAAAGACGTGGCAAGATTTAATTTTGAAAAATGACTGATAAGATCAATTTTAGACATTAAAGATTGTTAGTGTCAGGTATGATAGTTTTAAGAGATCTTTAAGTAAAATAAAACAATTTTACAATCAAACAAGAACAGAAAAAAATTTATTTAAAAAGTTCTTTGAGTTTTAAAGAAAATCATACCATGACATAACATTAAATCTTTAGATCACGACTTTATTACGCAAAAACCGGAACTTTTATGAAGAAATATCGTTTAAAAATATTTTATTTTAAATCACTCTCCCCCTCAATCGATGACCATGGTCGATGATTGAGTGACTTAAGTTTTGATAAAATGGAGTCCGGTGATTTCCAAAATTAAGTCCAATTTATTTTCAAAACCAATATTTTTCCATTTTTCAAAACAATATTATTCAAAATTTGTTTAAAAAATGGTATCTTCACTATTATCCTGCACAAAGATATGTTAGGTGGTTGAGCTGCTTTTGTTGTTGTTGCTGAAGGTTGAAAGCAAACCGTCTGCTGATGCAGCGAGACCTCTGACGTTGCATTTGTCAAGCCAACTCTCCATAGATGTCCAATTAAGCTACGTTTCTTCATTTGTCGACCCAAGAAATAGTTACCCTTTCCTTTCAGCATCCAATCATCTACATATGTGGGATCCGGATCGGGAACAATCTTATAAACTATCTTATCTGTATATGTTAGTGGACATACAAACAGATATATGGTGGTCAACAACACCCAAACAGCAATCGACTAAAAAAAGTCAATCCAACATATCAATCATATCATAAAAGGTATGGGAATAATATGTTTATCAAACTCCAATCATCTAAACCTAATAATCACATCCTAGGTTCCTAGTCCTTCAACATAGGCAAGTATATTTTTTTTGATAAGCACGTAGGGTGATTAAGAAAGCCCGTTAGATGATGTAAATTTGAAAAATATTCTCCCCTTCAATCAACGACTCTTTCTATGAAAAGTTTTAAATAAGTTGATGTCATTGATTGGGTTTTGCAAATTTTTTAAAACAACTCATTTACCACCATTTTGTTAAAACAAATATTTTTCTGAAGAATTTTAGGAGGAAAAATATTTGTGTAGGAACAGCAGTCCTTCGACATACTTTCCTCATTTTGTTTTAGGATAAGTGCACGAAATATTTGAAAATTGGTTTAGCGCAACACTTTCCTTTCTTGAAGAATGGGTTGCTATCTGAAATAATAGCAAACCATGGTTAAGCGCGGGTTACAGTCTGAAATAACTGCAAGCCATATTTTGAGACATGTTTACAAAATAATATTTACACCTTCTTCTCGAACATCATTTATGGTCCCGTGCCATTGTTGAATGACATTTCTAAGACCGTAGATGTTATCGATACCAGAAGATATGTCTTGAGAAAACATATTTTTGGTCTTTTTCAATTTTTTTTATTTTTATGGGTTTTTGTTGATTTTATATTTTTCTATTTTGTTTTTGTTGGTTTTATATTTTTGTATTTTGTTTTTTGATAAATATTTACAGATAGAGTAGATGATATGGTTTAAGAAGATGATGATACGAGTACCGAGATAAGGATATCGAGCAGCCTCATTGTGGAAGATAGAAGTCATCATCTCTTAAACATTCACCACCAAAGCTTTCGAGGCTCCTGAATTGAGAGAAATTGAACCATCTGAAAGTCAGACTTTGGCAGCTTCCCCCCGAACCGAAAATCCTTTTGTTGAGTAGATTCGAAGCTTTATTTCAAGCTTGCCTTAGCCAAGTGCACAAAGAAGCACACCATTATCATCGATCTTGCTGCTCTTTTTAAGAATAATCATCGTGATTCTTTGTTCGAGGTTATATCATCCAATATGACAACAACGTATCATCCCACTCTTGAATAATCTTCTCATAATTCATTACCACTGAAGTCTAAAGCGATGCATCCCCAAAAGTTGTCAAGAGACCACTTCCCCCAAGTAGATGAATTGATGCAGTCAGTCTCTTAGAATAGAGCTCACGAACCCGAATACATATATACCCAAAGACAAAGAAACTTATAACATCGACGTAGCAGATTAAGTCCGATAGCCAAAGAATAACCCCGAAGTATACTTTTCTCTCCCCTGATGATAGTATACGAAGCTCGAGAACCCGAAGTACCCAAATGCCCAAAGAAAGAATAATCGATAACACTGAAGAGGCAGGCCGAACACTGATTATCTCTGCAGATGTCAACTCCGGAATAAGTGATTATATCTCTGAATCACTGATTAAGCTCTCAAGTGAAACAGTTGAGCGTCCTCAATGTACATGATAACGCTACACGCGTCGTTCGGGGTCAAGGAAACTTCCTTTTCTTCGAGCATGTTTTATAACACCCTAGGCAGTGAACCTAATCGTTGTAGTGTAGTAATTAGGGTAAGCCACGGGTATTGATATCGTTCTCTAGGGGAATAGGAATGCTAGTAAGAAGTTACTACGCTAAGGTTAAGGTTGAGGAAGATTATTTTAGTATTTTTATATTTTATGAAATGGAAAGGTACGAATCTCGGGTATTGGATTTGGGGGGGGGGGGTTGGTATTTCTACCGATTACTCTACTATTATCTAATTATCAAAAATAAGGTTGTGGATAGTCTATGTCTATTGTTGTGTGCTCGTATGATAGTTAAAGATGTGTTTACCTAGATGCTACTACTCCCTAGTTATCTCCTATTGATGGTTGAATTGTCACGTCCTTATTCTTAACGCGTTGTATTTTCTAAGGTCGTAAGGTGTGCATTCCCTAACTCTTTGAAGTCACCTTTAAGTGTAGTAAACAAAATCCACTAGGTCATTCATAAACTAACTTTGAGGTTATCTTTGGGTTTAGTAAACAAAATCAATTAAGTCATTCATAAACTATCAAAGATTTATCAAGTATTAAACACAACGATAGCCTAGTCGCACTCCTAAGCCAATTACAATTAAGATAAGAGACAACCTAACAATAATTAACAACTAGGTTTCATATATCTAAGCAAACACACAAGTAATTTAGCCGGACATGGTAAACATGCAAGCATACACACAATCAATCAAACATAGGATAGACATAATGATAAATTGAATATATGGATTAAGATATAATCAACAAACCATTACAAGATGTTTTTGGAGTGATTGAAACCTTCAAAGTTGCTGGAAAAACACCTATCTAATCCCTGGAATCGGAGTTAGGGTTTAGAGCCTACAAAAAGTGAAGTTATAATGTTATATTTATAGGCAGATTTTCTGTCGGCAAAGAGCGACGGCGTCACACCTAAAGAGTGACGGCGTCACGACCATTTTTTCACCAAATTGTAGATTTACTCGTTTCGGTCGCGTGGGCTTTTGAACCACTTAAATCCGAGTTCGTATGCAAAAGTTATGGCCAAAACAGTATCAGCTACTTCGCGTGCATCTTTTAGCTTGTGACGGCGTCACCTTATGCCTGTGACGCAGTCCCCTTCAATCTTTTAAAACCTGAAGCCGTCACTTGTAAATAAGCAATTTGGCTACTGAGCCGTCACAAAAGTGCTCCGACGGCGTCGCAGATTAAGCAGTGACGCCGTCCCCTTGTAATTTAGCAGCTTGAGTGTATCGATTCTTGACTTTGGCCATTTTCTTCATATATCCGCGCCTTTTCGTCCAAATAAGTGCCATTATAGCAGTTTGCCTTCAAGAGACCTAAAAAGTGAAAAGGAACGATATTAAGCAATAACGGATACAAAAGTGATCAAATAAGGGCTTAAACGACCCCTCAAAAAGGTACATTTTAAAACCTTATCAAATATCCCTACACTTAGTATTTGCTTGTCCTCAAGCAAATGTGCTTTTAGCCAATTAATTTATAAGTTAGGGGTCATGAAGCATTGGTTTAAAACAGTCCACAACACATATAAGCCCCGCAAAAGTCATAACAAGCACGGAAATTACATACTAGCACCTCACATGGGGTGTTTGGATACTCACATCTCTCTTGGGTGTATATGAAATATAACAAATCGGAAATGGAAGATAAACACTCATTAACCGGTCCTAGTACATAGATTACCATAGGCTTGAGAATAGATCAAACCTCCATCGCTATGGCGTAAGCACCTAGGAAAGACTATTAAAGAGGTCTTTTAAAGGGTTGTAATGTTAGGCTTACGGTAGGGAAACAAGGGTTTGGTGGGATAGGCTATTTAGTGGTGGCAAGTCAAAAATCTCTATGTTAAATGCATACGAAGAATGGCGTTGCTAAGCCAAGACTCGACACTCTAAAAATCTAGATAACTGAAATAAACAAACATAAATTCAAAGATAGATGTAGGATGGTAGCCCGTATGTTTTTTTTTTTTTTTTTTTTTTCATACACTTTTACTCTACCATCCTCTACGATAACATCAAAATACTAGGGATTTATAGGCATATCCCTACACTTGAGTTTTTATTATTCTAACACTAATTTGACCCGAATTGAAAAGATCAAAACACTTGGGGTACATTATTACGCAAACAAAGGGAATTTGAATTTTAACGTTCCCTTCCCGTCATTTCATAAACTTTAACTTTTCCCATGAATCCCAATCGTCCCAAAACTGTATACAAAGGATATGACTCGACTTAGCAACTTATGCAAGCAACTAGATAATTGAACTAAGGGTTTAGGGTGATAACAAACATTTGCACTAAAAGTGAGTGCATAAGGGGTAGGCTAAGGCGATTTGGGTGTATATTTGGGGGTGGGGTGTAAACAATGTTCTGCATTGATATTCCGGAAAAACCGAAACATCATGAGAACCGCGAAAAGGATAGGCTCTGAGGGGTTAACTAGGGGTATCGTGTACTAAAGATGAGGACAACGCAAAAGGTGTGGGGGAATTACTCAACCAATATGGAAGAAGTAATTATATTACGGGTATCAAACAAGGGTTATCCTAATGCCTCTTATCATTTAGTTATTCCTAACTACACAAGTGTAGCCTCACTTGCGATCTCGGAATGCATCACAAAACAAGTTCTAGAATCTAATATACTACCGGTTCACACTTTAAGCATTAAAGATGAATGCTTTAATTCCTACTAATCTAAGGGCGATCCTCACATTTTGGTGGAATTTGGGTGGTAAAGGGTTTTGTGCTAGTCATATAACTTCCTATCCATGAGACGCTTTTGTTAAGACTAATGGCCCACTCCTATATGTCATGAAAAATTTTAAATTTGGTGCCAAAATTACCCTAACCGACATTTTCTCATGGTTTATTACACAATCACATTTGGACAAAGCAAATAGTCAAGGATAAGCATAGTTTCAAAGTTCCCGTTTTATTTTCCCTCCCTACACTTAAACTGAACATTGTCCCCAATGTTCCCCGAAAGTATCAAAGTTATGATAAAAGAAGGTAATTAAAAACGAAAGAAACTAATACTCCCCTGATTAGCTCGGTAGGATCCGTGTAAAGTGGTGGTTAAATCCTTTTCAAGAAGAATTATTGCGTGAAAAGCTCCTTCCAATCTTATGTAACTTCTTCCTGACAAACTAAACGTGCACACTTGAAGAAAACAAACGAAACCTTCGCGTAAAATCGGCGGTAATAATATATATAAGACTCGATTTAAACTAGGATATAATGCTTGTGGAATGGATGTTTATAGAATTTCTAAGAAAATTAAGACCTGGAAAATTCCAAAAATTTATAAGTAGCTCAGAAAACGAGAAAAAGTAATCTAATGTTTTTACTCCTTCCTGACGCCGTCAGGTTGCAATCCTGACGCCGTCAGGTTATCCTGAAAAAAACTGGTCTGCGATTTTCTGGAAAAAATTCTGGAAAATTTACATCTTTAGAATCTGGAAAAATTTCTGCAAAACATCCATTATGACTCGATACAAGCATTTGACTCGAACAAACAAACATATATATCTTTTAGTTAATTGTTATTCTCATGTTTACGTTTCTTTTGAAAATGTGTGTAATCCTCCCTACACTTATCCCTTATGTAAAATACCTTTATATGCAATTAAGACGAGGTTAAAAACAAAATAAAGCATTTTTACAAATTTAAACATGAGGATAAACAATTAATAAAATATATAAGACACTAACAAGCAAACAATTAAGCATGGGTTGCCTCCCCCGAAGCGCTTTTCTTTATTTAAGAGTCTTGTAGCTAGACTCATAGTCGTGCTCCTACGTACCGATATACGTAAGTCTATCCTCAACAATGTCGTAAGGATCAAACTTATCATTCAAGTTCCTAGTAGTACGTTCGGTTAAATATGCCTTTTCAAACATCTCACCATCAGGATCATAGATTTGTATCCTAATGTGCCACCTTCCATTACCATCACTAGGCGGTCTATTCCAATCCCACTTGTGTTCGGATTTCTCAACTATCCACTTAATCATGACAAGGTTAACGGGCAAGCTTCCTAGGAACTCGGTCATCTTCCTAAATAGTAAGGCGTCCTCGAACGGGTTCACTTCTATGTCCCTAGCCATTTCTTGTTCTTGGAAAGTTGCTGCACTAGCAAAGGCCTTATCTAGGTAAAAAGGTCTTTGGGGGCCTATGATGTTCTTATCAATCCAAGGTCCATATCTAGAAGGCTCTCTATCCAACCCTATCTCTTGTGGGATTTCCTCATCCTTGTAGTATGTATGCTTTTTAACATCGTAAACGGATCTAGCACTCCCCTCTCCTACCACTATTTTGGACATCTTTCAATCGATGATGGCACTAGCGGTAGCTAAAAATCCTCTTCCAACTAGTAATGGGCATGTCGGGTCCTTATTCATGTCTAGTACATGAAAGTTGGCCAAAAGAGTCAACTCTCCTACATGTACTACCATGTCCTTTATTATTCCTACCGGACGTGCTATACTACCGTCCGCTAGACCTAAGATGGTTTCCGTTGGTTCAATTTTACCTAAGTTAAGGCTTCTATGGAGGGACAACGGAACAAGATTGATGCATGATCCTAAATCGGCTAGAGCATCGAGTGGCTTGGAACTTCCAAGTCTACACGGAAGAGTGAATAGCCCGGGATCGTCTAACTTCTTAGGTAAGTTGTTTCGCACAAAGGCGGACCCATGTTTTCCAAGCCTAAGTTCTAACTCATATTTTTCTTTTAAAGCATTATAATAAGGTGCATGAGCTAAGACTTCAAGAATCGGTTTTTCTTGATGGAGTTCCTTGTACTCCTCCTCTAAACTAGGTTTGGATTCTTGGCTGACGGGTTTCTCAAGAGTAGGCTTTACCAAAGGTGCCGGGCCTTGGTATCTCTTGGATGGCTTGGAACCCTTTTTGATAGCATTTACCGAGTGAACCGTTGGGTGAGAGGGGCATGGATTTGCATTCTCCCATGGTGAACTAGAACATGAAGTCGATGCAATCGAATTCACTTTTGGGTTCTTTATGGTATCACTTGGGAGTGCTCCAACTTCCCGCTCATTGAAGGCTTTTAAGAGGGCATCAAGCTTGGTTGTCATTGATAAGGTTTTAAAAGGTACCATTTTGAGGGGTCATTTAAGTCCTTATTTGATCACTTTTGTATCCGTTATTGCTTAATATCGTTCCTTTTCACTTTTTAGGTCTCGTGAAGGCAAAATGCTGGAATGGCACTTATTTGGACGAAAAGGCGCGAATATATGAAGAAAATGGCCAAAGTTGAAATCGAGACACTCACAGTCGCTGAATGTAGAAGGCGACGGCGTCAGGAGCTATTTGCGACGCCGTCGGAGAATTATTGTGACGGGTCAGAACTCAAAACTCGTGTTTTCAAGAGACGGCGTCTAGTTGTGAAAGAGTAGGCCGTCGCTACTCAGACGGCCTAGATGCGATCCAGACGACGTCAGAAGCTGAAGAGGACGGCGTCACAGACATAAGGTGACGCCGTCGCAAGGTTAACGTGGCCAAGACGAAACCCTAATGGCGGCGACACGACGGCGTCACTAAACATAAGGTGACGCCGTCGCAATTGTAATCTTATATATAGAATCCAAATTTTTCAGTCTTTGTGTGGAGAGTCTTTGGAGTAAAAACCTAAAACCGAACCTAAGGTGTCTTGTACAGTATTTTAGGGTTTTTAACCCTATCTTACACCAAGATAAGTCTTTGCTTCATTAATTCAATTATGTCTTTGATTATTTGTGTGTATGCTTGCATGTTCTCCATGTCCGGCTAATTTATTTGTGTGTTTGCTTAGGAAGTATGAAACTTAATTATTAAATATTGATTGGTTGTTTCTTATCTTAGTTGATTAATGATCTAGTAATGCGATAGGTCATTCGTTGTGTACTTAATGCTTGATTCATCTTTGTGAACCTTAGAGTATGATTACCTGAGTGATTGTAGGCTAAACCATCCGAAGAGCGCCTTAGAGTAGGAGTCTATAATCTCTAAGTGGATTTGTAGACAAGACCCTTTGGTAAGTTCAAAGAGTTAGGGAGAAACGCATACCCTACAACTTTAGAAACACAACGCAACTAGGAATAAGACGTGACACTCAACCATCAATAGGAGATAATTAAGGAGTAATACAAACTAAGTAAACACATCTTTAAACTATCATACGAGCACACATTAATTAGACATAGACTCCCACAACCTTAGTTTAGATAATTAGATAATAGTAGAGTAATCGGTAGAAATACCAACCCCCCAAATCCAATACCCAAGATTCGTACCTTTCCATTTTCATAAAATATAAAAAGATAAAAAATAATCTTCCTCAACCTTAACCTTAGCGTAGTAACTCCCTACTAGCATTCCTATTCCCCTAGAGAACGATATCAATACCCGTGGCTTACCCTAATTACTACACTACAACGATTAGGTTCACTGCCTAGGGTGTTATAAAACTTGCTCGAAGAAAAGGAAGTTCCTTTGACCCCGAACGACGCGTGTAGCGTTATCAGTCATCTCGCTTTGTTTTTGCTTAAAATCGGCTTCAAGCTTATTCAATCGAGTTTCTTGGGATGACAAAAATCTAGATGCAATTGCCTCAAGATTAGTGGGGTTTCCGGTATTAGAAGAATTGAACCTAGTAGGCGAACTAGATGAGCTTTGGGGCGTGCATGAGTTTTGGTTCCACTTAAGGTTAGGGTGATTTCTCCATGAGGGGTTGTATGAGTTTCCTAAGTTGTTTTGTTCGAGTTTGAAAGTGTACCACTTCTCTCCCGCTTCGTCGGTATGTATGGAGGCGTAGTCCGCAAAAGCTTGTTCGGAGAGCCTTGTGCAATCACGAGTGTCATGGGGACCATTGCATAACTCACAAGGTAGAGTGATTTGATTCACTTGTCGTGAGGATTTAGGATTTTCGTAGGAACTCATGAGGAATTTAACTTGATCTTCAAGTTCGATCATCCTACGGTCGGAAGGAGGCAAGGAGATTGCCTTAACGGTTTTGGGCAGCTCACGGGGGTCATCCCAACTTTTGTTGTCATAGAGGGCGAGGTCCTCTATTATTTCCCATGATTCTTCTGCGGTGAGATCACTAAGTTTTCCACCGGCCGCTTGGTCTATGGATCGCTTAGTGGGGAAGTTGACATGATCATAAAAGATTTGAACTTGGAGCCAAAGATCAATGCCGTGATGAGGGACTTTATGAAGTAAGTCCTTGAATCGGGTCCATGCTTCGTAGAGAGATTCACCCTGACGTTGTTGGAACATCAAAATGTCATTCCTAAGCTTAGTGGTTCTCCCCGGTGGGAAAAATTGAGCAAGGAAGCGAGAAGTAAGATCATCCCAACTTGAGATGGAGCCGGCGGGAAGTCGCTCAAGCCAATTACTAGCTTGGTCCCGCAGAGAGAATTGGAAGAGACGCAGGCGCGTGGTCTCCCGAGTAGTAGCATCAAGGTCGATGGAATCAACGATTTTGAGGAAATCCCTCAGATGCTGATTTGGATCTTCGGAATGAAGTCCATGGAATGCACATCCGCTTTGCACCAACCGGATGGTGTCGGATCGCAGGGCCGTAGTTTGGGCTTGGTCGGGAAGCTCAATGGTGTTCCTATAGCCTAGGTGGCTTGGTCTCGAGTATTCACCAAGAGTACGGGCTCTTGGCGGGTCATTTGGTGGTATGTTGATGAATGGTAGTGGGTTATCACCTTCCATGATGAAAAGTGATGGGGTTACGAACAAAGGTTACGAAGAAGGGGGATAGACTAAGAGAAAGCTAAAAATTGAGAAAAAATTTACTTGATAGGAATCAAGCAAAGAACCTAAACGATGTGGACTACTAACTAGCTATTTTATTCCCCGGCAACGGCGCCAAAAACTTGATAACGCTACACGCGTCGTTCGGGGTCAAGGAAACTTCCTTTTCTTCGAGCAAGTTTTATAACACCCTAGGCAGTGAACCTAATCGTTGTAGTGTAGTAATTAGGGTAAGCCACGGGTATTGATATCGTTCTCTAGGGGAATAGGAATGCTAGTAAGAAGTTACTACGCTAAGGTTAAGGTTGAGGAAGATTATTTTAGTATTTTTATATTTTATGAAATGGAAAGGTACGAATCTCGGGTATTGGATTTGGGGGGGGGGGGGGGGGTTGGTATTTCTACCGATTACTCTACTATTATCTAATTATCTAAACTAAGGTTGTGGATAGTCTATGTCTATTGTTGTGTGCTCGTATGATAGTTAAAGATGTGTTTACCTAGATGCTACTACTCCCTAGTTATCTCCTATTGTTGGTTGAATTGTCACGTCCTTATTCTTAACGCGTTGTGTTTTCTAAAGTCGTAAGGTGTGCATTCCCTAACTCTTTGAAGTCACCTTTAAGTGTAGTAAACAAAATCCACTAGGTCATTCATAAACTAACTTTGAGGTTATCTTTGGGTTTAGTAAACGAAATCCATTAAGTCATTCATAAACTATCAAAGATTTATCAAGTATTAAACACAACGATAGCCTAGTCGCACTCCTAAGCCAATTACAATTAAGATAAGAGACAACCTAACAATAATTAACAACTAGGTTTCATATATCTAAGCAAACACACAAGTAATTTAGCCGGACATGGTAAACATGCAAGCATACACACAATCAATCAAACATAGGATAGACATAATGATAAATTGAATATATGGATTAAGATATAATCAACAAACCATTACAAGATGTTTTTGGAGTGATTGAAACCTTCAAAGTTGCTAGAAAAACACCTATCTAATCCCTGGAATCGGAGTTAGGGTTTAGAGCCTACAAAAAGTGAAGTTATAATGTTATATTTATAGGAAGATTTTCTGTCGGCAAAGAGCGACGGCGTCACACCTAAAGAGTGACGGCGTCACGACCATTTTTTCACCAAATTGTAGATTTTCTCGTTCCGGTCGCGTGGGCTTTTGAACTACTTAAATCCGAGTTCGTATGCAAAAGTTATGGCCAAAACAGTATCAGCTACTTCGCGTGCATCTTTTAGCTTGTGACGGCGTCACCTTATGCCTGTGACGCCGTCCCCTTCAATCTTTTAAAACCTGAAGCCGTCACTTGTAAATAAGCAATTTGGCTACTGAGCCGTCACAAAAGTTCTCCGACGGCATCGCAGATTAAGCAGTGACGCCGTCCCCTTGTAATTTAGCAGCTTGAGTGTCTCGATTCTTGACTTTGGCCATTTTCTTCATATATCTGCGCCTTTTCATCCAAATAAGTGCCATTACAGCAGTTTTCCTTCAAGAGACCTAAAAAGTGAAAAGGAACGATATTAAGCAATAACGGATACAAAAGTGATCAAATAAGGGCTTAAACGACCCCTCAAAAAGGTACATTTTAAAACCTTATCAGTACACAATCTCTCTCCCCTGATGATTACGTTCACATCGAAATCATCACACACTTGTGTACTTCTTTTATCTTCAGAAACTAACTCTTCCATCTCTTCCCCCACATAGTTTCTCTGCGGTAATGACATTAGTCTTCCGGGGATATCTTCAATCACTTAGAAGTATTAAGCTCATCAAGTTTACTCGCGTTTAGATGCGTGTCTCCTTCCCCCTTGCTGGTTTTGATACTTCAGAATCATCAACTCTTTATAAGCCCAAACACTTGAAATCTTGTGAGAAGAATACCATTGAATCTGTGAGAATCAACTTGCTGAAGAAAGAATGTGAGCAAGTCTAATTTGGGATTAAGTTTGACATTTCACTCTCCCCCAATTAATGCTCTCCCCTAAACCGACAATCTGTTTGATAAATGCCCAGATTAAGAAGAAGTCTTTAGATCATCAAATGCAACTCGTCTTTAGTCTTCTAACATGTAGCAGAAAATGTAGAACAGACTGTAGACTCAACCTGCTTCAAGATTTTCCATTTGGGGAATAGAGTGTTAACATCTTTAACTCACCAAATGCATTCCCGTTAACTTACATATAGCAAATCCCCTTAACTAAAATCCCTCCCAATCAAACAAGAACAGAAAGATGTTCATCAAGGAAATCAACCTCGCAACTGGAAGCACATTGTCGTTAAGCTCATCAGTCCGTGAGAAGATGTCAACCAACGACTCTTAGAAGAACACTTTTTCTTCGTTAATCTGTTGGTCATAATCTGTTCTCTGTTAGTCAATTCTGTGATTCTGATCTAGAGGTGGCCTTTAGAAAACATACATGCTTCGTTAGAGAACTAGATGGTGTTGATCTTTTGAAAGGAACACGTTGAACTAATCTGTACACCATCATCTCTATCGAAGACATGATGAAGATGACCCGACAAGACGAAGCTCGATTCTTCCATGAGTTAGGAGCCGTATGACCATATATTCTCAAATATAACTCAACATGTAGAATTATCATACTTCTTCTCCCCCTCAAGAATTGCATACGGAGATGCCATTCTTGATTAAACAAGTGAATATCTTTAAAATGTAGTCTCTTCACACTTCTCCCCCTTAAGGTAGCATATGATGTCGCCATCGTCATTATAATTGAGCAAGTGGAATAAGAAGACAATCAACAGTAATTCGGTTCACTTGATGACTGAAGGCGCATGGAAAAAGCATGAAGCATGTTGATGAGAATGGTCATAATTGAGAAGATTTCTTTTCTTCAGAAGATAAAGCGCACTGAAGCGTACTTTTTTCTTTTCTTTGAGGTACAAGGCTTGAACTGTCGTGTTCAAAAGTCATAATCTCTCTCTTTTCATCTACTCTTGGCAAACTTATAATCAACCTCATTATCATTCAGTAGGCTCTTTGTCGTGACAACAAATTAAGAAAACCCAATATGATGAATTTGACCTTAAAGTAAACTAACCCCGAACTCGTGACTTAAACTTGCACATATGTAACAAAGAGCGGTGCCGAGAATTCATCCTCCATTGAATCTCTAAGTACTTTATACTCTTCATCCAACCAACCATCAAGTATAAGACGTACATCACCTCTTGAAAATCCACAATTAAATGTGACACTGAGCACTACAACGTAACTCCTTAAAGTAATAGTTATTTTGTGGTGGTAAGAGCCCAATTCCCCCAAGTGGTAAAAGAAAAAGAAAAAGTCACCCAAAAATAACTAGATTTCCAAGTCTTCATTTTTGAAAATATTAAAAGCTCGAACAAGGATCTTGAAGAATCTTCATCCAACCATCCCCGATACCTTCAGATACTAAGTACACTTGCCCGTGACATTTCACTTCAACCTCAAATAGATAATACTGAATTAACGCCGTTGTCATATCTTGAAGTTAAACACTCAAATCTAGCCTCCTTTGACGTTTTAAGTGAACTATGATAATGGTTTCATCCCGACCATGGTTAAAAGCACATAACCCAGTAAACTTTGAAATAACCAAACTGCCAAGAAGACAATCCAAACAATCACCCAATTCATGAAGTACACCCTTTTATCCCTTCTTCGAAGAAGAAACCGTAGCATCAACTTCAGATATACACTTTCCATTCTCAAGAATGGTTCCATCATTACGGGATTTTACAATTCTATGGTTTAAACCGAGAAATAGTTACTTTCGCGGGATTTTACAAAACCAAGAATAAACCGTAAGATAGATCCAGAAATGCACATTACTTTAACCGGGATGTTTTCATTGTCACGGAATTTTACAAGTCTATGATTTAAACCGAGAAATAGATTCTTTCGCGGGATTTTACAAAATCAAGACTAAACCGTAAACAATGTCAGTTTGAATGTATTATGTTAGGATCCAAATATTATTGTGTTTGATGATTCGGGTGGTCTTGGATGATCAAAATACATGTTATCCATTTTAGAGAGAGAAAGTAGAGAGAGGGAGATTTCTTGGTAGAGACTTGGTTCACAAATTGAATGTTAGATTATGAGAAAAGCTCCACCCCTTCCATGGATGGAAGGGGTATTTATAGTTATAGAATACACGACCTCCTATCGGCCTGTAGATCAGGTATACAGTGGGTAAAGACCCGTCCTTCCTCCACGGTGTTACACTACGCTAAAATACGCTACAAACTAACTAATTAACTACTAAACAACGTAAATAACTACAACTCTACGAGCTAACTTATGCTAGAATATAATTGGGGTGACCGACACTTTAACATGGAATTTCCAATTCCTAACAATCTCCCCCTAAGGGAGGTCACCCCATGAAATACATTTTGAATCTTAGCATTCTATTCTTGACTTCATTCTTGAGCTCGTAGACTTGAATTCTTCAACTTCTGCAATCTTTGTGCTTTAGTAGCGATTCTTCAAATTCCGCATTGATTTGTACTTTAAGTGGAGGCCTTTAACTGATCCACATCTTTGATGATCTTCGAGCTTTCTTTGAGATCATCAGCCACAGTAAATCTCTGGATCACCCTTTATTGTGTTGCCATCATGTGAAGTTGTGTCTTTCGGACCGACATGCTCACACTTTTGAATCATGACATCTTTCCATCAGAGTGGCGGAAGCTTTACTGGTTCATGATATTTGCAGCAGCGTAGCAGAAGCATAGTATAAAAATATCATAACCAGGTTATGTAGATATGCACCAGTCATGATTTATTCAATTAAGTATGGATGCTGTGAGCATGCGGCTTTGGATTGACGTCTCAATTCTGATCAGCTACAACCGTCCAAATGTACCTGCAAACAACAGTTAGCAATAAAACACACGAAAGTGTCTTTGATCACTTTCGTTGAATTGAGGTACACGGCCCACGGTTCCCCGTTGATCAGTACAAGTACTTCCTGTGATCAGGTAGGATTCCTAAGAATCTCCTTGACAGGGTTTCGCAGCTGTTCTAGCTGTTCTCAAACCGGAACGTCTCAAAGAAGACAACACGGAGTGAGTGAACCAGCAAATTGAGATTCACTGATTGATGGAAAATGATTTGAAAAACAATCGTGTATTGCTTGAAGAAAGAGTTTTGCAATACGACGAAGGTTTTATAAGAAAGATCAATTTTCAATCAAAAATACTTTTTGTATTTGAAAATAGTACACATTCAATGTGCTAGAGAAAAGAAGAGATTCGCACATCGAATGGTTTTTCCAAAAGTACTTTTTCAATCAGAGATACTTTTTGTGTTTGAAATATGAGTACACATTCGACGTGCTAGAGAAAAGAAGATTTGCACATCGAACGGTTTTTCCAAAAGCATTCGTCAATTCCATTCCTGGACCAAGGTTGATTCAAGAGTGAATCGCCCCATCGTTTCTGTCCAATTGTCACAAGCTTGATCTTTAGAAATGATCTCACATGTCACCCACCAAGAGCTTGTTTGATGTTGGCTCTAGAAGGATTTCCAACTTCATTGTGAATATTTTTACATATCACTTGGATGTTCTGGCAATACCACAAGGATAATGCGTAGGACTCTTAATATATTCTTACTTTCCACATTGTGTGAAACAGCAAGTCTTCATTAATTTTGTGTCCTAATGAGATATTGTGGATGATCTCTTGGCTCTAGACTCAATAGTGCACATTTGGTTCCTATGCCGGAGACTAGGGAGACGGTCTCCTTCTTCAATATCAACAATCTCTAAGAGAAAGTCGATAGATTATGTCGGTTCCCCGTGAGAATGAAACAAGCCCTTTTAAGAGGAACTTGAGTAGCTTGGGAAGTATTGTGACAATTCGTATTTTCAGGTCATTCTCAAAACATTACTCATGTTTCATTATTTATCATTTATCGTGAACTAGGTTTACGAGCATCAAATTCACGTAACCGTAATGGTTTAGCTGTGAATTCATGATCATATCATCGAGGTCATTTGATATAGACTAAGTTTAGTCTACATTTCATTAACATCAATAACATCATTCCATATCGGTTCATGCATGGTTTTGCATTTTACCTTAAACGCGTAATTTTCATATTAAATAAACGTTATCGCGTAATTAATTATTTTGAACAATTGATCTATAAATTCCAAAAATTATTCCGATATATTTTTATACTCATATTAAGTTATAAAAATAATATTATGAGTTTACCCAGAGTTTTAAATTTATTTCGTATATAAATTGTTATATTTATATAACTACGACGGTTTTATTAAATAATATACGATAGTTATTATATCACTCAAATTTTTGCAAGAAATGTATTTTTATAATTTTTATGACCTAAATATATTTTATCTTGACCCGTGAAAATTCATTTTTATCCAACGCTACCCTAAATATTCACAAGTGACTACAACTTACCACTTAACTTCAAATATCTTACAAGTTATTACACTTATACATTTAGAAAGAAAAAAAAAACAATATGAAAGAATGAATAAACCCCCCTTGTCGACAAGGGGGGATGAGTCACAAGAGATTTAGCAAAATATCTCTTATACATATACATTATTATACATATACTTCATTTCTTTTTCATTTGCAAAACTAGACCAAGTTTCCATCTTGCTTTTCTCTCAAAATATACGGCAGCCAAGGGATCAAAGAAAGGATCACTCCAAGTTTTCAAGACAAATATAATTACACACTAGTATCATTTGTTGTTAAGGTTTTGTAATACAAACCTCAAGTGATTAGGAAAAACCTTTTGTCCATAAACCTCATCATATCACTAGTAAGCATTCATATTCATATTTTTATTTCACATTCATTTTTATGGTCATATCATTTTATTTGAGAAACATGCAAGTCTCATGATATTTATACCATTTTTAAGGTTTTTAAGGTTTTTATGTGCTAAATATATATAATCCATCCTATAATTACTCCTTGTTATATATTTGTTTTGGTGATGCCTAGGAACCCATGACACCCTAAGAAGGTGTATGGTAGGATCAGAATAGCTTCGGAGTTGTTTTGAAATGGGTTAGAATAGGTTTTGCGCGAGAAAAACTCATTTCGACAACTTTATATAGTGGTCTGATCTTAATTTGAAAATCTGGAAAAATCCGACAGTTGGTAAAATATTTTGGGTTAGATATTTGGAAAATATACTTTAAAATGAAAACGTGACCGCTTGAACGGGTTAAAACGGAGTTATAACGAAGAAGTTATGCTATTTTCAAGTTAACGACGAAACTATTTTTCCGGAAAAACTGACCTGCTGTTACTAATCGTTGAACTGATAAAATTTTATAACCAACTGACCCTTGAAAGTATTTTTACATGAAACTAGACTCAATTATCTTCGAAATGACGGGTGGCTCGACTCGTGATGATTTACGGTTAAAAAGATATGATTTTTCCAAGTTTGTTCTCCAAATTTGTTCTCCAAAAATTACTTCTCCAAATTTCTTTTCAAGTTGTTCTCCAAACGGGTCAGGAAATGGCCATGTTGAGGGTCGTTTTTAACATTGATGGGATGCTCTTTATAAAAAGATGTCTTCTAATAAAAGTAAGTTCGCCAAGCATATTTTTCAAAATGTCCAACCGTTCGTCAAGCGGAGTTGTAACTAGTAAAATACGGTCACTCAAACTTTGCCGAAAGTTACCTTCAGCAACATTTTGGGTACAAGTACCCTACTTCACCTATGTTTTTCTCCATGATCGAGACCTCTATGATAAAAACTTACACACTAAAACTTTGAGATAATGATACAAGCTTCCCAAAACCGTTGAGTTCGTTTCCTAACACTCGACGTGCACCATTTTACGACTAGCTTTTCGAGGCCGTTTTAGTCACTTTCATGAAATTTTCAATGATATTATTTTACGACGAAAAGTTATAATTTCACAATAAATCACTAAACGACTATCGTAGGAGGTTGTTTCAACGTAAATACTTGTAAAGTATTTTATAAAATGACGATATGTTGTAAACATATATTTCGACGATAAACATTATCTTCAAAATTCACAAGTGGTATAAATATCATCCGAATTGCATGCATAACATTACATCATAACTTATTATGTATCATATCATTCATAATAGGTCAAGTTTAGTGATTCACGCTACATTTCGGTGTACTCACTTTTGCCATCGCATCTTTGTCCAAGTGAGTTTTCATAGCCCCTACTTTTATATGTTTTGAACTATTTTGGGGGAGATACATGCTTAACTATTTTTCACAAGTACTTTAGATTTTAAGGATAATTTCTATCATGATCACCATTGTTTCAAAACTGAATGTTGTACTATATTAGTTGTTTTTGTTTGTTTGGTATAGTTCTACGTCGTATAAAGTTCTATGTCAATTGACTACTGATACATCGTCGTATAAAGTTCTATGTCAGTTGACTACTGATACATCGTCGTATAATGTTCTAAATCAGTTGACTACTGATATATTGAGTCATGTACTATTGATTATGTGCTATAGTTCTACATCGTATAATGTTCTAAATCAGATGACTACTGATAAATTAAGTCATGTGCTATTGATTATGTGTTATTTGTCCTACGTCGAGTTAGGTACTATTGTGAATTCATTTGACATCATGTGCTTGAACATAAACTATACATATTTTGGCAGTGGGTTGTGAACACACAGGTTGCAAGTTTTGTATGGGTGGAACTTGGAACTGAGTGGATTTACAATGCCTTTGCTGCATAAACGATTTTGAAGGATTTTACATTTCAACGCAAACTCTATGAACTCACTCAACCTTTGTGTTGACACTTTTTAGCATGTTTTATCTCAGGTATCTAAGGCATACACTTCATGGCATGCATGTGGACATATCATAGAGTCGCGGTGACGACGCGTCTTACTTGGGTTTTATGAACTTTAAAAAAATCGTTTGACTTATAACAAACTTATTTCCGCACTTAGTAACTTTCATTTGGGACCTATCTTTGTAACTCTGAATGTTTTTATTAAATCAAGCGATGTATTTTCCAAACGACACTTTAGGTCGTTCAATATAACTGTGATTGTGATGCTATGACAGTCTATCCCCAGGAATTCCATTCCGCTGCAAAAACAGGTAATTTGGGGGTGTGACAGATTGGCATCAGAGCTTCGGTTATAGAGAACTAGGTTGCATCATTGACCCTAGACTATAACTACATCATCATAGCATCTCATCATTTCATCATAAGTGCATGTTCACTTTACATGCGGTTTATACGTACATTTTTCGAGTTATTTACTTTCGTTTCAAAACGATTGTTACATGGATGCCTTCAAATACTCATTCCATTATCCTTTCTTCATACTCTAATGTGGAGAATGCCTTGTCATTCCCTATCACAATTTTAATATCAGCTGATTCATCACCGATAACGTCGAATGCCGAGATAAAACCTTTAAGTAGGGCGAAGTCACTCTCACTCCTTTGTTTCACCACTAACATGTTGAGTTACACGCTATTCACACATTAAGTCACTAAACCATCATACATTTGAAGCACTTACAACATCTCATAACTCATCCTTTGGGAACCCGTCGATCATTTTGAAAAATAACCTCAAACTTATCACCTCACATCACATCTCTTTAGAGCGCTTATTCTTAACATAGGACTTTGCTACGTCTCACCTTTCCTCTTATTTTGAAGAGTTATGGCACCGAAGAAAGCTGCACCAGAAATGACACCAGCTGCTATCCAAAGGTATATAGAGGATAGTATAGCCGAGGCACTAAGGAAAGAGCGAGCAACGGTAACTGCTGCTGCCGAGGCCGCGGCTGCTGCTGAAGCTGCTAGACTTGCTGCTGCTGCAGGAATTGCAGGAGGGTCTGGGGTTAGAAGTTGTTCGTATAAGGATTTTAAAAGTGGAGATCCTACTAAGTTCAAGGGTACTGAAGGGGCAACTGCCATGGTTAGATGGTTCGAGAAAATGGAGTCTGTGTTTCTGTTATGTAATTGCCCGGAGGATAGCAAGGTTAAGTTTGCTACGAGTACACTACTGGATGGGGCAATGTCGTGGTGGAATTCATATGCTCAGCCAATGGGAATGGAAAATGCTTTCAAGCTTACTTGGGAGCAATTCAAAGGGTTTCTAACGAAGAAATATTGTCCGCGTACGGAGGTGAAAAAGTTAGAAACCGAATTCTATGAACTGGTAACTATTGGGTATGACATTGATACTTACATTCAAAGGTTTCAAGAATTGGCCGTGTTATGCCCATCTATGGTTTCGGATAACGAAAAACTACTAGAGGCTTTCATTGGAGGACTTCCCGATATTATTCAAGGTGATGTGATTTCCTCTGATCCGCAAACAATTGAAGAATCTATTCGAGTATCTCAAAAGCTCATGGCACAAGTAGGAAAGAGAGGAAACATTACCAACCGCAACCGTAACAACAATACCAACAACCGCATCAACTACAACAACAACAACAACGATGATAACCAAATCAACAACAACAAAAGGAAATGGGAAAACGACCAGGGAGGTTATGATAATGACAACCAAAACCGTAACACTAACCATCACCAACAACTGAATAGAAGACAAGAAGTCGCCAGGGTCTATGTTGCTGCACCAACAAAGGGAAGAGCTTATACTGGAAACTTACCACGATGCCACCAATGCACGCTACATCATAATGGTCCATGTGGTATATGCTTTAGCTGTCACAAAGTAGGACACCTTGCTAAGGACTGCAAGGGCAAGGCCATAATTACATGTTTCGGATGTGGGGAGCAAGGACACTATTGGAATCAATGTCCTCAAAGCCAAAGGTAACAATTTGAAGGTACTCATGGGAATGCATACATGTTAGAAGGAGGAGAAGCTCGTCATGGTCTCAACAATGCGGAAGACTGAAGAAGTTCGGAAACTAACAATCTTAAATTTTCCTTATGTACTATGTCGTACTAAGTTATGTCTTCCATCGTATTCGGATCTTATGACTTAAGATGTACTACTTTTGATGAACCACTCGTTGTAAAATATTTTCATTAAGCGTACTTTCTTTTCCTTCTGAATCATTATCACTTACAAGGTTTAGATCTCTGTAAACATCGAGAGTTATAACAACTAAACCGAACGTCACATTATCGTTCCATAATTATACATAGCCTAGCTAACTATGTCTAATTCTGGAGGGATATCGTTCCTTAATTATACATAGCCTAGCTAACTATGTCTAATTCTGGAAGGATCATGTTATGTTGGGAGCAGTTATTTATAAGTCTTAGTGCAAGCAGTGTTTTCACATATTCATAAAAGTCAAAGTGTTATTCACGGAAGATTCATCCACTATTTTCTTTACTATGATGTTTTGTACGCTTTAAATCATCGATAACCATAACGACATCTCTTCATGTCTTCTTTCCTCGTTATTCATCACAAACTCAAAAATTCGATAGACTAACACGAACTGAATTCAGGGATTGAATTCCTTTTTGGTTGGGCGAATGTGACAATTCGTATTTTCAGGTCATTCTCAAAACATTACTCATGTTTCATTATTTATCATTTATCGTGAACTAGGTTTACGAGCATCAAATTCACGTAACCGTAATGGTTTAGCTGTAAATTCATGATCATATCATCGAGGTCATTTCATATAGACTAAGTTTAGTCTACATTTCATTAACATCAATAACATCATTCCATATCGGTTCATGCATGGTTTTGCATTTTACCTTAAACGCGTAATTTTCATATTAAATAAACGTTATCGCGTAATTAATTATTTTGAACAATTGATCTATAAATTCCAAAAATTATTCCGATATATTTTTATACTCATATTAAGTTATAAAAATAATATTATGAGTTTACCCAGTGTTTTAAATTTATTTCGTATATAAATTGTTATATTTATATAACTACGACGGTTTTATTAAATACTATACGATAGTTATTATATCACTCAAATTTTTGCAAGAAATGTATTTTTATAATTTTTATGACCTAAATATATTTTATCTTGACCCGTGAAAATTCATTTTTATCCAACGCTACCCTAAATATTCACAAGTGACTACAACTTACCACTTAACTTCAAATATCTTACAAGTTATTACACTTATACATTTAGAAAGAAAAAAAAAAACAATATGAAAGAATGAATAAACCCCCCTTGTCGACAAGGGGGGGGTGAGTCACAAGAGATTTAGCAAAATATCTCTTATACATATACATTATTATACATATACTTCATTTCTTTTTCATTTGCAAAACTAGACCAAGTTTCCATCTTGCTTTTCTCTCAAAATATACGGCAGCCAAGGGATCAAAGAAAGGATCACTCCAAGTTTTCAAGACAAATATAATTACACACTAGTATCATTTGTTGTTAAGGTTTTGTAATACAAACCTCAAGTGATTAGGAAAAACCTTTTGTCCATAAACCTCATCATATCACTAGTAAGCATTCATATTCATATTTTTATTTCACATTCATTTTTATGGTCATATCATTTTATTTGAGAAACATGCAAGTCTCATGATATTTATACCATTTTTAAGGTTTTTAAGGTTTTTATGTGCTAAATATATATAATCCATCCTATAATTACTCCTTGTTATATATTTGTTTTGGTGATGCCTAGGAACCCATGACACCCTAAGAAGGTGTATGGTAGGATTAGAATAGCTTCGGAGTTGTTTTGAAATGGGTTAGAATAGGTTTTGCGTGAGAAAAACTCATTTCGACAACTTTATATAGTGGTCTGATCGTAATTTGAAAATCTAGAAAAATCCGACAGTTGGTAAAATATTTTGGGTTAGATATTTGGAAAATATACTTTAAAACGAAAACGTGACCGCTTGAACGGGTTAAAACGGAGTTATAACGAAGAAGTTATGCTATTTTCAAGTTAACGACGAAACTATTTTTCCGGAAAAACTGACCTGCTGTTACTAATCGTTGAACTGATAAAATTTTATAACCAACTGACCCTTGAAAGTATTTTTACATGAAACTAGACTCAATTATCTTCGAAATGACGGGTGGCTCGACTCGTGATGATTTACGGTTAAAAAGATATGATTTTTCCAAGTTTGTTCTCCAAATTTGTTCTCTAAAAATTAGTTCTCCAAATTTCTTTTCAAGTTGTTCTCCAAACGGGTCAGGAAATGGCCATGTTGAGGGTCGTTTTTAACATTGATGGGATGCTCTTTATAAAAAGATGTCTTCTAATAAAAGTAAGTTCGCCAAGCATATTTTTCAAAATGTCCAACCGTTCGTCAAGCGGAGTTGTAACTAGTAAAATACGGTCACTCAAACTTTGCCGAAAGTTACCTTCAGCAACATTTTGGGTACAAGTACCCTACTTCACCTATGTTTTTCTCCATGATCGAGACCTCTATGATAAAAACTTACACACTAAAACTTTGAGATAATGATACAAGCTTCCCAAAACCGTTGAGTTCATTTCCTAACACTCGACGTGCACCATTTTACGACTAGCTTTTCGAGGCCGTTTTAGTCACTTTCATGAAATTTTCAATGATATTATTTTACGACGAAAAGTTATAATTTCACAATAAATCACTAAACGACTATCGTAGGAGGTTGTTTCAACGTAAATACTTGTAAAGTATTTTATAAAATGACGATATGTTGTAAACATATATTTCGACGATAAACATTATCTTCAAAATTCACAAGTGGTATAAATATCATCCGAATTGCATGCATAACATTACATAATAACTTATTATGTATCATATCATTCATAATAGGTCAAGTTTAGTGATTCACACTACATTTCGGTGTACTCACTTTTGCCATCGCATCTTTGTCCAAGTGAGTTTTCATAGCCCCTACTTTTATATGTTTTGAACTATTTTGGGGGAGATACATGCTTAACTATTTTTCACAAGTACTTTAGATTTTAAGGATAATTTCTATCATGATCACCATTGTTTCAAAACTGAATGTTGTACTATATTAGTTGTTTTTGTTTGTTTGGTATAGTTCTACGTCGTATAAAGTTCTATGTCAATTGACTACTGATACATCGTCGTATAAAGTTCTATGTCAGTTGACTACTGATACATCGTCGTATAATGTTCTAAATCAGTTGACTACTGATATATTGAGTCATGTACTATTGATTATGTGCTATAGTTCTACGTCGTATAATGTTCTAAATCAGATGACTACTGATAAATTAAGTCATGTGCTATTGATTATGTGTTATTTGTCCTACGTCGAGTTAGGTACTATTGTGAATTCATTTGACATCATGTGCTTGAACATAAACTATACATATTTTGGCAGTGGGTTGTGAACACACAGGTTGCAAGTTTTGTATGGGCGGAACTTGGAACTGAGTGGATTTACAATGCCTTTGCTGCATAAACGATTTTGAAGGACTTTACATTTCAACGCAAACTCTATGAACTCACTCAACCTTTGTGTTGACACTTTTTAGCATGTTTTATCTCAGGTATCTAAGGCATACACTTCATGGCATGCATGTGGACATATCATAGAGTCGCGGTGACGACGCGTCTTACTTGGATTTTATGAACTTTAAAAAAATCGTTTGACTTATAACAAACTTATTTCCGCACTTAGTAACTTTCATTTGGGACCTATCTTTGTAACTCTGAATGTTTTTATTAAATCAAGCGATGTATTTTCCAAACGACACTTTAGGTCGTTCAATATAACTGTGATTGTGATGCTATGACAGTCTATCCCCAGGAATTCCATTCCGCTGCAAAAACAGGTAATTTGGGGGTGTGACAGATTGGCATCAGAGCTTCGGTTATAGAGAACTAGGTTGCATCATTGACCCTAGACTATAACTACATCATCATAGCATCTCATCATTTCATCATAAGTGCATGTTCACTTTACATGCGGTTTATACGTACATTTTTCGAGTTATTTACTTTCGTTTCAAAACGATTGTTACATGGATGCCTTCAAATACTCATTCCATTATCCTTTCTTCATACTCTAATGTGGAGAATGCCTTGTCATTCCCTATCACAATTTTAATATCAGCTGATTCATCACCGATAACGTCGAATGCCGAGATAAAACCTTTAAGTAGGGCGAAGTCACTCTCACTCCTTTGTTTCACCACTAACATGTTGAGTTACACGCTATTCACACATTAAGTCACTAAACCATCATACATTTGAAGCACTTACAACATCTCATAACTCATCCTTTGGGAACCCGTCGATCATTTTGAAAAATAACCTCAAACTTATCACCTCACATTACATCTCTTTAGAGCGCTTATTCTTAACATAGGACTTTGCTACGTATCACCTTTCCTCTTATTTTGAAGAGTTATGGCACCGAAGAAAGCTGCACCAGAAATGACACCAGCTGCTATCCAAAGGTATATAGAGGATAGTATAGCCGAGGCACTAAGGAAAGAGCGAGCAACGGTAACTGCTGCTGCCGAGGCCGCGGCTGCTGCTGAAGCTGCTAGACTTGCTGCTGCTGCAGGAATTGCAGGAGGGTCTGGGGTTAGAAGTTGTTCGTATAAGGATTTTAAAAGTGGAGATCCTACTAAGTTCAAGGGTACTGAAGGGGCAACTGCCATGGTTAGATGGTTCGAGAAAATGGAGTCTGTGTTTCTATTATGTAATTGCCCGGAGGATAGCAAGGTTAAGTTTGCTACGAGTACACTACTGGATGGGGCAATGTCGTGGTGGAATTCATATGCTCAGCCAATGGGAATGGAAAATGCTTTCAAGCTTACTTGGGAGCAATTCAAAGGGTTGCTAACGAAGAAATATTGTCCGCGTACGGAGGTGAAAAAGTTAGAAACCGAATGCTATGAACTGGTAACTATTGGGTATGACATTGATACTTACATTCAAAGGTTTCAAGAATTGGCCGTGTTATGCCCATCTATGGTTTCGGATAACGAAAAACTACTAGAGGCTTTCATTGGAGGACTTCCCGATATTATTCAAGGTGATGTGATTTCCTCTGATCCGCATACAATTGAAGAATCTACTCGAGTATCTCAAAAGCTCATGGCACAAGTAGTAAAGAGAGGAAACATTACCAACGTCAACCGTAACAACAATACCAACAACCGCATCAACTACAACAACAACAACAACGACGATAACCAAATCAACAACAACAAAAGGAAATGGGAAAACGACCAGGGAGGTTATGATAATGACAACCAAAACCGTAACACTAACCATCACCAACAACTGAATAGAAGACAAGAAGTCGCCAGGGTCTATGTTGCTGCACCAACAAAGGGAAGAGCTTATACTGGAAACTTACCACGATGCCACCAATGCACGCTACATCATAATGGTCCATGTGGTATATGCTTTAGCTGTCACAAAGTAGGACACCTTGCTAAGGACTGCAAGGGCAAGGCCATAATTACATGTTTTGGATGTGGGGAGCAAGGACACTATTGGAATCAATGTCCTCAAAGCCAAAGTCAACAATTTGAAGGTACTCATGGGAATGCATACATGTTAGAAGGAGGAGAAGCTCGTCATGGTCTCAACAATGCGGAAGACTGAAGAAGTTCGGAAACTAACAATCTTAAATTTTCCTTATGTACTATGTCGTACTAAGTTATGTCTTCCATCGTATTCGGATCTTATGACTTAAGATGTACTACTTTTGATGAACCACTCGTTGTAAAATATTTTCATTAAGCGTACTTTCTTTTCCTTCTGATTCGTTATCACTTACAAGGTTTAGATCTCTGTAAACATCGAGAGTTATAACAACTAAACCGAACGTCACATTATCGTTCCTTAATTATACATAGCCTAGCTAACTATGTCTAATTCTGGAGGGATATCGTTCCTTAATTATACATAGCCTAGCTAACTATGTCTAATTCTGGAAGGATCATGTTATGTTGGGAGCAGTTATTTATAAGTCTTAGTGCAAGCAGTGTTTTCACATATTCATAAAAGTCAAAGTGTTATTCACGGAAGATTCATCCACTATTTTCTTTACTATGATGTTTTGTACGCTTTAAATCATCGATAACCATAACGACATCTCTTCATGTCTTCTTTCCTCGTTATTCATCACAAACTCAAAAATTCGATAGACTAACACGAACTGAATTCAGGGACTGAATTCCTTTTTGGTTAGGCGAATGTGACAATTCGTATTTTCAGGTCATTCTCAAAACATTACTCATGTTTCATTATTTATCATTTATCGTGAACTAGGTTTACGAGCATCAAATTCACGTAACCGTAATGGTTTAGCTGTGAATTCATGATCATATCATCGAGGTCATTTCATATAGACTAAGTTTAGTCTACATTTCATTAACATCAATAACATCATTCCATATCGGTTCATGCATGGTTTTGCATTTTACCTTAAACGCGTAATTTTCATATTAAATAAACGTTATCGCGTAATTAATTATTTTGAACAATTGATCTATAAATTCCAAAAATTATTCCGATATATTTTTATACTCATATTAAGTTATAAAAATAATATTATGAGTTTACCCAGTGTTTTAAATATATTTCGTATATAAATTGTTATATTTATATAACTACGACGGTTTTATTAAATACTATACGATAGTTATTATATCACTCAAATTTTTGCAAGAAATGTATTTTTATAATTTTTATGACCTAAATATATTTTATCTTGACCCGTGAAAATTCATTTTTATCCAACGCTACCCTAAATATTCACAAGTGACTACAACTTACCACTTAACTTCAAATATCTTACAAGTTATTACACTTATACATTTAGAAAGAAAAAAAAAAACAATATGAAAGAATGAATAAACCCCCCTTGTCGACAAGGGGGGGTGAGTCACAAGAGATTTAGCAAAATATCTCTTATACATATACATTATTATACATATACTTCATTTCTTTTTCATTTGCAAAACTAGACCAAGTTTCCATCTTGCTTTTCTCTCAAAATATACGGCAGCCAAGGGATCAAAGAAAGGATCACTCCAAGTTTTCAAGACAAATATAATTACACACTAGTATCATTTGTTGTTAAGGTTTTGTAATACAAACCTCAAGTGATTAGGAAAAACCTTTTGTCCATAAACCTCATCATATCACTAGTAAGCATTCATATTCATATTTTTATTTCACATTCATTTTTATGGTCATATCATTTTATTTGAGAAACATGCAAGTCTCATGATATTTATACCATTTTTAAGGTTTTTAAGGTTTTTATGTGCTAAATATATATAATCCATCCTATAATTACTCCTTGTTATATATTTGTTTTGGTGATGCCTAGGAACCCATGACACCCTAAGAAGGTGTATGGTAGGATTAGAATAGCTTCGGAGTTGTTTTGAAATGGGTTAGAATAGGTTTTGCGCGAGAAAAACTCATTTCGACAACTTTATATAGTGGTCTGATCTTAATTTGAAAATCTGGAAAAATCCGACAGTTGGTAAAATATTTTGGGTTAGATATTTGGAAAATATACTTTAAAACGAAAACGTGACCGCTTGAACGGGTTAAAACGGAGTTATAACGAAGAAGTTATGCTATTTTCAAGTTAACGACGAAACTATTTTTCCGGAAAAACTGACCTGCTGTTACTAATCGTTGAACTGATAAAATTTTATAACCAACTGACCCTTGAAAGTATTTTTACATGAAGCTAGACTCAATTATCTTCGAAATGACGGGTGGCTCGACTCGTGATGATTTACGGTTAAAAAGATATGATTTTTCCAAGTTTGTTCTCCAAATTTGTTCTCTAAAAATTAGTTCTCCAAATTTCTTTTCAAGTTGTTCTCCAAACGGGTCAGGAAATGGCCATGTTGAGGGTCGTTTTTAACATTGATGGGATGCTCTTTATAAAAAGATGTCTTCTAATAAAAGTAAGTTCGCCAAGCATATTTTTCAAAATGTCCAACCGTTCGTCAAGCGGAGTTGTAACTAGTAAAATACGGTCACTCAAACTTTGCCGAAAGTTACCTTCAGCAACATTTTGGGTACAAGTACCCTACTTCACCTATGTTTTTCTCCATGATCGAGACCTCTATGATAAAAACTTACACACTAAAACTTTGAGATAATGATACAAGCTTCCCAAAACCGTTGAGTTCGTTTCCTAACACTCGACGTGCACCATTTTACGACTAGCTTTTCGAGGCTGTTTTAGTCACTTTCATGAAATTTTCAATGATATTATTTTACGACGAAAAGTTATAATTTCACAATAAATCACTAAACGACTATCGTAGGAGGTTGTTTCAACGTAAATACTTGTAAAGTATTTTATAAAATGACGATATGTTGTAAACATATATTTCGACGATAAACATTATCTTCAAAATTCACAAGTGGTATAAATATCATCCGAATTGCATGCATAACATTACATCATAACTTATTATGTATCATATCATTCATAATAGGTCAAGTTTAGTGATTCACACTACATTTCGGTGTACTCACTTTTGCCATCGCATCTTTGTCCAAGTGAGTTTTCATAGCCCCTACTTTTATATGTTTTGAACTATTTTGGGGGAGATACATGCTTAACTATTTTTCACAAGTACTTTAGATTTTAAGGATAATTTCTATCATGATCACCATTGTTTCAAAACTGAATGTTGTACTATATTAGTTGTTTTTGTTTGTTTGGTATAGTTCTACGTCGTATAAAGTTCTATGTCAATTGACTACTGATACATCGTCGTATAAAGTTCTATGTCAGTTGACTACTGATACATCGTCGTATAATGTTCTAAATCAGTTGACTACTGATATATTGAGTCATGTACTATTGATTATGTGCTATAGTTCTACGTCGTATAATGTTCTAAATCAGATGACTACTGATAAATTAAGTCATGTGCTATTGATTATGTGTTATTTGTCCTACGTCGAGTTAGGTACTATTGTGAATTCATTTGACATCATGTGCTTGAACATAAACTATACATATTTTGGCAGTGGGTTGTGAACACACAGGTTTCAAGTTTTGTATGGGCGGAACTTGGAACTGAGTGGATTTACAATGCCTTTGCTGCATAAACGATTTTGAAGGACTTTACATTTCAACGCAAACTCTATGAACTCACTCAACCTTTGTGTTGACACTTTTTAGCATGTTTTATCTCAGGTATCTAAGGCATACACTTCATGGCATGCATGTGGACATATCATAGAGTCGCGGTGACGACGCGTCTTACTTGGATTTTATGAACTTTAAAAAAATCGTTTGACTTATAACAAACTTATTTCCGCACTTAGTAACTTTCATTTGGGACCTATCTTTGTAACTCTGAATGTTTTTATTAAATCAAGCGATGTATTTTCCAAACGACACTTTAGGTCGTTCAATATAACTGTGATTGTGATGCTATGACAGTCTATCCCCAGGAATTCCATTCCGCTGCAAAAACAGGTAATTTGGGGGTGTGACAGATTGGCATCAGAGCTTCGGTTATACAGAACTAGGTTGCATCATTGACCCTAGACTATAACTACATCATCATAGCATCTCATCATTTCATCATAAGTGCATGTTCACTTTACATGCGGTTTATACGTACATTTTTCGAGTTATTTACTTTCGTTTCAAAACGATTGTTACATGGATGCCTTCAAATACTCATTCCATTATCCTTTCTTCATACTCTAATGTGGAGAATGCCTTGTCATTCCCTATCACAATTTTAATATCAGCTGATTCATCACCGATAACGTCGAATGCCGAGATAAAACCTTTAAGTAGGGCGAAGTCACTCTCACTCCTTTGTTTCACCACTAACATGTTGAGTTACACGCTATTCACACATTAAGTCACTAAACCATCATACATTTGAAGCACTTACAACATCTCATAACTCATCCTTTGGGAACCCGTCGATCATTTTGAAAAATAACCTCAAACTTATCACCTCACATCACATCTCTTTAGAGCGCTTATTCTTAACATAGGACTTTGCTACGTCTCACCTTTCCTCTTATTTTGAAGAGTTATGGCACCGAAGAAAGCTGCACCAGAAATGACACCAGCTGCTATCCAAAGGTATATAGAGGATAGTATAGCCGAGGCACTAAGGAAAGAGCGAGCAACGGTAACTGCTGCTGCCGAGGCCGCGGCTGCTGCTGAAGCTGCTAGACTTGCTGCTGCTGCAGGAATTGCACGAGGGTCTGGGGTTAGAAGTTGTTCGTATAAGGATTTTAAAAGTGGAGATCCTACTAAGTTCAAGGGTACTGAAGGGGCAACTGCCATGGTTAGATGGTTCGAGAAAATGGAGTCTGTGTTTCTGTTATGTAATTGCCCGGAGGATAGCAAGGTTAAGTTTGCTACGAGTACACTACTGGATGGGGCAATGTCGTGGTGGAATTCATATGCTCAGCCAATGGGAATGGAAAATGCTTTCAAGCTTACTTGGGAGCAATTCAAAGGGTTGCTAACGAAGAAATATTGTCCGCGTACGGAGGTGAAAAAGTTAGAAACCGAATTCTATGAACTGGTAACTATTGGGTATGACATTGATACTTACATTCAAAGGTTTCAAGAATTGGCCGTGTTATGCCCATCTATGGTTTCGGATAACGAAAAACTACTAGAGGCTTTCATTGGAGGACTTCCCGATATTATTCAAGGTGATGTGATTTCCTCTGATCCGCATACAATTGAAGAATCTATTCGAGTATCTCAAAAGCTCATGGCACAAGTAGTAAAGAGAGGAAACATTACCAACGTCAACCGTAACAACAATACCAACAACCGCATCAACTACAACAACAACAACCACGACGATAACCAAATCAACAACAACAAAAGGAAATGGGAAAACGACCAGGGAGGTTATGATAATGACAACCAAAACCGTAACACTAACCATCACCAACAACTGAATAGAAGACAAGAAGTCGCCAGGGTCTATGTTGATGCACCAACAAAGGGAAGAGCTTATACTGGAAACTTACCACGATGCCACCAATGCACGCTACATCATAATGGTCCATGTGGTATATGCTTTAGCTGTCACAAAGTAGGACACCTTGCTAAGGACTGCAAGGGCAAGGCCATAATTACATGTTTCGGATGTGGGGAGCAAGGACACTATTGGAATCAATGTCCTCAAAGCCAAAGTCAACAATTTGAAGGTACTCATGGGAATGCATACATGTTAGAAGGAGGAGAAGCTCGTCATGGTCTCAACAATGCGGAAGACTGAAGAAGTTCGGAAACTAACAATCTTAAATTTTCCTTATGTACTATGTCGTACTAAGTTATGTCTTCCATCGTATTCGGATCTTATGACTTAAGATGTACTACTTTTGATGAACCACTTGTTGTAAAATATTTTCATTAAGCGTACTTTCTTTTCCTTCTGATTCGTTATCACTTACAAGGTTTAGATCTCTGTAAACATCGAGAGTTATAACAACTAAACCGAACGTCACATTATCGTTCCTTAATTATACATAGCCTAGCTAACTATGTCTAATTCTGGAGGGATATCGTTCCTTAATTATACATAGCCTAGCTAACTATGTCTAATTCTGGAAGGATCATGTTATGTTGGGAGCAGTTATTTATAAGTCTTAGTGCAAGCAGTGTTGTCACATATTCATAAAAGTCAAAGTGTTATTCACGGAAGATTCATCCACTATTTTCTTTACTATGATGTTTTGTACGCTTTAAATCATCGATAACCATAACGACATCTCTTCATGTCTTCTTTCCTCGTTATTCATCACAAACTCAAAAATTCGATAGACTAACACGAACTGAATTCAGGGACTGAATTCCTTTTTGGTTGGGCGAATGTGACAATTCGTATTTTCAGGTCATTCTCAAAACATTACTCATGTTTCATTATTTATCATTTATCGTGAACTAGGTTTACGAGCATCAAATTCACGTAACCGTAATGGTTTAGCTGTGAATTCATGATCATATCATCGAGGTCATTTCATATAGACTAAGTTTAGTCTACATTTCATTAACATCAATAACATCATTCCATATCGGTTCATGCATGGTTTTGCATTTTACCTTAAACGCGTAATTTTCATATTAAATAAACGTTATCGCGTAATTAATTATTTTGACCAATTGATCTATAAATTCCAAAAATTATTCCGATATATTTTTATACTCATATTAAGTTATAAAAATAATATTATGAGTTTACCCAGTGTTTTAAATATATTTCGTATATAAATTGTTATATTTATATAACTACGACGGTTTTATTAAATACTATACGATAGTTATTATATCACTCAAATTTTTGCAAGAAATGTATTTTTATAATTTTTATGACCTAAATATATTTTATCTTGACCCGTGAAAATTCATTTTTATCCAACGCTACCCTAAATATTCACAAGTGACTACAACTTACCACTTAACTTCAAATATCTTACAAGTTATTACACTTATACATTTAGAAAGAAAAAAAAAAACAATATGAAAGAATGAATAAACCCCCCTTGTCGACAAGGGGGGGTGAGTCACAAGAGATTTAGCAAAATATCTCTTATACATATACATTATTATACATATACTTCATTTCTTTTTCATTTGCAAAACTAGACCAAGTTTCCATCTTGCTTTTCTCTCAAAATATACGGCAGCCAAGGGATCAAAGAAAGGATCACTCCAAGTTTTCAAGACAAATATAATTACACACTAGTATCATTTGTTGTTAAGGTTTTGTAATACAAACCTCAAGTGATTAGGAAAAACCTTTTGTCCATAAACCTCATCATATCACTAGTAAGCATTCAAATTCATATTTTTATTTCACATTCATTTTTATGGTCATATCATTTTATTTGAGAAACATGCAAGTCTCATGATATTTATACCATTTTTAAGGTTTTTAAGGTTTTTATGTGCTAAATATATATAATCCATCCTATAGTTACTCCTTGTTATATATTTGTTTTGGTGATGCCTAGGAACCCATGACACCCTAAGAAGGTGTATGGTAGGATTAGAATAGCTTCGGAGTTGTTTTGAAATGGGTTAGAATAGGTTTTGCGCGAGAAAAACTCATTTCGACAACTTTATATAGTGGTCTGATCTTAATTTGAAAATCTGGAAAAATCCGACAGTTGGTAAAATATTTTGGGTTAGATATTTGGAAAATATACTTTAAAACGAAAACGTGACCGCTTGAACGGGTTAAAACGGAGTTATAACGAAGAAGTTATGCTATTTTCAAGTTAACGACGAAACTATTTTTCCGGAAAAACTGACCTGCTGTTACTAATCGTTGAACTGATAAAATTTTATAACCAACTGACCCTTGAAAGTATTTTTACATGAAGCTAGACTCAATTATCTTCGAAATGACGGGTGGCTCGACTCGTGATGATTTACGGTTAAAAAGATATGATTTTTCCAAGTTTGTTCTCTAAAAATTAGTTCTCCAAATTTCTTTTCAAGTTGTTCTCCAAACGGGTCAGGAAATGGCCATGTTGAGGGTCGTTTTTAACATTGATGGGATGCTCTTTATAAAAAGATGTCTTCTAATAAAAGTAAGTTCGCCAAGCATATTTTTCAAAATGTCCAACCGTTCGTCAAGCGGAGTTGTAACTAGTAAAATACGGTCACTCAAACTTTGCCGAAAGTTACCTTCAGCAACATTTTGGGTACAAGTACCCTACTTCACCTATGTTTTTCTCCATGATCGAGACCTCTATGATAAAAACTTACACACTAAAACTTTGAGATAATGATACAAGCTTCCCAAAACCGTTGAGTTCGTTTCCTAACACTCGACGTGCACCATTTTACGACTAGCTTTTCGAGGCCGTTTTAGTCACTTTCATGAAATTTTCAATGATATTATTTTACGACGAAAAGTTATAATTTCACAATAAATCACTAAACGACTATCGTAGGAGGTTGTTTCAACGTAAATACTTGTAAAGTATTTTATAAAATGACGATATGTTGTAAACATATATTTCGACGATAAACATTATCTTCAAAATTCACAAGTGGTATAAATATCATCCGAATTGCATGCATAACATTACATCATAACTTATTATGTATCATATCATTCATAATAGGTCAAGTTTAGTGATTCACGCTACATTTCGGTGTACTCACTTTTGCCATCGCATCTTTGTCCAAGTGAGTTTTCATAGCCCCTACTTTTATATGTTTTGAACTATTTTGGGGGAGATACATGCTTAACTATTTTTCACAAGTACTTTAGATTTTAAGGATAATTTCTATCATGATCACCATTGTTTCAAAACTGAATGTTGTACTATATTAGTTGTTTTTGTTTGTTTGGTATAGTTCTACGTCGTATAAAGTTCTATGTCAATTGACTACTGATACATCGTCGTATAAAGTTCTATGTCAGTTGACTACTGATACGTCGTCGTATAATGTTCTAAATCAGTTGACTACTGATATATTGAGTCATGTACTATTGATTATGTGCTATAGTTCTACGTCGTATAATGTTCTAAATCAGATGACTACTGATAAATTAAGTCATGTGCTATTGATTATGTGTTATTTGTCCTACGTCGAGTTAGGTACTATTGTGAATTCATTTGACATCATGTGCTTGAACATAAACTATACATATTTTGGCAGTGGGTTGTGAACACAGGTTGCAAGTTTTGTATGGGCGGAACTTGGAACTGAGTGGATTTACAATGCCTTTGCTGCATAAACGATTTTGAAGGACTTTACATTTCAACGCAAACTCTATGAACTCACTCAACCTTTGTGTTGACACTTTTTAGCATGTTTTATCTCAGGTATCTAAGGCATACACTTCATGGCATGCATGTGGACATATCATAGAGTCGCGGTGACGACGCGTCTTACTTGGGTTTTATGAACTTTAAAAAAATCGTTTGACTTATAACAAACTTATTTCCGCACTTAGTAACTTTCATTTGGGACCTATCTTTGTAACTCTGAATGTTTTTATTAAATCAAGCGATGTATTTTCCAAACGACACTTTAGGTCGTTCAATATAACTGTGATTGTGATGCTATGACAGTCTATCCCCAGGAATTCCATTCCGCTGCAAAAACAGGTAATTTGGGGGTGTGACAAGTATAGTGCAGTGCGTCACTGGGTCCATGACGTCTTGTCTTCAATACCGGCGTTACCTTAGTAACAACCAGTAGCATATGTATTGAACCCGGTTACTGCCCTAAGGTTGAATTATTGGAGGGCTATTTCTTTTCACCCTTTTCACATTTAATTCTTTTTCATTCTTCAACCCCTTCAGTGCTTACCGAGACTTCATAACTAGAACCTTGTTGGGTTTATTCTAGTACTAGCTCTGCCTCAGTCCGCACTCTTCCCATTTATCATTTTTCTCCTTTTTTCATCATACCTAAGGACTCTACACTATCTAGTGGATTGTCCATGGGTAGATCCCTCCGGTTCTGGCGGGATCGTGGGAACGAATACCTAACCTAACCATCCTTATAACACCATGCATAAAGTAAATTGGTAGGTCTTTTGGTATTGTTCTTTCCTTCATGAAACCAATTGAAAAATCATTTGGAAAATCAATCAAGGTACTTGTGATATAAAATCAAAACATTTTGTACCTTAATTGTTTTGATCATTTTAGAAATGCTCCCCCTCAACATGTGCATATGATATTGAAATTGTTTGGAACATGGAAGCAAGAGTTCTTTGAAATAATTTCTTTGAAATAATTTCATGATCACAATTTTCTTAGAAAAAGCCTTTTGATTTTCTTTGGTAAATTCTCTTCCTCAATATGTGCATAGGATATTTGAAATCATTTTTTCACATAGAGGCAAGAGTTCTTTTGAAGTACATCCACGATTACAAAAGCCAATATAAACCATTCGCTCCTCCTCAATATGTGCATCGATATACGAAAGAGTTTGGCACATATTAGAGAGAACCTGCACTTTGAATCAAAACGATCATCATTTATCAAATTTCATTATTAAATCACAAATTCTCCCCCGATCAAAAATATCAAACCCTTTGAGATTTTGGATCCCAAGTGATTTAATAAGGTTTAGAAAACATGGGAGAATATGTGCCTTGTTTAAATACTCATCTGGTTTTTAGTTAAATGCTCCTCCTCAACATGTGCATTGTATATATGAAATCGTTTGGCACATGGAGGCAGGAGTGCCTTTAAAGGACTAAAACAGATTTGAGATTTAAATCACGATCTCTCCCCCGATCAAAAATATCAAACCATTTGAGATTTGTGATCCCGAATGATTTAAATCATTTAGAAACTTTTAGGGGAAAGACGTGGCAAGATTTAATTTTTGAAATTGACTGAGATGGACCAACTCTAGACATTAAAGATTGTTAGTGTCAGGTATGATAGTTTTTAAACGATCTTTAAGTAAAATAAAACAATTTCACAATCAAACAAGAACAGAAAAAATTTCATTTTGTAAGATCTTTGAGTTTTAAAGAAAATTATACCATGACATAACATTAAATCCTTAGATCACCACTTATTATCGTACACACGGACTTTTTGATGAAATATCATTTGAAAATATTTAATTTGAAATCACTGAAGATTTGACAAAATAAAGTCCGGTTGATTTCAAAACTTTGAATCCGATTCATTTTCAAAACAATATTTTTCCATTTTCAAAACAATATTATTCAAAGTTTTAGAAAAATGGTATCATCACTATTATCCCTGCACAAAGATACGTTAGGTGGTTGAGAAGCTTTTGTTGTTGTTGCTGAGGGTTGGAAGAAAAACCGTCTGCAATTGCAGTGAGACTTCTTACGTTGCATTTTAATGCCAACTGAGGTCAAATTAAGCTCCGTTTCTTCAATCACTTAAAAGAAAACCATCTGCTGATGCAGTGACACCTCTTACGTTGCATTTATGCCAACTCTCCATTGAAGTCCAATTAAGCTCCGTTTCTTCGTTTGTCAACCCAAGATATAGTTACCCTTTCCTTTCGGCATCCAATCATCATCATTTGTGGGATCCGGATCGAGAACATTCTTATATACCAATATACCTGCATACGTTAGTGAACACACATACAGATATATGGTGGTCGACATCACCCAAACAACAATCGACTAATTAAAAGTCAATTCAACATATCAATCAGATCATATATGACATGGGAATTATGTGTTAATCAAACTCTAATCATCTAATCCTAATAATCATATCCTAGGCACCTAGTCCTTCAACGTAGGTTAACTTCATTTTCAATTAAGCATACAGGATAATTAGATAATCTCGTTAGATGATATAGATTTGAAAACATTCTCCCCCTCAATCAATGACTTATTTTTCTGAAAATTTTAAAAGCGCTGAAGTCATTAATTGAGTTTTCAATTTTAATAAAAACTCTGAAACTGATTGTTTTTAAAGCAACTCATTTACCACCATTTTGAAATACAAAAAATATTTTTCTGAAGAATTTTAGACGGAAAAACATTTGTGTAGGAACAGCAGTCCTTCGACATACTTTCCTCATTATGTTTTAGGATAAGTGCACGAAATATTTTCAAAATAGGTTTAGCGCAACACTTTCCTTTCTTGAAGAACGAGTTGCTATCTGAAATAATAGCAAACCATTGTTTAAGCACGGGTTACAGTCTGAAGTAACTGCAAGCCATTTTTTTGAAGCCCGGGTTACAGTCTGAAATAACTGTAAGCCATGGTTTGTGACATGTTTTGAAAAGAAATATTTACACCTTCTGCTTGAACTTCATCTATGGTCCCGTGCCATTATTGAATGACATTTCTAAGACCGTAGATGTTATCGATACCAGAAGACATGTCATAGAAAAACATATTTTTGGTATTTTTTGAAATTTTCTGATTTTTATGGGTTTTTGAAGGTTTTATAATTTTCTATTTTCTTTTTGTTGGTTTTATATTTTTCTATTTCTTTTTGTTGGTTTTATATTTTTGTATTTTGATTTTCGAATAAATATTTACAAGGATAGAATAGATGATATAGTTAAAGAAGATGATGAAACGAGTACCGAGATAAGGATATCGAGCAGCCCCGTTGTAGAAGATAGAAGTCATCATCCCTTAAACATTCACCACCAAAGCTTCCAGGGCTCCAGAATAGAAGATAGAACATGAGCCTTTGAGAAAGAGAGACTTTGGCAGCTTCCCCCCAAACCGAAAATCCTTTAGCTGAGCAGATTCAAAGCTTTCTTTCAAGCTTCTCTTAGTCAGGTGCACAAAGAAGCACACCATTATCATCGAACTTGCTGCTCCTTTTAAGAATAATCACCGTGATTCTTCGTTCGAGGTTATATCATCCAATAGAATACCAGCAACGTATCATCCCACACATAAAACAATCTTCTCAAATTCCTTTTCTACCGACGTCCGAAGCGATCCATTCCAAAAGGTGTCAAGAGACCACTTCCCCCACGTAGTCGAATTGATGCAGTCAGTCTCTTAGACTAGAGCTCACGAACCCGAATACACATATACCCGAAGACAAAGAAACTTATACCATCGAAGTAGCAGATTAAGTCCAATAGCCAAAGAATAACCCCGATGTATACTTTTCTCTCCCCCTGAAGAAAGTGTATGAAGCTCAAGAACCCGAAGTACCCGAATGCCCAAAGAGAGAATGACCGATAACATTAAAGAAGCATGCCGAATCACTAATTATCTCTGCGGGTGACAATCTCTGCCTAAGTGATTATATCTCTGAATCACTGATTAAGCCCTCAAGTAAAACAGCTGAGCATCCCCAATGTACACAATCTCTCTCCCCTGATGATTGTGATAACATCAAAATCATCACACACTTGTGTACCTCTTTCATCTTCAGAAACTAACTCTTCCATCTCTTCCCCCACATAGTTGGAATAAGAACACTAAACGCCTTGATGAGTAAAACCTTGAGTTTCTCTGCGGTCATGACATTTGTTTTCCCGGGATATCTTCAATCACTTAGAAGTATTAAGCTCATCAAGTTTACTCGCCATGATTCAAACCTTGAGTTTCTCTGCGGTAATAACATTTGTCTTCCCGGGATATCTTCAATTACTTTGAAGTATTAAGTTCATCAAGTTTACTCGCGTTTAGATGCTTGTCTCCTTCCCCCTTGCTGGTTTTGACACTTCAGAATCATCAACTCTTTGTAAGCCCAAATACTTGAAATCTTTTGAGAAGAACACTATAAGCACAAATATATCTGTGAGAATCAACTTGCTGAAGCAGAATGTGAGCAAGTCTAATTGGGGATTAAATTTGGCTTTTCACTCTCCCCCAATTAGTGCTCTCCCCTAAACCGACAATCTTTTAATAAATGCCCAGAATAAGAAGAAGTCTTTTGATAATCAAATGCAACTCGTCTTTAGTCTTCTAACATGTAGCAGAGAATGTAGAACAGACTGTAGACTCGACCTTCTTCAAGATTATACAGTTGGGGAATAGATAGTTAACATCTTCAACTCACACCAAAAAGCATCTCACCAAAAAGCATCCCAATTAACTTACATCTTGCATATCCCCTTAGCTAAAATCCCTCCCAATCAAACAAGAACAGAAGGATGTTCATCAAGAAAAACAGCAATCAGGCCTCAACGAACACACAAGATGGTAACACCAAACTACCAATCACATCAAACAAGAACAGAGAGATTGTTCGGAATCATCATGTTGATGTATACGTGAAGCATTAACCAGAAGCACTTTGTCGATAAACTCATCAATCCGAGTGAAGATGTCAACCAACGGCTCTTCGAAGAAACACCATGTAAAGATGATCCGATCAGTAGAAGCTCGGTTCTTACATGAGTTTGGAGCCGTTTGACCATTTATTCTCATATATCACTCAACCATGCAAAATTATCACACTTCTTCTCCCCCTCAAGAATTGCATACGGAGATGCCATTCTTGATTAAACAAGTGAAAATCATCCAAATGTAGTCAATTCACACTTCTCCCCCGCAAAATTAGCACAGGATGTTGCCATCGTCATCATAGTTGAGCAAGTGGAATAAGAAAACAATCATCGGTAGTCCGGTTCACTTGATAAATGAAAGCGCGCGGAAAAAGCATGAAGCATGTTGATGAGAATGGTCATTAATGAGAAGATTTCTCTTCTTTCGAAGATAAAGCGCACTGACACGTACACTTTTCTTTTCTTTGAGGAACGAGGCATGAACTGTTGTGTTCATACGTCATAAGAAGATTTCTCTTCTTTTGAAGATAATGCGCACTGAAACGTACACATTTCTTTTCTTTGGAGTACGAGGCATGAACTGAAGTGTTCATACGTCATAAGAAGATTTCTCTTCTTTATAAGATAAAGCGCACTGAAATGTACTGATGAGTGTCTAAATACTCATCATTTTTATACTGTCTAGACTACAAAAACATCTGAAAACACTCAGAAACACATCAAAATGATCAAAATATCACAAATCAGTGTTTTATGTGTTTTAAATGCAAAAATATCAAAATCAGATGAAAAATGATTCAAGTTTGCAAAATTGGCAGTTTTAGTCCCCCAAGTTTTAAAAGTTGTCAAATCTAGTCCCTGGAATTCAAAAATGTGGAATTTTATCATTCAAGGTCCCTGAAATATTCTAAGTTGTAAAAAATGGTCCTTGAATGATTCTTTGGTCAAATGGCATAAAAGGTCCTTAAACTTTGAAAAATTGCAAATATAGTCCTTGGACATTTTAAAATGGAATTTTATGCAAAAGTGGTCCATGTACTATTCATTTATGGAATGTTTGGTCCTTATGAGAGCATTGGAAAAGTGTCAAGTTCAGTCCTCAAATTTTGGTGAAATTACATTTTTGGTCCTTGATATTAATACAAAGCCAAACGGACCCCTTTGTTATTTCAAACCCATGTCCAGCCCAACACCTTTGGCCCAAACCCAACCCCCGTTATATTTAACTCCGGTCAACAAAAGTCAAATCCACCCCAAACGCGCCTAAAAACCACTTCTACTGTAGCTCTCCCTCACCACCACTGAAACACCAAAACCAGTCATGGTTTCCCACTTTTTTCTCACCCCCCCCCCCTTTACCTTGTCCCCTCCACCTCCACTAACACCAAAAGCTCTTAATTGATTGAAACCAAACCCATTAATTCTCAAACCTGCTCAAGAAATATTTGGCGCCAAAAATCCAAGTGGACGGTTTTGATGCATTTCATTGATCCAATGGCTCAGAGATGGTGGGAAAGATTCAGAGGTCAAGATTGAGTCATAAAAGTCTATAAAGAGGAGCTTAGATGTATTGTATCATAGTATCTAGTGTAAAATTTAAGTTTCTATGTCGTTTTAGTCATTTTCAAGTTTCCAGTGTATTTCTTAGCTTCCAAATACTTTCTTAAGTATTTTTAGTGTACTTTTAATCCTTTTCAGTAATAAAATTCAAGTTTCAAGTTCTTATTTCAATTTATGCAGTTTTCATTGAAAAATCTCACAATGTGTTAATGTTGTTGTTAGTTGTTGATAAGGACTGAAATAGCTCATGTAAGCTCCCAAAAAGCTTATTCAAGCTTTTAGAGACCTTAAAATTCAAGTTTAGAAGTTAAACAGAAAAATCACAAAAATACCAATTAAATAGTAGAAAAATCAAAAATCACATGGAGATGGTGTTCACAGCTGGAGCAGGGTAAATCTTGGATGGCCTTGGGTTAGTAGCTTAGTGGTAAGCTAATAGGGGTGATAATTGGTTCTGGTTCTCAGTTTTGAGCTTGGAAGCTTTTGTAAGCCTTTTTGTTCACTTTTGCATATCACTGTTATAGTTGTTCATTAGCTTTAATTTCTGTTTCTTAGTGATCATTAGTTATAGTTAAGTGATAGTAATCATTAAAATCAGTTAGTTGTTCTTTTAAATTTGTAGTTTATTAAAATCTTATTTTGACAGTAAAAATAGCATAATCATCATTAGTGAGTTTTATGTTGATATGGTTGTTGTTTAATGCTTATTTAGTGTTAACATATGATAATACATGGTCTGCAATTAATTACATGTTCTTAATCTGTGAGTTTCTTTGAAAAAGTTTCAAAACAGTCAAATAAATGCTTGTTTGGATTTGAGTAGTAAAACTGTATTAAAGATTGTTTGAGTGGTTGCTTGTTGTTGTCTTGTGTTTCACTTGGTCCAATTAGTTCAAAGAAACCAACTGTCACACCCCCAAAATATCGCAGCGGAACGACAGTGTCATTGGGGTATAACGTCATAGCACAAAGTATGGATACAGAAAACGACCTCTATAATGAGACGTTTTGAAAAGTTTACCATTCGATAAATAAGTTAATGTTTACACCACAAGAAATCACAAGGTTTGATAATACATAAAAAGTTTACAAACATGTCGAATGGTAATTGTTAAAAGCACAAGACTCCAATGTATGCCATGCGACCCAAAAGCTCCATGAAGTGCTATCACCTTAAAACCTGAGATGAACATGCTAAAAAGTGTCAACACAATGGTTGGTGAGTTCATAAGTTTGTGATGAAATGTAAAGCCTTTCAAAAATTGTTTATGCAGCAAAGGCATTGTAAATCCACTCAATTCCAAGTTCCGCCCATACAAAACTTGCAACCTGTGTGTTTACAACCCATTGCCAAAATATAGAATTGTCAATCTTGTTTGTAAGTAGGACATAGGTGCATACGATATATACATGTACTTAATGCAAAGTATCACAGCCAACTGAACCTCTTGACAAGTCTAAATTGTTTGTTATGTTTCATTGAATAACAGATTATATTCACCCCAGGTCACGTCATCAAGGACCCAAGGGTGGGGGCGTCAGCCCGATAGTACTATCAATACCTCTCCGCCGGCTCCCGCAGGAGTTAACCAGTTGCTAAAGTTTGTATGTTGATGCATAATTGAAAACTAGTTTAGCACATTAAGGCACATATCGCAATAAACCACACATAATGTCCAAATTGTATAAGAAGTATATTGTAACACAATTGTATAAATGGTTTGAGTATTCGCAAGAGTGAAACAAGTATTTAAGCATGTATCTCCCCCAAATAGTTTGTAAGAATTTAAACGAGTAAAAGCGGGGTATGAACTCACCTGGTGTGATTGATATGATAACAAAATGAAGTGCACGAAAGTGAGGCTCGGAAACTATCCGCGACCTAAAATGAATGTTATGACTTGAGTTATGATGTAATGTTATGCATGCATTTCGTATGTTATTTATACCATTTGCGAGTTTTGAAAATAATACTTATCGTCGAAAAATACTCTTTTGACGTCTTGACCAATCTTAAATTACTTTACAAGTATTTACGTCAAAATGTCATCCTACAATAGTTTCGCAATGATTTATGGTGAAATTATCACTTTTCGTCGTAAAATAATGTCGTCGGGATTTCATGAAAGTGACAAAAATGGCTTCGAAAAACTAGTCGTAAAATGGTGTACGTTGAGTGTTAGGAAACGAACTCGACGGTTTTGGAAAGTTTGTATCAAAATCTAGAAGTTTCAGTTCATGAGTTTTCGACATAAAGGTTTTGAACATAAAGATAATAAGGGTTAAAGATGGTGATTTTGTCCAAGTGTTGTGTAAAAAGTGAGTTTCGGCAAAGTTTGAGCAACCGTAATTAATTTATTAAAACTCCGCTATACAAACGGTTGGTCGTTTTGAAAAATATGCTCGATGATCTAAATTTTATTAGAAGACATTTCGTTCCAAAAAGTTCTACATCATAGTTAAAAACAGCCTCCAACATGGTCGTTTCAGCTACCGTAACACTTGTCTCGTAAAATAATATAGTTTTTCAGAAAATAATAGTTACGGCAATTTTATGAAAACGTGCATATCTTAGTCGTTTCAAATCCGTTTTCTACGTATAATACTAATATATTTTTGATAAGTCGAAATAATTTATAAAGCTTAAGGCTCGTTTTTGACTCGTACAAACCAAAAATAGTATGCTGAAATTTCAGAAAAAAATATATTTCGTCGTCAAACTTGAAAAATTCATAACTTCTTCGTTATAACTCCGTTTTAATCCGTTCAAGCGGCCACGGATTCGTTTTAAAGTATATTTTCTAAATATCAAGGCCAAAATTTCGTGCCTACTGTCGGATTTTCCAGAAAATCAAAATAAGGACAGACCACTTTTAATACTTATCGAAAATAGTTTTTCTCGTACTAAACCTATTCTAATCCCTTCAAATCAACTCCAAAACTAATCTAATCCTACCATACACCTTCTTAGGGTGTCATGGGTTCCTAAACATCATCAAGACCAATATATAACAAGGGGATAATTATAGGATGACCTTTATATATATATAACTCTAAAAATCATGTAAAAATGGTATAAATCAACATAAGTCATGCATGTTTGCTCCAAAAATGAAGAGATACTTATGAAATGAAAAGGAGATATGAAAAATATAAATGATATGCTTACAAGTTAATATGATGAGGTGCAAGGAACAAGGTTTTAGCCTAAACACTCTAGGTTTTTATTTCAAAACCTTATAAAGAGTGTGATTCTAGATTGTATATAACTTGAACTTGAAAAAAATTGATGATCCCTTGTGAAAACCTTATGATGGCCGGTTATATGGAGTGAAGAACAAAGAGAGAAAGTTTTTCTAACACTTGTGGAATAATTGTGAAGAATGAATGAGGTAAAATAATGGAGTAAGAATTTTATGGAAGTGTAAAAACATATAAAATCAAGAACCATGCTAACATTTATTACTACCCTCCCCCTTGGTCGGCCAAGGGGGGAGGAATTTGATAATATCTTTTTTTTTTTTTTTTTATAAAATGTATTGTGTAAACATTTGTGTAATTTGTAAGAAAAGTGTAAGTAAATATAAATTCAAGTTAAGGTAAATGGTAACTTTTAGGTAAAAGAGATTTTTTTATAGATCAAAGTAGAATGTAATAAGATCATAAAAATTGTAAAAATACATTCCTTGTAAAATTTGAGTGATATAATAATTATCGTGCAGTTTTTAAGAAAAACGTCGTAATAATATAAATTTAACGATTTGTATACAAAATAAATTTAAAACACTAGGTAAACTCAAAATATAGTTTTTATAAACTAAATGTAAGTATAAAAATATGTCGGGATCATTTTTGAAAGTAACGGATTAAATGCTCAAAATAATAACTCACGCGATAACGTTTATTTAATATAAAATTTACGCGTTTACTGTGAAATGCAAAAATCATGAATGAACCGTTATGAAATGATGAATATGGAGTATGAGGAATGACCGGAATTTGAGAATTGTGACATTCTTCCCCTGTTAGAGGAATCGCGTCCTCGCGATTCAATCGATGATACTTAAAGTTCTACCCTTAGGTTTCGCGAAATCAAGTGTATGGTCAAAGTGTTTATGTCAAAACTTACACGTCTAGGTTTCTTATCTAATGAGACTCACTGAATCTGAATAATACGGTGGATCACTTAATGGTCTAAGAGAAACGTACCAGTTACGCATTGCGGGCTTCCTCGGTCCCTATATAGAATGCTCGAGCTCGGGGAGGACTGATATTGAGTACAGGGTTTGGGTTATTTCCTTCAATTGCCACAGCTAGAGGAGCTTGCATCGGCGGCTTATTCAACTGAGGACAATTATTCCGGAAGTGATTCGGGCTGTTACATTCAAAGCAAGTCTTTTGATTATCCCTCATGTTGCCAATCTGTGTTTTACACTGCCCCTTAAAATGGCCGTATCGATTGCAATTTGTACACAAGCGGCAGGGTTTGGTCTTCGGGTGATGATAAGCACATTTAGCACATTTGGGATGTGTACCCGCATACTCTCTTTGTTCAGTACCAGTTGCCACAAAAACTCTTGCCCTTTTGTTTTCTGCTACCACGCCTATCTGCTTATTCGACCCACTTGCTTCCTTCCTCTTATCGCTGCTCTTCAAAGTACCATTTCTAACCATCTCGTCTGTCAGGGTTCCTGCCCTCAGTATCGCACTTTGTATTGTAGATGGCTCAGTTGTTTTCACAGTTCCACGGATTTCGGGGACAAGACCATATATGTACCTCGAGATTCTCTTGGACTCGGGGGTAACTAGATGAGGAACTAGTCTGGCTAACTCATGAAATCGGTCAGTGTAGGCTGCGTGACCAGCCCCTATCATAGAGTGGTGATAAAATTCATCTTCCAATTTCTGCATTTCATTGTCCGGGCAGTACTCCTCTTTCAATAACGCCTTAAATTCGTCCCATGTCATACCTATAACTGCCTCTCTGCCTCTAGCCTGTAGCTGTGTGTTCCACCATGTCAATGCCTTTCCTGATAACAAGCAAGCAGCATACTTCACCCTCTGATGTGTGGCACAATTGCTGATGTCGATCACTGCCTCTGTCTTCTCTACCCATCGAGTATACGCCAAAGCACCTCCTATACCATCAAACTCCACAGGTTTGCATGCCGAAAATTCCTTATATGTGCATCCAATTCTGTTGTTGTTGTTGTTGGTGTTGTTGTTGTTGTTACTACCAGCTACATTGTTGGTGTCGCCAGTACCGTTCCCGTTCCCGTGGTTTCCCGAGTTATGCATATGATTTCCAACTTGTGTGACAATAGTGGGAAGCAAGATTTGAAGTTGTTGAGCGATGATGGCGGCAAAATCAGGGTTTTCGCCAGTGTTGTTGTCATTGTTACCCATGTCGCTACCGCCTTCTCTACCTCCACGTCCACCTGTCATTCCACCCCTTGGTACCGCACCACCTCGGCCAGTACTGCGTGTTACCCTCTTTGGTGCCATGATCTCTGCAAGGAAAGAACCGTTGAATTCCCAATGTCTATGCTTAACGTCCTTAATCATAATACCACGCCACAATTGGTTCCTAAGGTGTATCCACACCGATCTACGTATGCGTGGTCGCATATGTCCACGTGGGTTGTGACGCATTTATAATTATGTTGGCCACCATAATTATAATTGCTTCATTTCACACGTGTATATACCACCAAGCATACATGTCTCGGCGTTTGTTGTTACTTAAATAGGTAGCCAATCTATCATCCGATTCTAAACGGTGGAGGAGGAATTTAGGGTAGGTATCTAGGAAGAGTCGCACTTGGTGTATAGGAAATTCCGTTAGGTGCTAAAGTCACTATGAGGTTTAGTCGCCAGCAGTTCCCAAAGTATCCTCAAGAGAACTCCCATCCTCGGGCAAAATCATCAAATCTATCCAGCTTTATAGTAACACTTATTTAGCTCGATCTCGCATCTCATCAAACAAGAACTGTCACGAGATCAAGTTAGATAAGTGCTCGTTACTGAGCTCCATATCTTTGATGACCCAACTAGATTTTGGGACTCCCCTATTGGTACAAGGAAACTACGTTATCTAATGAGGTGGTTCTAGAAGGAATACTTAAGAAAACATATGCGCACGAAAAGTGTGTAAGGCAATAGGAAACGAAAGGATCGACGTGAGAGCGGTTATAGTCTAGGAACTAAAATGCAACCTAGTTCTCTATAACCAAGGCTCTGATACCAATCTGTCACACCCCCAAAATATCGCAGCGGAACGACAGTGTCATTGGGGTATAACGTCATAGCACAAAGTATGGATACAGAAAACGACCTCTATAATGAGACGTTTTGAAAAGTTTACCATTCGATAAATAAGTTAATGTTTACACCACAAGAAATCACAAGGTTTGATAATACATAAAAAGTTTACAAAACATGTCGAATGGTAATTGTTAAAAGCACAAGACTCCAATGTATGCCATGCGACCCAAAAGCTCCATGAAGTGCTATCACCTTAAGACCTGAGATGAACATGCTAAAAAGTGTCAACACAATGGTTGGTGAGTTCATAAGTTTGTGATGAAATGTAAAGCCTTTCAAAAATTGTTTATGCAGCAAAGGCATTGTAAATCCACTAAGTTCCAAGTTCCGCCCATACAAAACTTGCAACCTGTGTGTTTACAACCCATTGCCAAAATATAGAATTGTCAATCTTGTTTGTAAGTAGGACATAGGTGCATACGATATATACATGTACTTAATGCAAAGTATCACAGCCAACTGAACCTCTTGACAAGTCTAAATTGTTTGTTATGTTTCATTGAATAACAGATTATATTCACCCCAGGTCACGTCATCAAGGACCCAAGGGTGGGGGCGTCAGCCCGATAGTACTATCAATACCTCTCCGCCGGCTCCCGCAGGAGTTAACCAGTTGCTAAAGTTTGTATGTTGATGCATAATTGAAAACTAGTTTAGCACATTAAGGCACATATCGCAATAAACCACACATAATGTCCAAAGTGTATAAGAAGTATATTGTAACACAATTGTATAAATGGTTTGAGTATTCGCAAGAGTGAAACAAGTATTTAAGCATGTATCTCCCCCAAATAGTTAGTAAGAATTTAAACGAGTAAAAGCGGTGTATGAACTCACCTGGTGTGATTGATATGATAACAAAATGAAGTGCACGAAAGTGAGGCTCGGAAACTATCCGCGACCTAAAATGAATGTTATGACTTGAGTTATGATGTAATGTTATGCATGCATTTCGTATGTTATTTATACCATTTGCGAGTTTTGAAAATAATACTTATCGTCGAAAAATACTCTTTTGACGTCTTGACCAATCTTAAATTACTTTACAAGTATTTAAGTCAAAATGTCATCCTACAATAGTTTCGCAATGATTTATGGTGAAATTATCACTTTTCGTCGTAAAATTATGTCGTCGGGATTTCATGAAAGTGACAAAAATGGCTTCGAAAAACTAGTCGTAAAATGGTGTACGTTGAGTGTTAGGAAACGAACTCGACGGTTTTGGAAAGTTTGTATCAAAATCTAGAAGTTTCAGTTCATGAGTTTTCGACATAAAGGTCTTGAACATAAAGATAATAAGGGTTAAAGATGGTGATTTTGTCCAAGTGTTGTGTAAAAAGTGAGTTTCGGCAAAGTTTGAGCAACCGTAATTAATTTATTAAAACTCCGCTATACAAACGGTTGGTCGTTTTGAAAAATATGCTCGATGATCTAAATTTTATTAGAAGACATTTCGTTCCAAAAAGTTCTACATCATAGTTAAAAACAGCCTCCAACATGGTCGTTTCAGCTACCGTAACACTTGTCTCGTAAAATAATATAGTTTTTCAGAAAATAATAGTTACGGCAATTTTATGAAAACGTGCATATCTTTGTCGTTTCAAATCCGTTTTCTACGTATAATACGTCCTTAGCTTCGTATCAAAGTATACTAATATATTTTTGATAAGTCGAAATAATTTATAAAGCTTAAGGCTCGTTTTTGACTCGTACAAACCAAAAATAGTATGCTGAAATTTCAGAAAAAAATATATTTCGTCGTCAAACTTGAAAAATTCATAACTTCTTCGTTATAACTCCGTTTTAATCCGTTCAAGCGGCCACGGATTCGTTTTAAAGTATATTTTCGAGATATCAAGGCCAAAATTTCGTGCATACTGTCGGATTTTCCAGAAAATCAAAATAAGGACAGACCACTTTTAATACTTATCGAAAATAGTTTTTCTCGTACTAAACCTATTATAATCCCTTCAAATCAACTCCAAAACTAATCTAATCCTACCATACACCTTCTTAGGGTGTCATGGGTTCCTAAACATCATCAAGACCAATATATAACAAGGGGATAATTATAGGATGACCTTTATATATATATAACTCTAAAAATCATGTAAAAATGGTATAAATCAACATAAGTCATGCATGTTTGCTCCAAAAATGAAGAGATACTTATGAAATGAAAAGGAGATATGAAAAATATAAATGATATGCTTACAAGTTAATATGATGAGGTGCAAGGAACAAGGTTTTAGCCTAAACACTCTAGGTTTTTATTTCAAAACCTTATAAAGAGTGTGATTCTAGATTGTATATAACTTGAACTTGAAAAAAATTGATGATCCCTTGTGAAAACCTTATGATGGCCGGTTATATGGAGTGAAGAACAAAGAGAGAAAGTTTTTCTAACACTTGTGGAATAATTGTGAAGAATGAATGAGGTAAAATAATGGAGTAAGACTTTTAGGGAAGTGTAAAAACATATAAAATCAAGAACCATGCTAACATTTATTACTACCCTCCCCCTTGGTCGGCCAAGGGGGGAGGAATTTGATAATATCTTTTTTTTTTTTTTTTTTATAAAATGTATTGTGTAAACATTTGTGTAATTTGTAAGAAAAGTGTAAGTAAATATAAATTCAAGTTAAGGTAAATGGTAACTTTTAGGTAAAAGAGATTTTTTTATAGATCAAAGTAGAATGTAATGAGATCATAAAAATTGTAAAAATACATTCCTTGTAAAATTTGAGTGATATAATAATTATCGTGCAGTTTTTAAGAAAAACGTCGTAATAATATAAATTTAACGATTTGTATACAAAATAAATTTAAAACACTAGGTAAACTCAAAATATAGTTTTTATAAACTAAATGTAAGTATAAAAATATGTCGGGATCATTTTTGAAAGTAACGGATTAAATGCTCAAAATAATAACTCACGCGATAACGTTTATTTAATATAAAATTTACGCGTTTACTGTGAAATGCAAAAATCATGAATGAACCGTTATGAAATGATTAATATGGAGTATGAGGAATGACCGGAATTTGAGAATTGTGACACCAACAAAATCCGTACTTATACAAGCAAAAGTCAAAAATCCTTTTGATCATGTCTTATGTGCCCACTGTTGGAATTTCATGATCTATGATCATTGTTTTGTGTTTATAAGTTGTTAATCTTGCTCAAATCAGTCTTAATATAACTTAAAACAACATAATCAGTGCATAAAATCAGATCAAAGTTCATTTTAGTCAACTCTTCTAGTTTTTAAGAAAAGTCAAATTTTCATTTGGGTCGTTTTTGAATAAAATAGATATTTCTACTGTGTGCTTAATATTGAGTTTTAGCTTAAAAGCTCTTGGGGTATTAAAGTTTAGTTGCTAAAAAAAATTAGAAAAATGCTAGTTCACTCTTCATCAGCTTGTTAAGTGCTTTTTGACTAGCTTCTTGTAAGTACCTAGTCTGAAACCATGCCTTGTGCACAGTGAATGGCACCATTTTGATAAGCTTGCATAGAGCTTATTAGTTGCTCAAATCTTGTGATCTTTGTTTTTTTGGATAGCTGACCTAGCCCTCTTGAAGTTCCAAGTTTACTTTTTCAATTTCTAGCTTGTTTGCTAGGGCTGCAATAAGCTCAAACTTTGTCCCATTTTCTGTTTTTCAACACTAGTGTCATAAGTGCTTATTGCTTGTTTCTAGCTTATCAGTGTGCTTATCTGTCTCTTTTAGCTTCATTTCAGTTCATCTAGCTTGCTTGCATCTATTTTAAGCTTCTGTTTCAGCTAGCAAGCTTGTTTGAGCTTATTCCACCAAAATAAGCTCTTAAAGCCACTGTTTGGATTATAAGCTTGTAAAACAGCTTATTTGTAGTTTGTAAAATTTTTGTCTTTGTTAAAGTTTCATATTTTTAGTATTTAAGTAGTTTTCAAAAAGAAAATCCAGAAAAATATCAAGTTAAAGTCAGTGATAGTGTTTATTTAATAGGTTTTAGCTTTTTGATTTTTCTTTTTAGCTTATTAATAAGCAAATATTGTTTTTATACTTTTGTTAGTTTTCTGTCATCATATAGTATTTTTAGAAAAAGTTTCATAATTTTCCTAATCTTTTTAGTATTTATTATAATTTTAATTAGTTAAAAATAGTAATTAATTAGTAATAAATAATTAAAAAGTATAAAAAATATCTTTTCAGTTTTAAAATTAGTTTTATCATATTTTAGATTTTTCCAAGTTAAAATTTCATTTTTCCAGATTTATTTTATATTTTCTAGTATTTAAGTGTATTTTAAATAGTAATTAATTAGTAATAATTAGATAAAAAGTGTGAAAAATATATTTTTAGTTTTAAAATTAGTTTTATAATATTTTAGATTTTTCTGAATCATAATTTTATTTTTCTAGCCTTATTTCATATTTTCTTCTATTTTAGAGTATTTATTAAATAGTTAAAATAGTTTTTAATTAATAATAATTAATTAAATAGTTGTAAAAATAATTTTCTTTTTCTAATAATTTTCTTTTATTTTTAGGATTTCAAAAATGTCATTTTCATATTTTTAGGTCTTTTATTTTTTTAGATTCACTTTTTATTTTGTACGTATACGTAGTTTTTAAAACGTAAGTTTTGCGTTTCTTTTATCTGATTGTTGTGCTTTCCAATTCTGTATTCCATTCCATTCCGATCAATCAGTAGTGTAATTTCTCATCAAAACCTTTACTGATCACTATCCTTAGTGATCACTCTATCATCTGAGTTTGTTTTGACACACCATTGAGTCTCCGTGGGACTAAACGACCCGGGAATTCCTTGTATTCTCTGATCTTCATTGTATTTGTGTTTTAAGCAGTTTTAAGCTTCTTACGGTTAGCCATTCACAAGTGGCTAGCTTGTGTGAGGTAGCTTGACTGTTTTCAGCACAGATCAAATTTTGGCGCCGCTGCCGGGGAGGCTTTAGCGTGTGTTTAGCCATTTTCAGACCCATTCTTGCACATACCCCATCATTTGTAAAAAGTTTTTGTAAAGTTATAAGAAAACTAAAAAGTTCATTAACACTTTTCCTAAAGTGTTAAAAGCACCAAAAAAAATATAAAACAACAAAACAATCGTAACGTTTCCTATCTTGTATTGTTTTTAAGGTGATTCTTAAAACAGTACGATTTGGTCAAACGAGACGATACCAAAAATATTGTCCAAAAGTTTTTAAACCTATCAGCACAAATCATAACCTACGTCTTTTCAGTGGTACTTAATATATACATAAAAATCAACCACCGCAAATCAAGGCAGTACACCTACTAACTGGGGGTGTGACCATAATAAGTTCCCGAACATCAGATTTAAAACTTTCCTTTGTGTCCTTGTGATTTGGTGTACCTTTTTCAAAGAAGCCATTTCATTTGTGATTATTGGTTAAGTTCACTTGTCATTTTGCCTCATTTGTTTTGAAAATTGATTATTATACTTAGTGCATGCGCACTCGTTCTTCCAGCTCTACAAGTCCACTTTCAGAACTTGGAAAGATTCCTCGTAGACGTAGAGGACGTTCAGCTCCTTCAGCCGTGACTGAGGAACGTCTACCACCACCTCCTGTCGAAATGGCAGAAGACAAACCCATGAATGAGCTTCTCCAAGCACCCATCGAGGGTTACGGAGATGCTATTGTTGTCCCAGCCATTGTGGCTGACACTTTCGAGCTCAAAACCGGGTTGCTTAATCTGGTAACCCAAAGCCAATTCTATGGTTTTGAGCGGGATGATCCTCATGCACACATTCGATGGTTTAACAAGATTGCATCTACCATCAAGTACAAGAATGTCCCACATGAAGCTATCAAGCTTCTTCTGTTCCCATTTTCTCTAGAGGGACAAGCCCGGAATTGGCTTGAGAAACAACCCCCTCGTTCTATAGAGACATGGGAGGATCTAGTCACCAAGTTTGTTAACGAGTTCTATCCTCCATCCCGAACCACAAGTCTTAAGAATGAGATAATGAAATTTTCTTAGAGATTTGATGAATCATTCGGGGAGGCATGGGATCGTTACAAAGAGTTGCTTCGCAAGTGTCCGCATCATGGTTTTACCAAGTTAATGCAAATGGATACTTTCTACAATGGTCTCAATCAGACTAACCAAGACTCTTTGAATGCCTCCGCGGGAGGTAATTTCCTGAGCAAGACTACCAAAGAAGCCTTGCAAATCATTGAGAACAAATCTCAGGTCCGCCCTTTCCGAGCAAAGACATATCAGTCTCATGCTGGACCTTCTTCTTCTTCATCTCCCGTGAGTACATCTAGCACCGATGCTAAGATTGACAAACTCACAGACATTGTTCAGGCTTTGGTTCTTGCTAACCAAAAGAAAGTGACCTTCACTCAGACACCAACACATGGTGAAGTGAAGAAAGTCGAGAGTTGTGTTACTTGTGGTGGTCCTCATGCATACTACAATTGTACTGCCACCGACGGTAGTCCATTTGAAGCCAATGCTCTAGCCGGTAGTTCACAGCAAGGAGGTACTCAATACCGTCCTCAAAATGAACCACACTACCGTGCTAACACTAATCAGGCACCACCCGGTTTTAACCAGAATCATAACATGCAAAACCGGAATCAGAACCAACCCAGAATGAACCAAGGTTATCAAAACCAAGGTAATTTCTATCCTGCACCAAATCAAGGTTTCCAACATCAAGGAAACCTTAATCAAAACAATTTCAATCGAGGGAATCAATTTCATGGGAATATGAATCCTAATCAAGGGAATTTTGACTATAATCAAAACATACGGCCTTAAATTATCCCTCCAGCTCCTCCCGCCATTGTACCTCCAGGACCATCATCTGATGAGTTACTGAAGCAATTCATGAAGTCCCAAGATGAAATGAACAGGTTGTTGGTCAGTCAGATCGCTGATCTTAAGAAGTATTTAAATGATCAACCCTCGGGCTCAGGAAAACTTCCGAGCAACACGATCGCTAACCCGAGGGGCGATGCAAAGGCGATCACAACCAGAAGTGGTGTTTCATATGATGGACCTGCTGTTCCTACTACCTCTTCTTCTTCTTCACCGAAGGTAGTGGAAAGTGAACCTCCAACACACAATGGACCTACGACTCCAATGCCCCCTCCTCCTGTGGCAATGAGTCAAGTTACCAAGGAAACAACGGACAAGGTGCATTATTCTAGCCCACGAAGTACCGCACACGTCCTACCTTCGGTAGTCCAACCTCAAGTTGTCCAGAAACCCAAGTCAAATCAAGGAGTTGTTTTTGAACCTCCTGTAGCTCCTGTTGAGAATCAGAAATCCAAATCTTCTATTCCTTACCCATCACGTTTGAATGAGCAAAAGCTCCGCGAGAAAGCCAGTCATCAAATGGACAAATTTTTCCAAATTTTCCAAGAATTACACTTTGACATAAGCTTTGCGGATGCTATCATGTTGATGCCCAAGTTTGCATCAACTCTCAAGCACATGTTAAGCAATAAGGAAAAGCTGTTTGAAATGGCAAAAACTCCTCTTAACGAGAACTGCTCAGCGGTTATTCTGAAGAAGCTTCCAGAAAAGCTAGGAGATCCTGGGAAACTTCTCTTACCGTGTGTATTTCCAGGAATGGTTGAGTGCTTTGCCCTAGCAGATCTTGGTGCAAGCATCAATCTTATGCCTTATTCAGTGTGGAAGAAACTTTCTCTTCCGGAACTTACTCCTACATGCATGACTCTTGAGCTTGCAGATCGTTCCATATCCCGTCCTCTTGGCATTGCCGAGGACGTATTTGTGAAAGTAGGAAAGTTCCATTTGCCAGCTGACATCGTGGTTGTTGATTTTGATGCCGATCATCGGGTTCCTCTCATTGTTGGTCGAGGATTCCTGAGAACGGGCCGTGCTCTCATTGATGTATTTGAGCAGGAAATCACATTGCGTGTTGGTAATGAAGCTATCACCTTCAACCTTGATCAAACTTCGAGGTACTCCGCAAATTATGATTCTGAATCGGTTAACCGAATAGATATCATCGATGTTGCTTCTGAAGAGTACTCTCAAGAAGTTCTTGGTTATTCTCATAATTCTGTGAGTGGGGATCCCACCATATCTTCTCAACCTATCATAGCCAATTCTACTCCTTCTCTCACTCCGTTTGAGGGAAGCGACTTCATCTTAGATGAGATTGAAGCATACTTTGCTAGTGATTCTGTTCCATGGGAAATTGATCACGCTCCAATCGACATTGAGGGGGACATACTTCTTATTGAGAAGTTGCTCAATGGTGATCCATCATCAACCCCTCACCCTAGTGATTCAATCCCAGATGAGATTAATCAAAATGAGATTAATCTAGAGGGAGATATTCTTTTTAAGAAGTTGTTAAATCAGGACACTTCTCCTCCTCTCCCTCCCATCAAACTTCATAACAAGGAAGTCAAGTCAGTTGAGAAAACTGAAGAATTTCCTGAGGTTGAGCTTAAGGACTTACCTCCTCATCTCGAGTATGCATTTCTTGAGGGTGATGATAAATTACCCGTCATTATTGCTCGAGACTTGAGTAAAGATGAAAAAGCTGCTCTCATAAAAATCTTGAAGTCACACAAGCAAGCAATTGCTTGGAAACTCTCCGATATTAAGGGTATCAACCCTGAATTCTGTACTCATAAAATCTTGATGGAGGATGACTTCAAACCAGCAGTTCAACATCAGAGACTAGTGAATCCAAAAATCCATGATGTTATCAAACAGGAGGTTATCAAACTTCTTGATGCAGGATTGATTTACCCGATCTCAGATAGTCCTTGGGTTAGCCCAATTCATTGTGTTCCTAAAAAGGGTGGCATAACTGTTATCACAAATGAAGATAACGAGTTAATTCCAACTCGGCTGGTTACGGGATGGCGTGTTTGCATTGACTATCGTAAGTTGAATGACGCCACCCGTAAAGACCATTTTCCTCTACCCTTCATGGACCAGATGCTTGAGAGATTAGCAGGAAACGAGTACTATTGTTTCCTTGATGGTTTCTCGGGTTACTTTCAGATTCCCATTGATCCACAGAATCAAGAGAAAACCACATTCACCTGCCCATGCGGAACTTTTGCCTATAAACGTATGCCTTTTGGCTTATGTAATGCTCCTGGCACGTTCCAACGATGTATGATGGCCATTTTCCACGACATGATCGGGGAAACAATGGAGGTGTTTATGGATGACTTCTCGGTCATTGGGGATTCTTTTCAAACATGTCTCTCCCATTTAGAAAAAATGCTTCAAAGGTGTGAAGACACCAATCTTTGTCTAAATTGGGAGAAGAGTCACTTTATGGTCAAAGAAGGCATAGTCCTTGGCCATAAGATTTCCAAAAATGGGATTGAGGTAGATAGAGCAAAAGTCGATGTTATTGCTAAATTACCTCATCCTACTACCGTCAAAGGTATTAGGAGTTTTTTAGGTCATGCCGGTTTCTATCGTAGATTTATACAAGATTTTTCTAAAATCGCCCGGCCTATGACCCATCTTCTTGAAAAGGATGCTCCTTTTATCTTCTCACCCGAGTGCATCAAAGCTTTTGAAACATTGAAGAAAAAGCTTACTGAGGCACCCATTCTCGTTGCTCCCGACTGGGACTTGCCTTTTGAGCTCATGTGCGATGCAAGTGATTTTGCTATCGGTGCAGTCCTAGGGCAACGAAGAAACAAGCATTTTCAGCCTATCCACTACACAAGTAAGACTATGACTGAAGCTCAAACTCATTACACCACCACAGAAAAAGAGCTATTAGCCATGGTGTATGCATTTGAGAAGTTTCGGCCGTACTTAATCTTGACCAAATGCATGGTGTATACGGATCACTCGGCTCTCAAATATCTCTTTGCAAAACAAGATGCAAAGCCGAGATTGCTTCGTTGGATTCTCCTCCTCCAAGAATTTGATATCATTATACGTGATAAAAAAGGAGCTGAGAATCTAGCTGCTGATCATCTGTCCAGATTAGAAAACCCTCACCAAGATGTTTTCGAGAAAAAGGAAATAAATGAAACATTTCCTCTCGAGACACTCAATGCGGTTTCTTTTCGTGGAAATTCTACCACCCCATGGTTTGCTGACTTCGCAAATTACCATGCGGGTAACTTCATTGTGAAAGGGATGTCGACCCAACAGAAGAACAAATTCTTCAAAGATGTTAAACATTATTTCTGGGACGACCCCTTCTTATTCAAAATCTGTGCGGATCAAGTCATCCGACGGTGTGTTTATGGACAGGAAGCTATTGACATTCTCACAGCTTGCCATGCTGGACCCACCGGGGGCCATCATAGTCCAAACTACACCGCCAAAAAGGTGTTTGATTCCGGGTTTTATTGGCCCACAATCTATAAGGATGCCTACGATTTTGTCAAAGCCTGTGACGCTTGTCAACGTCACGGAAATATATCTCAAAGAAATGAAATGCCACAAAATGCCATTCAAGTTTGTGAGATATTTGACATATGGGGTATTGATTTTATGGGGCCGTTTCCATCTTCTCGTGGTAACAAGTACATACTCGTGGCTGTTGACTATTTGTCAAAATGGGTTGAAGCAAAAGCTTTACCTACCAATGATGCCCGAGTTGTTGTGAAGTTTTTAAAATCTCTTTTTGCCAGGTTTGGAACTCCGAGAGCGATAATCAGTGATCGTGGTACACATTTCTGCAATGACCAATTTGAAAGAGTCATGCAAAAGTATGGTGTTACCCACCGTCTCTCTACTGCATACCACCCCCAAACAAGTGGGCACGTGGAAGTTTCAAACCGTGGTATTAAACGGATTCTTGAAAGGACAGTAGGCGAAAATCGTGCATCCTGGTCGGATAAGCTAGATGACGCACTCTGGGCCTTCCGTACAGCTTACAAAACACCCATCGGGTGTACTCCATACAAGCTAGTGTACGGAAAGGCATGTCATCTGCCGATTGAGCTAGAGCACAAGGCATACTGGGCCTTAAAACATGCAAACTTCGATATCCAGACAGCTGGTGATCACAGAAAAGTTCAAATGAATGAACTAAATGAACTTCGTGATCAAGCTTACAAGAACTCTTTGATCTACAAGCAAAAGACAAAGAAGATTCATGACTCAAAAATCAAGAACCGCATTTTCAACGTTGGTGATCGAGTCCTTCTTTTTAATTCAAGATTGAAGATTTTCTCGGGAAAGCTTAAGTCCCGTTGGTCTGGTCCATTTACCATTGCTAAGGTTTATCCTTATGGTACCATTGAGTTATCTCAACCCGATGGTCTAACTTTTAAAGTGAATGGTCATCGAGTAAAGCATTATTTTGGAGAGGACATTCCTCCTGTGGTTGTCCCGGATTTACAAACTTTCCCCATGAACCAATGAATGCGGGGATCGAGTCAAGCTAGTGACTCGGTAATCAAAAACATTAGCACGCACCATATGGGTTTTCACCCATATTTCTGTCTTCTTACCCCCCCTTTCTACCACCCTAGTGTGGGGGAGTCTCCCCACGCTGTTGTATATTCTTAAAAAAAAATAAATAAAAAAAAATAAATAAATAAAAAATAAAAAATGGCCGTAGTATTTCCCTTTTACATTCTCAGTTTTGGCATAACCGCCGGTACTTTTAATATTGAGGGCAATATTCATTTCTAAGTGTGGGGGGAATTCTCGCGAATTTTACCATATATTATCCACCCAATTCCCCTGTTTTTGGCCAAAATTTTTTTTTTGGAGTAAGTGTTCTGCACTTACTCAGCTTGGTTATCAGTCCGCCATGTCTAATAGACAAAAAGATTGGGTAATCCAGGAGCAAACGGCTCTTGGTAAAGATTTCTCAAATCCGTTTATATGGCTTGCAATTTGCCCAAAATTGTATGGTTCTCAACTCACCATATCCTAAAAAGTGAAGAGTTGGCTAGCCCGCAAGTTTATGGCTTGTGGTAAAGGCAGTGGAAAATCCATAATTGGTAATCAGCTCACCAAAGATGTTAGGAATTAGAAAATTCCATAGTGAAGTGTCGGTCACCCCAAATATTATCTAGCATAAGTTAGCTCGTAGACTTGTCGTTATTTACGTTATTATGTAGTTAATTAGTTAGTCAGTAGCGTAAAATAGTTTAGTGCAACACCGTGGAGGAAGGACGGGTCTTTACCCACTGTATCCCTGATCCACAGGCCGATAGGAGGTCGTTGAGTCTGTAAGTATAAATACCCCTTCCATCCATGGAAGGGGTGGTGCTTCTTCTCATTTTAATCTAATCTTTCATTTGTGTAAACCTCTAGCAAGAACACCCTCTCTCTCTACTAACTCTCTAACTATGGCAAACATGTATTTTGATCATCCAAGACCACCTGAATCATCAACACAATAAAATAACGATCCTACAATTGGTATCAGAGCCAAGGTTGTTGTGTTTTGATGATTTCTTGTGGTTTTGATTCGGTTTTGAAGCTGTTTTTGTGTATTCGTATGGTCGGAACATTGTTATGGGTAAACTGTTTTTTACAAACAAGCTTTATGTGTTTTTGTTTGGTCAAATCGGTCTTATGGTCATATCAGTTTTAATCTGTTTTGGTTCTCTTAGAATCTTGTTTCTATCAGTCTTGTTATGCATATTTTGTAGTCAATATGGTCATATATTTGTGGTCTTAATGGTTTTCTGGTATCTTTTCATGGTCAAAACAGTCAAAAAGTTTCATCTTTTATGCAACTTTTCTGGGTTTATTTGAAGCTGGCCGGAAAAGCAGTCGGAAAAACTCATCGGAAAACTCATCTATTCATGCTAGCGAGTTGTCCTTACAAGATGTCCAGATACAATGTTTTCAAAGCGAGTTGACTATTGAGTCAACTGCTGCTAGCGACTTGGCTATGCTAGCGAGTTGGCTATGCTAGCGACTTGGCTAGGCTAGCGACTTGGCTAGGCTAGCGAGTTGGCTATGCTAGCGAGTTGGCTATGCTAGCGACTTGGCTATGCTAGCGAGTTGGCTCATTAGCTAGCGACTTGGTTCTAATCCTAAACCTAGCGACTTGCTTTGTATAAATGGCTAGCGACTTGACTCAACTTAGGCTAGCGACTTGGACAGAAAGGAAGAAGGAGAAGCAAGACCTCGACCACATATACCACTAGACCACGACATCAACAACATATACCTTAACATCAAGATTCAAGACGCAAACACTATATTAAACCATTACAAGACTCATCACAAATCGTCCTTTTGGAACTCATAACTGTTGGTAACACAAGATCTCATTTCTCATCAAGGGTTTTGTTATTATTTCTCAAGACCTCTATTAGATCCAAACAACCCCAATAATGATATCATCACTGATCTTGACACATACATTCGAAATCAGAAATACACAAGGATCTCAGATTCATTTAAGTAATCACACATATCTTAATAGATCGTGTATACTCAAACATACCTCTTCATTGATCAAGACTCAAGACTCATTAAAGAAAAATGACTCATTCTAATACAAGATCTCAGATTGGTGTTCGAAATAAGTTACTTCAAATCGTTCTAAGATGTCTAAACACCACATCATCATAGATCATAACTGTTGATAAATTTTTGAACATCATAACGAGACATAACAAGGGTGTTATTCTCTTCTATATGATTCGTTCATGGCTCTCATCATAATATCAAAAGGAATCATCAAGCTAATATGGTCCTATAATTTTCGAACATAAAAAGATGACTATAACAATAGTGTTATTTCATCTTCTTGTTTCGAGATAACAAAAAATTAAATCGAGTAGTATTTATATCATTACCTACCTGGGTTTGATTTTGAAGCTTCATTCATGAATATTAAACCATCCCTGTGGCTTAAAACGATTCATGTCCTCAAAGCCATCCCTGTGGCAGTTACAAAATGATTATGGCCATCCCTGTGGCTACCCTATGTCCTTCGAATCAAAGACTTTCTTACCATCCCTGTGGTGAGGTCTCGTTGATTATTTTTCTGAGGTAGAAACGGATTTGCCTTGAAGTGCTTAGGGTTTGATTGGTTGATGAATGATTGAGGCATGCAAGAGGCTGTACTTTTGATTTAATTCGTTTGGGGAGTGAGATGTAGTAGTGAGATGAAAAGGGGCGGACTGAGATAAAAATTAGGGTTTGAACTGATTTTGGGTGGCAACTTGTTTGAAGAAAAAAAAAGAGGCGGATGAAATTGTTCTAGGGTTTGTTTTGAGAGGCTGAGGAAAAGAGGCGTGAGTTTTGTGTGAGATATTAGGGTTAAGAGGGTATTTGGTGTGTGTTAAATATCCTATTGAATTAGGGTAAGTATGGTTGGCCGGATATGGGCTGATCTTGGAAGTTATTGGACCCGTTCATGGACCTAAACCTTGATCAGGCTTGGATTGCGTTGATTTGAATGAAACGTTTAGTTGAAATCTTTGGAATACATTGTGTAGCACAAACTTTTGATGGACTTGTATGTTATTCAAACGTGTTATGATAAGATGGTTATTGGACTTGGTTCGTGGATTTTAATGTGACCACTGATGTTGATATTACAAATTTAAACCGAGCTATATTAGCACATTTTAATGGGTGCTAATTGGGTAGGTTAAAAGTTAGCACATGTTAATGGGCGTTAACAAATTTATGTGTTGATATATCACAATTTGACATATCATTGTTTGATTTGACTTGGGCCTCATTCTACGTACACATTCATAATCCGTATGTGTTGGGTATTACTTGCTATATATTACGAAGGTCTCATGTTGAATTTATACATTTGATGGCTACAAGGTAATTGTGTGTCATGAGATACGGATAATATTGACATTCAGTGATGTTATGGTTTGGGTTAAATTGATAATAGGAACGGACTTGAAAGTGAATCTGAGTGTTTGGACTTGAAGTATTATGGGCTTCGACATGGATGTTTGGATTTACTTTCATTGATCGGGCTTCGATTGTTACTAGTAACGAAATTTGGGTCGTACACATGATTGGGTCAAATGAGCTTCTCAACATTTGGATGTTATGAGATTTGGATTTGATGAGTTTTGTTGTGTGGTTTGATACTTTGGTATATACATTTTCATGGATTATATTTCGTCACGGCTTGAAATTACTTATTTAAACAAAGTTGACTACGGGGTTGTTTGTTCGATATTTCTAATTTGGACGTGAGGTGAAGTTTTTTTTTGGGCGCGTTTACTTATTTCGTCTTCTTTCTTGCTACCTTTCCGCGAAGATGACTTGTTTGGGCTTTTATAGAGTGTGATAAAGACTTTGCTATTTAGTTACGTTTGTGATTCTTTCTCGCTTAACAACATTGCTATCACTTCGGTGTCTCACTCTTTTGAGAATGTCAAGAGGTTTTGTACATTGGGTACACCGTTTCTTCTTCACAAGGATTATTACAAGGTTAAGTAACAAATCTGGAAAATTCTACTTCATGATTAAGTTTGGTATATCGGGTTTACTTCTCCATCTGGTCATTACTATAGCCGACAGATTGCGTGATTGATGTGTTTTCCAAAGTGTTGATTGGATGGTTGATGATGTTGTTGGACCGTTGATGAACCGCTGCATGTTCCCTTAAAACAGATATTCTCTGAAACCAAAGTCGTCGTAACTCATTCAAGCTGACATTGTTTACGGTTTTGTCTTGATTTTGTAAACTCCCGCGAAAGAACCTATTTCTCGGTTTAAATCATAGACTTGTAAAATCCCGTGATAATGGAAACATCCTGGTATTAGTAAAGTGCATTTCCGGATCTATCTTACGGTTTATTCTTGGTTTTGTAAAATCCCGCGAAAGAAACTATTTCTCGATTTAAACCATAGAGTTGTAAAATCCCGTAATGATGGAACCATCTTGGAGAAGAGAAAGTGTAATTCTGGATCTTTTGATGCTGGTGCCACAGTTTCTGCTTCGAAGAAGGGATAAAAGGGTGTACTTCATGAATTGGATGTGTGTTTGGATATTCGTCATGGCGGTTTGGTTACTTCAAAGTTTTACGGGGTTATGCTCATTAAACCATGGTCGGGATGAAACCATTATCATAGTTCACTTAAAAAAGTCTAAGGAGGCTAGATTTGAGCAGTTCAGAATATGTGACAACGGCGTTAATTCGGTATTATTTATTTGAGGTTGAAGTGAATTATCACGGGCGAGTGTACTTAGTATCTGAAGGTATCGGGGATGGATGGATGAAGATTCTTCATGATCCTTGTTCGAGCTTATTATCAAAAACGAAGACTTGGAAATCTAGTTATTGCTGAGTGACTTTTACCTTTTCTTTTACCACTTGGGGGAATTGGGCTCTTATCATCTCAAAATAACTATCACTTTAAGGAGTTACGTTGTAGTGCTCAGTGTCACATTCAATTGAGGATTTTCAACAGGTGATGTACGTCTTATGCTTGATGGTTGGTTGGTTGAAGAGTATAGAGTACTTAGAGATTCAGTGGAGGATGAAGTCTCGGCACCGCTCTTTGTTACATATGTGCAAGTATAAGTCACGAGTTCGGGATAGTTTACTTCAGGGTCAAATTCATCATATTGGGTTTTCTCCATCAGCTGTCACAACAAAGAGCCTACTGAATGATAATGGGGTTGATCACATGTTTTGCCAAAAGAGATTGAAAAGAGAGAAATTATGACGTCTGTTCACATCAGTTCAGGCCTCGTACTCTAAAGAAAAGAAATGTGTACGTTTCAGTGCGCATTATCTTTGAAAGAAGAGAAATCTTCTTATGACGTTTGAATACTTCAGTTCAAGCCTCGTTCTCTAAAGAAAAGAAAAGTGTACGATTCAGTGCGCTTTATCTTCTAAAGAAGAGAAATCTTCTTATTATGACCATTCTCATCAACATGCTTCATACTTTTTCCCTGCGCTTCAGTTATCAAGTGAACCGGACTACCGATGATTGTTTTCTTATTCCACTTGCTCAACTATAATGACGATGGCGACGTCCTGTGCTAATTTTGCGGGGGAGAAGTGTGAATTGACTACATTTTAAAGATAATCACTTGTCTAATCAAGAATGGCATCTTCATATGCAATTCTTGAGGGGGAGAAGAAGTATGACAATTCTGCATGGTTGATCGATATCTGAGAATTAATGGTCAAACGGCTCCAAACATATGTAAGAACCGAGCTTCTTCTTATCGGGTCATCTTTACATGGTGTTTCTTCTAAGAGTCGTTAGTTGACATCTTCACAAGCTGATATGAGTTTATTGACAAAGTGCTTCCGGTTAGTGCTTCACGTGCACATCAACATGATGATTCCGAACAACCTTCTGTTCTTGTTTGATGTGATTGTTTGCTTGGTGTTACCATTTCGTGTGCTCGCTGCGGGCTGATTGCTGATTTCCTTGATGAACATCTTTCTGTTCTTGTTTGATTGGGAGGGATCTTAATTAAGGGGATTTGCAAGATGTAAGTTAATTGGGAAGCTTTTTGGTGATGTTCTTGTGTTTTGGGTGAGTCGAAGATGCTAACTATCTATTCCCCAACTGGACAATCTTGAAGAAGGTCGAGTCTACAGTCTGTTCTACATTTTCTGCTACATGTTAGAAGACTAAAGACGAGTTGCATTTAACGATCTAAAGACTTCTTCTTTATCTGGGCATTTATCAAACAGATTGTCGGTTTAGGGGGGGCACTAATTGGGAGAAAGTTATAAGTCAGATTCAATTCCCAATTAGACTTGCTCATATTTTTTAGCAGTGACTCCGCGAGACGTTGATATTGACTATTGTTGGACATTTGACACAAGTTGATTACTTTGGAGTTAATCATTTATCACTTATTTGAGATTGAAGTTGACTTTCACAAAGGCGTGTTCTTATTTGATAACTTGCTCGGGCTTAAGAATTTGAGTTGAAGACTTGGTTTATCTAGTTACCAGCAGTCGAGGTGGATGGTTGAAGACCTGGTTAACTATCACTACTAGGAGTTACTTTGTTTTACTCAGTGTCACACGCATATGACGGTGTGGATAATCGCAAGAGGTGTTAATGTCTCATACTTTGCTTGGGTAGTGAGTACTTAGAGATTTGCTTGAAGCATAAATTCTCTACACCGTTCTTCCATCATTAGGTGCAAGCTTAAGATACAAATGTGGGGAAGTTGACTTCAGTTTCAAGTAGGGTATATCGGCTTTTCTTCATCAGTGGTCACTTCAAATTGTCTACATAAGGGTTGATAAAAATAGTCAGAGAGAGTCTTCAGCAAGTTGATTCTCACAAGAGTTCAAGTGTTCTTCTCATAAAGATTTCAAGTATTTGGGCATATATTTGTTGCTGATTCTGAAGTATCAAAACCAGAAAGGGGCATGGAGACACACATCTAAACACAAAGCGAGTAAACTTGATAAACTTAATACTTCTAAGTAACTGAAGATATCCCGGGAAGACAAATGTTATTACCGCAGAGAAACTCAAGGTTTGACTCATGGCGAGTAAACTTGATGAGCTTAATACTTCTAAGTGATTGAAGATATCCCGGTAAAACAAATGTCATGACCGCAGAGAAACTCAAGGTTTTACTCATGAAGGCTTCTGTGTTATTACTCCAACGACGTGGGGGAAGAGATGGAAGAGTTAGTTTCTGAAGATGAAAGAGGTACACAAGTGTGTGATGATTTTGATTTTATCACAATCATCAGGGGATAGAGATTGTGTACATTGGGGATGCTCAGCTGTTTTACCTGAGGGCTTAATCTGTGATTCAGAGATATAATCACTTATTCCGGTGTTGACATCCGCAGAGATTGTCACCCGCAGAGATAATCAGTGATTCGGCCTGCTTCTTCAATGTTATCGGTTATTCTCTCTTTGGGCATTCGGGTACTTCGGGTTCTTGAGCTTCATACACTTTCTTCAGGGGAGAGAAAAGTATACATCGGGGTTATTCTTTGGCTATTGGACTTAATCTGCTACTTCGATGGTATAAGTTTCTTTGTCTTCGGGTATGTGTATTCGGGTTCGTGAGCTCTAGTCTAAGAGATTGACTGCATCAATTCAACTACTTGGGGGAAGTGGTCTCTTGACACCTTTTTTGGAATGGATTGCTTCAGACGTTAGTAGAAAAGAAATTTGAGAAGATTGTTTTATGTGTGGGATGATACGATGCTGTTCTTCTTGTTGATGATATAACCTCGAACGAAGAATCACGGTGATTATTCTTGAAAGGAGCAGCGGGATTTATGATAATGGTGTGCTTCTCTGTGCACCTGGCTAAGGCAAGCTTGAAATAGAGCTTCGAATCTGCTCAGCTAAAGGATTTTCGGTTTGGGGGGAAGCTGCCAAAGTCTCACTTTCAGTTGGTTCAATTTCTTTCTTCGATTCAAGAGCCCTGGAAGCTTTGGTGGTGAATGTTTAAGAGTTGATGACTTCTATCTTCTATGACGTGCTGCTCGATATCCTTATCTCGGTACTCGTATCATCATCTTCTTTAACTATATCATCTTCTCTATCCTTGTAAATATTTATTCGAAAAACAAAATACAAAAATATAAAACCAACAAAAAGAAAATAGAAAAATATAAAACCAACAAAACGAAATAGAAAAATATAAAACCTTCAAAAACCATAAAAATCAGAAAATTTCAAAAATACCAAAAATATGTTTTCCAAGACATGTCTTCTGGTATCGATAACATCTACGGTCTTAGAAATGTCATTCAATAATGGCACGGGACCATAGATGAAGTTCGAGCAGGAGGTGTAAATATTCTTTTCTAAACATGTCTAAAATTATGGCTTGCAGTTACTTCTGACTGTAACCCGTGCTTAAACAATGGCTTGCTATTATTTCAGATAGCAACCCGTTTTTCAAAGAAGGAAAGTGCTACACTTAAACGATTTTCAAATATTTCGTGCACTTATCCTAAAACAAAACAAGGAAAGCATGTCGTCAAAAGGACTGCTGTTCCTACACAAATGTTTTTCCGTCTAAAATTCTTCAGGAAAATATTTGTTGTTTTCTAAAATGGTGGTAAATGAGTTGCTTGTAAATCTATCAGATTCAGAGTTTTTGTGAAAATTGAAAACTCAATCAATGACTTCAGCGCTTTTAATCTTTTCAGAAAATAAGTCATTGATTGAGGGGGAGAATGTTTTCAAATTTATATCATCTAACGGACTTTCTTAATTATCCTACGTGCTTATCTGAAAAAATATAATTGCCTATGTTGAAGGACTAGGTTTCTAGGATATGATTGTTAGGTTTAGATGATTAGAGTTTGAGAAACACACTATTCCCATACCTTACATGATCTGATTGATATGTTGGATTGACTTTTATTAGTCGATTGCTGTTTGGGTGTTGTCGACCACCATATATTTGTATGTGTGTTCACTAACATATGCAGGTATATTGGTATATAATAATGTTCCCGATCCGGATCCCACAAATGAACATGATTGGATGCCGCAAGGAAAGGGTAACGATATCTTGGGTTGACAAATGAAGAAACGGAGCTTAATTGGACTTCAATGGAGAGTTGGCATAAATGCAACGTAAGAGGTATCACTGCTTCAGCAGATGGTTTTCTTCTAAGTGATTGAAGAAACGGAGCTTAATTTGACCTCAGTTGGCATTCAAAATGCAACGTAAGAAGAAGTCTCACTGCATCGGCAGACGGTTTTCTTCCAAGCCCAACAGCAACAACGGAAGCTTCTCAACCACCTAATGTATCTTTGTGCATGACAAGTAGTGAATGATACCATTTTTCTAAAACTTTGAATAATATTGTTTTTGAAAATGGAAAAATATTGTTTTGAAAATAAATTGGACTAAATTTTAAAAATCACCGGACTTCATTTTTATCAAAATCTAAGTCACTCAATTATCGACTTCGGTCATCAATTGAGGGGGAGAGTGATTTTAAATTAAATATTTTCAAAACGATATTTCATCTATCAAGTCCGTTTGTACGAAATAAAGTGGTGATCTAAAGATTTAATGTTATGTCATGGTATGATTTTCTTTAAAACTCAAAGATCTTACAAAATAAATTTTTTTCTGTTCTTGTTTGATTGTGAAACTGTTTTATTTTACTTAAAGATCGTTTAAAAAACTATCATACCTGACACTAACAATCTTTAATGTCTAGAGTTGATCCTTATTTGTCATTTTTCAAAGTTAAATCATGCCACGTCTTTCCCCAAAATGTTTTAAATGATTTAAATCAATTGGGATCACAAATCTCAAATGGTTTGATATTTTTGATCAAGGGAGAGATCGTGAGTTAAATCTCTTATCTGTTTAAATGGAATTGGTTTTAGTCCTTTAAAGGCACTCCTGCCTCCATGTGCCAAACAATTTCATACACAATGCACATGTTGAGGAGGAGGAGTTATCCAAAAACATGATGAGTATTTAAACCAGGCCACATATTCTCCCATGTTTTCTAAACCGTATTAAATCACTTGGGATCCAAAATCTCAAAGGGTTTGATATTTTTGATCGGGGGAGAATTTGTGATTTAATAATGAAATTTGATAAAAGGTGATCATTTTGATTTAATTGTGCATGCTGCTCTCTCGTATGTGCTAAACGCTTTCGAATCTCGAAGCATATATTGAGGGGGAGCATTTTTAAAGATAATAAACTATCGAGGTGCAAATGATTTTATGTGTTAACATAAAGTACCTTGATTGAGTTTTAAAATGGTTTCTTAATGGCGCTTGTGATTGTGGATGTGCTTCAAATTAACTCTTGCCTCTATGTGATAAAAATGATTTCAAAAATCCTATGCACATATTGAGGGGGAGAATTTTACCATGAAAATCAAATGGCTTTTTTGTATGAAAATTGTGATCAAAGAAAATATTTCAAAGTCCTCTTGCCTCCTTGTGCTAAACAATTTCTAAATCATACGCACATATTGAGGGGGAGGTTTTTCTAAATGATCAAAACTATTAGGGTACAAAATGCTTTGATCTCGTATCACAAGTACCTTGATTGTTTTTCCAAATGATTTTTCAATTGGTTTCAAGGAAGAATGAACTGTACCAAAAGACCGACCATTTTACTTTATGCATGGAGTTATAAGGATGGTGAGGTTAGGTATTTGTTCCCACGATCCGCCAGAACCGGAGGGATCTTCCCAGGGATAATCCACTAGATAGTGTAGAGTCCTTAGGAATATTGAAAAAAGGAGAAAAATGAGAATATGGGAAGAGTGCGGACTGAGACAGAGCTAGTACTGGAATAAACCCAACAAGGTTCTAGTTATGAAGTCTCGGTAAGCACTGAAGGGGTTGAAGAATGAAAAAGAAATGAATATGAAAAGGGTGAAAAGAAATAGCCCTCCAACAATTCAACCTTAGGGCAGTAACCGGGTTCAATACATATGCTACTGGTGTTTACTAAGGTAACACTGGTATTGAAGACAAGACATCATGGACCCAGTGATGCACTGCACTAAACTTCCCAAGCCACTCAAGTTCCTCTTAAAAGGGCTTGTTTCATTCTCACGGGGAACCGACATAATCTAACGACTTTCTCTTAGAGATGGTTGATATTGAAGTAGGAGACCCTCTCCCTAGTCTCCGGTACAAGAACCAAATGTGCACTATTGACTCTAGAGCCAAGAGATCATCCACAATATCTCGTTAGGACACTAAATTCTTGAAGACTTGCTTTTTCACACAATGTGGAAAGTAAGTATATATTAAGAGTCCTACGCATTATCCTTGTGGTATTGCCAGAACATCCGAGTGATATGTAAAAATATTCACAATGAAGATGGAAATCCTTCTAGAGCCAACATCAAACAAGCTCTTGGTGGGTGACATGTGAAATCTTGCAAAAGATCAAGCTTGTGACAACTGGATAGAAACGATGGGGCGATTCATTATTGAATCAACCTTGGTCCAGGAATGGAATTGACGAATACTTTTGGAAAAACCGTTCGATGTGCAAACCTTCTTTTCTCTAGCACGTCGAATGTGTACTTATGTTTTCAAATTCAAAAAGTATATCTGATTGAAAAATACTTTTAGAAAAACCGTTCGATGTGCGAATCTCTTCTTTTCGCTAGCACGTCGAATGTGTACTCATTCTCTAATACAAAAAGTATTTTGATTGAAAATTGATCTTTCTCATAAAACCTTCGTCGTATTGCAAAACTCTTTCTTCTAAGCAATACGCGATTGTTTTTCAAATCATTTTTCATCAATCAGTGAATCTCAATTTGCTGGTTCACTCACTCCGTGTTGTCTTCTTTGAGACGTTCCGGTTTGAGAACAGCTAGAACAGCTGCGAAACCCTGTCAAGGAGATTCTTAGGAATCCTACCTGATCACAGGCAGTACTTGTACTGATCAACGGGGAACCGTGGGACGTGTACCTCAATTCAACGAAAGTGATCAAAGACACTTTCGTGCTTTTTATTGCTAACTGTTGTTTGCAGGTACACTTGGACGGTTGCAGCTGATCAGAATTGAGGAGTCAATCCAAAGCCGCATGCTCACAGCATCCACACTTAATTGAAGAAATCATGACTGGTGCATATCTACATAACCTGGCTCTGATATTTCATACTATGCTTCTACTTCGCTGCTGCAAATATCATGAACCAGTAAGGCTTCCGCTACTCTGATGGAAAGATGTCATGATTCAAAAGTGTGAGCATGTCGGTCCGAAAGTCACAACTTCACATGATGGCAACACAATAAAGGGTGATCCAGAGATTTACTGTGGCTGATGATCTCAATGAAAGCTCGAAGATCATCAAAGATGTGGATCAGACCAAAGACCTCTACTAAAAGTACTAATCTATGCGGACTTTGAAGAATCGCTGCTATAGCACAAAGATTGTGGAAATGAAGAATTCAAGTCTACGAGCTCAAGACTGAAGTAAAAATAGAATGCTAGGATTCGAAATGTAAAACATGGGGTGACCTCCCTTAGGGGGAGATTGTTAGGAATTAGAAAATTCCATAGTGAAGTGTCGGTCACCCCAAATATTATCTAGCATAAGTTAGCTCGTAGACTTGTCGTTATTTACGTTATTATGTAGTTAATTAGTTAGTCAGTAGCGTAAAATAGTTTAGTGCAACACCGTGGAGGAAGGACGGGTCTTTACCCACTGTATCCCTGATCCACAGGCCGATAGGAGGTCGTTGAGTCTGTAAGTATAAATACCCCTTCCATCCATGGAAGGGGTGGTGCTTCTTCTCATTTTAATCTAATCTTTCATTTGTGTAAACCTCTAGCAAGAACACCCTCTCTCTCTCTACTAACTCTCTAACTATGGCAAACATGTATTTTGATCATCCAAGACCACCCGAATCATCTACACAATAAATATATGATCCTACAAAAGATAATTCTGATAATTTATCTAAGAGTTGGCTAGTCCAGAGCAAACGGCTTCTGGTAAAGACACATCAAATCCGTTATATGGTTTATGATTTGCCAATAAATCAGATGGTTATCAGTGTACCATAGTTCTTACTTGAACTGAAATATTTGGCTACTCCAGAAGTGATGGATTTTGGTAAAGAGTTTTTAAAATCCATTAAAGATCTAAATCATTGCTAGGGACTAGCAATATCTCAGTGTGGGGGATTGATGAGTGTCTAAATACTCATCATTTTTATACTGTCTAGACTACAAAAACATCTGAAAACACTCAGAACACATCAAAATGATCAAAATATCACAAATCAGTGTTTTATGTGTTTTAAATGCAAAAATATCAAAATCAGATGAAAAATGATTCAAGTTTGAAAAATTGGCAGTTTTAGTCCCCCAAGTTTTAAAAGTTGTCAAATCTAGTCCCTGGAATTCAAAAATGTGGAATTTTATCATTCAAGGTCCCTGAAATATTCTAAGTTGTAAAAAATGGTCCTTGAATGATTCTTTGGTCAAATGGCATAAAAGGTCCTTAAACTTTTAAAATGGAATTTTATGCAAAAGTGGTCCATGTACTATTTATTTATGGCAAGTTTGGTCGTTATGAGAGCATTGGAAAAGTGTCAAGTTCAGTCCTCAAAGTTTGGTGGAATTACATTTTTGGTCCTTGATATTAATACAAAGCCAAACGGACCCCTTTGTTATTTCAAACCCATGTCCAGCCCAACACCTTTGGCCCAAACCCAACCCCCGTTATATTTAACTCCGGTCAACAAAAGTCAAATCCACCCCAAACGCGCCTAAAAACCACTTCTACTGTAGCTCTCCCTCACCACCACTGAAACACCAAAACCAGTCATGGTTTCCCACCTTTTTCTCACCCCCCCTTACCTTGTCCCCTCCACCTCCACTAACACCAAAAGCTCTTAATTGATTGAAACCAAACCCATTAATTCTCAAACCTGCTCAAGAAATATTTGGCGCCAAAAATCCAAGTGGACGGTTTTGATGCATTTCATTGATCCAATGGCTCAGAGATGGTGGGAAAGATTCAGAGGTCAAGATTGAGTCATAAAAGTCTATAAAGAGGAGCTTAGATGTATTGTATCATAGTATCTAGTGCAAAATTTAAGTTTCTATGTCGTTTTAGTCATTTTCAAGTTTCCAGTGTATTTCTTAGCTTCCAAATACTTTCTTAAGTATTTTTAGTGTACTTTTAATCCTTTTCAGTAATAAAATTCAAGTTTCAAGTTCTTATTTCAATTTATGCAGTTTTCATTGAAAAATCTCACAATGTGTTAATGTTGTTGTTAGTTGTTGATAAGGACTGAAATAGCTCATGTAAGCTCCCAAAAAGCTTATTCAAGCTTTTAGAGACCTTAAAATTCAAGTTTAGAAGTTAAACAGAAAAATCACAAAAATACCAATTAAATAGTAGAAAAATCAAAAATCACATGGAGATGGTGTTCACAGCTGGAGCAGGGTAAATCTTGGATGGGCTTGGGTTAGTAGCTTAGTGGTAAGCTAATAGGGGTGATAATTGGTTCTGGTTCTCAGTTTTGAGCTTGGAAGCTTTTGTAAGCCTTTTTGTTCACTTTTGCATATCACTGTTATAGTTGTTCATTAGCTTTAATTTCTGTTTCTTAGTGATCATTAGTTATAGTTAAGTGATAGTAATCATTAAAATCAGTTAGTTGTTCTTTTAAATTTGTAGTTTATTAAAATCTTATTTTGACAGTAAAAATAGCATAATCATCATTAGTGAGTTTTATGTTGATAGGGTTGTTGTTTAATGCTTATTTAGTGTTAACATATGATAATACATGGTCTGCAATTAATTACATGTTCTTAATCTGTGAGTTTCTTTGAAAAAGTTTCAAAACAGTCAAATAAAGGCTTGTTTGGATTTGAGTAGTAAAACTATATTAAAGATTGTTTGAGTGGTTGCTTGTTGTTGTCTTGTGTTTCACTTGGTCCAATTAGTTCAAAGAAACCAACAAAATCCGTACTTATACAAGCAAAAGTCAAAAATCCTTTTGATCATGTCTTATGTGCCCACTGTTGGAATTTCATGATCTATGATCATTGTTTTGTGTTTATAAGTTGTTAATCTTGCTCAAATCAGTCTTAATATAACTTAAAACAACATAATCAGTGCATAAAATCAGATCAAAGTTCATTTTAGTCAACTCTTCTAGTTTTTAAGAAAAGTCAAATTTTCATTTGGGTCGTTTTTGAATAAAATATATATTTCTACTGTGTGCTTAATATTGAGTTTTAGCTTAAAAGCTCTTGGGGTATTAAAGTTTAGTTGCTAAACAAAATTAGAAAAATGCTAGTTCACTCTTCATCAGCTTGTTAAGTGCTTTTTGACTAGCTTCTTGTGAGTACCTAGTCTGAAACCATGCCCTGTGCACAGTGAATGGCACCATTTTGATAAGCTTGCATAGAGCTTATTAGTTGCTCAAATCTTGTGATCTTTGTTTTTTTGGATAGCTGACCTAGCCCTCTTGAAGTTCCAAGTTTACTTTTTCAATTTCTAGCTTGTTTGCTAGGGCTGCAATAAGCTCAAACTTTGTCCCATTTTCTGTTTTTCAACACTAGTGTCATAAGTGCTTATTGCTTGTTTCTAGCTTATCAGTGTGCTTATCTGTCTCTTTTAGCTTCATTTCAGTTCATCTAGCTTGCTTGCATCTATTTTAAGCTTCTGTTTCAGCTAGCAAGCTTGTTTGAGCTTATTCCACCAAAATAAGCTCTTAAAGCCACTGTTTGGATTATAAGCTTGTAAAACAGCTTATTTTTAGTTTGTAAAATTTTTGTCTTTGTTAAAGTTTCATATTTTTAGTATTTAAGTAGTTTTCAAAAAGAAAATCCAGAAAAATATCAAGTTAAAATCAGTGATAGTGTTTATTTAATAGGTTTTAGCTTTTTGATTTTTCTTTTTAGCTTATTAATAAGCAAATCTTGTTTTTATACTTTTGTTAGTTTTCTGTCATCATATAGTATTTTTAGAAAAAGTTTCATAATTTTCCTAATCTTTTTAGTATTTATTATAATTTTAATTAGTTAAAAATATTAATTAATTAGTAATAAATAATTAAAAAGTATAAAAAATATCTTTTCAGTTTTAAAATTAGTTTTATCATATTTTAGATTTTTCCAAGTTAAAATTTCATTTTTCTAGATTTATTTTATATTTTCTAGTATTTAAGTGTATTTTAAATAGTAATTAATTAGTAATAATTAGATAAAAAGTGTGAAAAATATATTTTTGGTTTTAAAATTAGTTTTATAGTATTTTAGATTTTTCTGAATCATAATTTTATTTTTCTAGCCTTATTTCATATTTTCTTCTATTTTAGAGTATTTATTAAATAGTTAAAATAGTTTTTAATAAATAATAATTAATTAAATAGTTGTAAAAATAATTTTCTTTTTCTAATAATTTTCTTTTATTTTTAGGATTTCAAAAATGTAATTTTCATATTTTTAGGTCTTTTATTTTTTTAGATTCACTTTTTATTTTGTACGTATACGTAGTTTTTAAAACGTAAGTTTTACGTTTCTTTTATCTGATTGTTGTGCTTTCCAATTCTGTATTCCATTCCATTCCGATCAATCAGTAGTGTAATTTCTCATCAAAACCTTTACTGATCACTATCCTTAGTGATCACTCTATCATCTGAGTTTGTTTTGACACACCATTGAGTCTCCGTTGGACTAAACGACCCGGGAATTCCTTGTATTCTCTGATCTTCATTGTATTTGTGTTTTAAGCAGTTTTAAGCTTCTTACGGTTAGCCATTCACAAGTGGCTAGCTTGTGTGAGGTAGCTTGACTGTTTTCAGCACAGATCATGTACACTTTTCTTTTCCTTAGAGTACGAGGCATGAACTGATGTGTTCATACGTCATAATCTCTCTCTTTTCATCATATCTTGACAAACATGTAATCAACCCCATTATCATTCAGTAGGATCTTTGTCGTGACAGCTGATGGAGAAAACCCAATATGATGAATTTGACCCTGAAGTAAACTAACCCGAACTCGTGACTTAAACTTGCACATATGAAACAAAGAGCGGTGCCGAGAATTCATGCCCATTTGAATCTCTAAGTACTCTATACTTCTTCAACCAATCAACCATCGAGTATAAGACGTATATCACCTCTTGAAAATCCACAATTGAATGTGACACTGAGCACTACAACGTAACTCCTTTAAGTGATAGTAATTTTGAGGTGATAAGAGCCCAGTTCCCCCAAGTGGTAAAAGAAAAGGTAAAAGACACCCAACAATAACTAGATTTCCAAGTCTTTGTTTTTGATAATAAGCTCGAACAAGGATCATGAAGAATCTTCATCCATCCATCCCCGATACCTTCAGATACTAAGTACACTCGCCCGTGATAATTCACTTCAACCTCAAATAAATAATAGTGAATTAACTCCGTTGTCACATCTTCTGGTTAAAAGCTCAAATCTAGCCTCCTTTGACATTTTAAGTGAACTATGATAATGGTTTCATCCCGACCATGGTTTAATGAACATAACCCCGTAAAACTTTGAAGTAACCAAACCGCCATGACGAATATCCAAACACACATCCAATTCATGAAGTACACCCTTTTATCCCTTCTTCGAAGCAGAAACCGTAGCACCAGCATCAAAAGATCCAGAATTACACTTTCTCTTCTCCAAGATGGTTCCATCATTACGGGATTTTACAACTCTATGGTTTAAACCGAGAAATAGTTTCTTTCGCGGGATTTTACAAAACCAAGAATAACCCGTAAGATAGATCCGGAAATGCACTTTACTAATACCAGGATGTTTCCATTATCACGGGATTTTACAAGTCTATGATTTAAACCGAGAAATAGGTTCTTTCGCGGGAGTTTACAAAATCAAGACAAAACCGTAAACAATGTCAGCTTGAATGTGTTACGACGACTTTGGTTTCAGAGAATATCTGTTTTAGGGGAACATGCAGCGGTTCATCAACGGTCCATTATCCAACATCATCAACCATCCAATCAACACTTTGGAAAACACATCAATCACGCAATCTGTCGGCTATTGTAATGACCACATGGAGAAGTAAACCCGATATACCAAACTTGATCATGAAGTAGAATTTTCCAGATTTGTTACTTAAACTTGTACTAATCCTTGTGAAGAAGAAACTGTGTACCCAAAGTACAAAACCTCTTGACGTATCCTCTACTGTGTGAGACACCGAAGTGATAGTAACAATTTGGCTCGAGAAAGAATCACAAAAGTAACTAAATAGCCAAGTCTTTATCACACTCTTTAAAAGCCCAAACAAGTCATCTTCGCGGAAGGGTAGAAAGAAAGAAGACGAAGATAAGTAAACACGCCCGGAAAAACCCAACTTCAAAATCCAGTGAGAAATATCGTCCAAACAACCCCGTAGTCAACATTTTCAATAAACACTTCATTCGTGACAAAATATTATCCATGAAGATGTAAATACTAAAGTACTCTTATATCACAACAGATCTCAACATCGAATCACATACAGTCCATTATCCTTCCAATTAAACCATTTGAACTGTCACTTCAATTCCATATCAATAATACCGGACAAGAACCTCAAACATAATTAAAGATCAACAAATAAGTCAAGCCGTGACACAATCCTCCGAGAAGAATTACCATTCGGATTTCCAATAAGTAAAAACTTGTATCCAATCATTTGTAAAATAACATTGGATGACAAGATGTTTGTACTTATTTTGCAAATGATAGATTCAACCGAATATTGCAAGTAAATCCAGTCCACGTAACGAGATTGAGTCCAATCAGCCCATTATCCATACCTCTACTCAGCCCATGATCCATTAGGAATGATGAAAATAATTCTCGGCCCAAAGACCACTTCACAGATGCACGACCCTTTGATACTTTGCATATCCGGATATAATGCTCACAACACAAGATAACCCTAAACCTAAAACACAGATATCACAAATATATGCGCCTACCACACTTCTTTTCTCTCACCCAAACTCTTCTTATCTCCAAACTGGTTTCTCAACAAAGATAACTCATCTCATTACCGATTTCATCATCAATCCGAATAAAGGGTTTGATCAAGTGTAGTCCGTACTCCTCGTGTTTAGACACAACACGATGACACTAAGCCACAGGGATGGCAGGGACATATGAGTCGGCTTCAAGGACATATTCCAGGTAGGTATAACATATGCACGTTATTGATGTTCATTGTTGAATATGAGTAACACGAATCAAAGATTTGAGATAACATACTTGTTAATCTCATTTCTTTATTTTGTATGAAGTCAAAAGTAACACGAACCTAAACAAGAGGGATAACATTCTTGTTATTCACTTACTTCTAAGGATTCGGAAATAATCAAAAGCATTTAGATCAATGATGGTTTGAATTATTTTTCGTGTTTAAGACTCTTGATAGTCTTGGTTGTAACTTGTGAGAACCACGAAAAAACAAACTGAGATCACCTTTTAGTCCCGTTTGATTATTACCTTATAACCGAATCAAGGAGAAAGATGAAACCCCAAATGGTTTTGATCTTTCTTCGTTATTTTCGGATATAATCATTACCACATGGATCAATGATGGTTTGAACAAGGTCGTGAATAGATCTTTTGAGCTCTATGGCAGTTGAAGCATACGACAGACCTAAACAAACTGAGATCTCTTAAATGTTTCTTTACCATTAATATGATTGTTAGACCCTTTTGAGTGTGAGTCTTGATATAGGATAGAGGTTGTTGATTAGATTCGGGACAGTGGTTGATGTATTAGATGTTATTCCTTTTGTGATAGTAGATCTAACATTGACCAATGATGGGTTATGTAGAACTTGAGGTTGTGTGATGTTAGATTGGTATTTGGCATTTGTTGTTTGTGGTCTATGGTCTGGTCATGTCTTCTCCTTCATCCTTTCTGTTCAAGTCGCTAGCTAAATTCTCCAAACCAAGTCGCTAGCCTTTTTTCAAACCAAGTCGCTACGTCTTTGTTCAAAACCAAGTTGCTACGACTTCTTCCAAACCTAGTCGCTACGACTTGTTAAAGAACAAGTCGCTAGGTTAAAAACCAAGTCGCTAGCCAGATTACTGAGTCATGTCGCTATTTAGCTTTTGACATAAGTCGCTGTTGACTTTCAAAAAAAGTCAACGAATATCCAAGTCGCTATATGATGGTCAAATCGCTACGACTTGTAAATACAAGTCGCTAGCAAGATTCAATGAATCTGGACAAATAGTGATAAGTCGCTACCATGAAATTTTACATTTTCCGATGAGTTTTCCGACCATATTCCGACCATGTTCATGATAAACCCAGAAAATGCAGAAAATATGCTTCTTTGACCCATTTTGACTGTTAAAAAACTGACCAAATGACCCACTATAGACTACACTTTTGGTACAAAAAGCATAACATATATACTGACTTGGACACGGACATGACAAGAGACAGGTTTTGTAGACATTGATGGACCAAAAGATAATACCAAAACATTTAAAAGAACTGTTTACCCATAAAACATATTCCGACCACAACATGTAAACAAACAGTACTACCCATAAAATCATAACCACAAAAAAATCATCATCAAAACACAACAACCATGGCTCTTGATACCAATTGTTAGGATCCAAATATTATTGTGTTTGATGATTCGGGTGGTCTTGGATGATCAAAATACATGTTATCCATTTTAGAGAGAGAAAGTAGAGAGAGGGAGATTTCTTGGTAGAGACTTGGTTCACAAATTGAATGTTAGATTATGAGAAAATCTCCACCCCTTCCATGGATGGAAGGGGTATTTATAGTTATAGAATACACGACCTCCTATCGGCCTGTGGATCAGGTATACAGTGGGTAAAGACCCGTCCTTCCTCCACGGTGTTACACTACGCTAAAATACGCTACAAACTAACTAATTAACTACTAAACAACATAAATAACTACAACTCTACGAGCTAACTTATGCTAGAATATAATTGGGGTGACCGACACTTTAACATGGAATTTCCAATTCCTAACATATTATGACAACTTTGGCTTCGGTGAATATCTGTTTTTAGGGGATCCTGCAGCGGTTCATCAACGATTCATTCTCCATCATCAACAATGTCATCAACAATTATTTACCCATATGTAGACAACTTCACAAACCATACTAAGTCGAGTAGTATACACTACTTCCCCCTGAGGTTAACCATAAAATATCAAAGTACACGTTTCTCCCCCATGATGGTTTCGAACTTTCGGAAGCATCATTAACGTGTGCGATCATTTGCACTGAAGATTTTAGAAAGATTTTGCTTAGACTGTGAGGTATCATTGACATTCAATGGCATCAAATAACTTATGGGAATTGCTGATCACATCACATTCATTCAACTCTTTGGAAAACACATCATTCACGAATTCTGTTGGCAATTTCTGTGACCACTTAGTGAAGTAAACCAGATATACCAAACTTGATCATGAAATAGAATTTCCCATATTTGCTACTTAAGATTGTACTAATCCTAGTGAAAAAGAAACGGTGTACCCAATGTACAAAACCTCTTGACGTATTCTCAACTGCGTGAGACACCGAAGTGATAGCTATATTGTGGGTTAAGTGAGAAAGAATCACAAAAATAACTAAATACCCAAGTCTTTATCACATCCTTTTAAAAGCCCAAACAAGTCATCTTCGCGGAAGGGTACAAAGAAAGAAGATGAACTAAGTAAACGCACCCGGAAAACCACACTTCAAATCCAAATAAGAAATATTGAACTTAAATAACACCGTAGTCAACTTTGTCTAATAAACACTTTAAGCCGTGAAATAGTGTCCTCCATGATAATGTATACGCAAAATATCAACCCGCACAACACAACAAACCTCAATATAAAATCACAACTCGCATGACTCAAATCTCATAAATCCCAACGCGTCATCATCAAATAAAAAGTATCTCATATTATCCAAATCTCTTAAAAATCCAATTCTTGAGACGCCCATCAATCCATCATTATCGTTGGCTAATTTAAATAACTCACTTTAAAAAAACAACTAACTCCGTTCATGCCCATGAGAAAATCGAATTTGATCCAACTATAATCATAAAATATCCGGCAATGAACATGTGTCCTCAGCACACTATGGCCTTGAACGAGCACGGTTGTACCACTTATGATTATCCAAGGAAAATACCAAGTTGAATGCATATTTTTCGTGAAAATTTAATCCGACCAAAGTACCATTATTCAAATAAAATTAGGATAACAACTTAAATGAGTTAGAAGTTACAATACCTACATTTGTCAAATAACAGCATAAAACATTTCAGCCCATGTCCAAATAAAATTTCCAATGCTCTCATTCAAGATACTTCCCAATCGACCCATAAATCACATAAGACATATAATTCACTCGGCCCATTAACAATACTCACAAACTGATCCAATCCATATTTTTCCAACACTAATCTTTAGGGGTTATAAAACGCACATTTCATACACTAACCCTAAAAAATCCTCTCATACAACACGCCACCCAAACTCAGTTAACAAACCCTAATAAAACTCATCAATATAATCTGCCCCCATCACAAATGTCAGTCCTAAATCCTTCACATAATTAATCACTCGACAAGGCTGATTAGATATGCAACCAAAGACATCAATTGTGTTCAGCACAAGCGATTCAAGATGCCAAACGAGAACCTTCATACCATGTTGACCTCGCCACAGGGATGATAAGAGGCTCAACATCCAAGCCACAGGGATGGCAACGAGTAAGAATCTTGGCATCAAGATCACTCAACTAGTTAAAAGGGTAGGTTCATTATTTCATCACTTTTCAGCTTCGTATATACGAGCAAATGAAAAACAACGATTTAACATTAATTGTTAAACTCGTTTTCATGTCTCAAACATAACTTATGATGAACCTTTTGTCATAGATTTTGATTTCTTTGTTGAGATTATTTTTGAGCGAACGAAGACATGATGATAACAACCTTGTTAACCATCATATCTTATGTGTCGGATAATTGATGAAGCATATGCTTCAAACAAACATGGATCAGTGATAGATAACTTGTGTGAATAAACATTGAAGGTCGAATAAGACTTTAAAAATGAACACACGAAGAATCTGAGATCGTTTAAAAACCATTTCATTTTCATTTTTATTCAATTCATGATTCGGATCTGTGATGGATTCGTTAGTTTGTGTATAGATTCTTTGATATCTATGTGTTTCATAAACCATTCACAAACACAAAACTGAGGTCGGATGTTTGTTTCTGCTGTAATAATCATGTGTTGATGGATTTAGTTGCTAGGGTCGTGGGTTTAGATGCTTTGGTATAGATAAATAAGATGATGGAAACTGGTTGTGAGATTGTTGAAAGTTATGGTTGCTTGATGATTATTACTTGTTGTAGTTGTTGTTGTCTGTTGTAATATTGTTGTTGTTGTGATTTTGTTGTGAGATTGTGATATTATTCAATTACCTAAAGATCAAGCCTCTTCTTAGGCCTTATATCAAACCTCATTTGCAACTTTTATCAAGACACATGATAAACAAACCGCTTTGACATATCTATAAGTCCAAACCGCATCATTTTCATCTTGACAAACCGCTTTACATAACTTATAACAACAAAACGCATCCTTCATCAATCAAATCGCTTTTATCTATCGTCAAAACGCATAGTGTTTCCATGACAAACCGCACCCATTTTTGCAACACAAACCGCTTTTGACTTTTCAACAAAACGCAGTTGACCTTTGACCAAATGTAAACAAATCGCATCCTGAGTTAAAACTCAATTGACAAACCACACTTGACCATAGTTGACAAACCGCATAGCAGTATTTTTTGACAAAACGCACAACTTGTCAAAAAGCAGTTGACTTTTTGACCATTAATTAACAAACCGCATGTTTTTGAAAGTGACAAACCGCATCTTAGATTCGATGAATCTAGACCAAATGTAACAAATCTAACATGAGTTGGTCAAGCCGCATAGAACTGATATCAAACCACAGCAAGGAATCAGTGTCAAAACGCACATAAGAATCAGCATGTCAACAGTTTTAGAAACAACTTATAATCAACCAGATTCAATACTGAGTAAACACCAAATATCAATCATGTAAAACTGCTTAAACATTCTTATTGAAATCATTTATAAAATGAATTTGACCATAGGACATTTACAACCAGCAAGCAACATCAGAAAAAGTTTGACACTTCTCAAAAACCAGATATAACAAACATAACAATCATCAAAAATGTTTTCCAAAAAAAACTGAATCAAACCGCGTCAAAAAACCATTCGAATCAACAAACCAACACAACCTAGGATCTGATGCCAATTGTTAGGATCATATATTTTATGTTGTTCATGATTCGCGTGGTCTAGGGAGATGATTAAACAAGTATGACATGTTTAGAGAGTGAAAGAGATGAGAGGAAGTTCTTGAGAGAGAAAGTAAACAAAAGAAAATGCAAGGTTAGATTAAGAGCTTCACCCCTTCCAAGGATTGAAGGGATATTTATAGTTACAGACTACACGCCCTCCTGTCGGGCTATAGATCAGGCGTACAGTGGGTAAAGACCCGTCCTTCCTCCACGGTGTTACACTAAACTAATAACTAAGCTAACAATTAACTAATTGACTACTAAACAACATAAATAATGATATGTCTACGAGCTAACATATGCTAGAGTATAATTGGGGTGACCGACACTTCCTTATGGAATTTCCAATTCCTAACAAAACCCTGTCAGGAAGGCCCTTTTAATGGGACTATCCATCACAGGCAGTGCTATGCACTGAACCCATTGGTTTTCACCAAACCAGAGGCCATGTGAGGCCGACCTTGATGAGTGTCTAAATACTCATCATTTTTATACAATATAAACTACAAAATCATCTGAAAACACTCAAAAACGCATCAAAATGATCAAAATATCACAAATCAGTGTTTTATGTGTTTCAAATGCAAAAATATCAAAATCAGATGAAAAACATATCAAATTTGCAAAAATTGCAGTTTCAGTCCCCCAAGTTTCAAAAATTGTCAAAAACAGTCCCTGAGCACATAATTTCAAAAGAAAAATCATCAAAGGTCCTTTTTAAATCATAACTTGTCAAATTTAGTCTTTTGGTGAAAACTATCAAAAGTTTGAGAAAATTACAAAAATGGTCCTCCGAGTTTCAAATTTGGCAGAAATGGCCCCTGGAAATTGGAAGTTGTCAAGTTTGGTCCCTGTACTTTTGAAGCTTGTCACTTTTAACCCTTGGATCAACTTTTCAGAATTGGCAACCTTAGCCCTTGATTTTTCAGAATTTACACTAATAGTCCTTGTATTTAAAACCCTTATTACCTATTTTGGACTAGTCAATACCTCCTTGACCCCTGCCACAACCTAATTTGAACCCCCCCTATTAATATATCTCCTCTGGTCAAAATCCCAAACCCACTTGGCGCCCAAAGTCTCACCACTCTCACCTGCTTCCCCTGCTCACTCAACAAATCCAACCCCCTCCTCAACCTATCACCATCCTTGTTCCCCCCTCCTCCACCACAATACAAAATGCATTTAATGCTACCTTTACCTCTTCACTCAACCCCTCCAATGGATAACTCTTTTTGGCGCCATAACAGATTAAATGGCCAAGATTGAAGGAGTGGTGCCCAAGTTGATTTCTAAGGCTAGGATTAAAACAAACAAGCACAAATGCCAGCCAGATGCTCACTGTCTCACGAAAGAAACACATCCTCAAGCACTTGAAGACTTAGTTTTTCTAGTATATATAGATAGCTTGTAAGCCTTTCAAAGGCATTAGGATTTTTAGGATTTAGTTAGTTTTTAAAAGTTTTGTTTCTTCTTTCAAATTTGTAATTTATCTTTTTAGTTAATGAAAATTTTCTTTATCAGTTTCAAGTCTTCTGCTTATATGCAAATAAGCACTTTTGTGCTTATTTGCTTATTGTGATTTATCTACTGTTCTTAAGACTCGTTTTTAAGCTACATATCAGTTTTGTTAAAAGAAAGTCAAGCCAAGTTATTTTAAAAACCTGTTTCTTAGTTTAATACCCCATAAAGGGGTGTTTGGTTTAAGCTTATTTGTTGTCAAAAATTGTTTTTTTACCCACTTTGACTCTCAAAGTCAAAGTGGTTTAAGGTTTTAGTAAGTTTCAACAAGGTCTTAATCTGTTTTTACAAATGTTTGCAAAGTTCGGTTTATAAAAAGCTCATTCTCTTTTCTGTCCTGCTCACCCAAACAGCAGCAACAGTAGCTGTTTCAACAGCTTTTTCTGTCACACCCCCAAATTACCTGTTTTGCAGCGGAATGGAATACCTTGGGGGATGACTGTCATAGCATCAAAGTTACAGTTATATCGAATGACCTAAAGTGTCGTTTAGAAAATACATCGTTGGATTAAGTAAAATAATCAGTGTTTACAAACTGTAGGTCCCAAATGAAAATCAACTTGTGCGGAAATAAGTTTGTTACAAGCCAAACGATGTTTTTAAAGTTTAAAAAAAATCCCAAGTGAGACGCGTCGTCACCACGACTCTATGATATGTCCATATGCGTGCCATGAAGTGAATGCTTAAGATACCTGAGATAAAACATGCTAAAAAGTGTCAACACAAAGGTTGGTGAGTTCATAAGTTTGTAACAAAATGATTTGAAATACTTTGAGAAATATTCGCACAGCAAAGGCATTGTAAATCCACTCAGTTCCAAGTTCCGCCCATACAAAACTTGCAACCTGTGTGTTCACAACCCATTGCCTAAAATAGAATGACAATCATGAATATGCGCATTAAAGTAGTTAAAAATATTAATGTCACCACAAGGGTCTTCCAACAACTCGTGTTGGGATGTTCCTCCAACGCTCACGTTGGGATGTATCCATAAAATGGCCTTCCAACATATAAATGTCAGGATGTTCCTCCATCGACTCACGTTGGGCTGTATCCAAATAATTGGCCTTCCAACATATAAATGTCAGGATGTTTGTTTAAGTCTAAATCACTACACGCACCAAGTCTAGAGTATATGTAATGTTGTTTGGCAAAAGAGTTTAAATGTTTTGATAAAAAAAACATGTATCTCGCCCCAAATAGTTTATAGGAATTTAAACGAGTAAAAGTGGGGTATGAACTCACAGTAATATGTAAGAGTTTAAAGTACTTGTGAAAGTAAATGAAAATAGTTTGAGCATGTATCTCCCCCAAAGAGTTTGTAAGACAAATAAGTAATAGAAAGTGGGGCTACGAACTCACCTGGTATGATGGATATGCTAACAAAATGAAGTGCACGAAAGTGAGACTCGGAAACTATCCGCGACCTAAAATGAATGTTATGACTTGAGTTATGATATGTTGTCGTGAATGCATGATTTGAAAACGTATCACCCAATATGCTACTTGAAAACTAGTTATATAAAAATATTGTTACTTGAATGTGTGGCGGTTTCATGTCGAAAATAAATACTTTTGAGCTAATGGTAAAAATATAGTTAAAACTATGTAACGGTTTTAGTAATTGACAAATCGGTTTACATCGGACTTCACGTAATGTCTACACAGGAAAACTAACTCGTTTTTAAGGTCCGTTTCCCCCGAAACGTCCGTTTAGGCCCTCAAAAACCTTGATTAAAATCCTGACAGCTTACTAAAGCTGTGAATAGTGTTTTCAGCACGTTTTTTACTCAAAATTCGGTTAACCATAACTCACTCGTTTTAAGTCCGTTTTTCAAGTTCTTTATATCCACGCGAAGGTAATTAAGTGTACTAATATATTTTTAAACTTTGGAGATTTCACAGAAATTTTTAGGCTACTGTTTGGTCAGTTAAAACTCGGACTGTATAAACATTTTCCGGAAAATTGTAGTTTTTAAATCGTAACTTGGAAACCACGTAACTTTTTCGTTATAACTCCGTTTTAGTCCGTTCAAAAGGCCACGTTCATAACTAAAAATCTATTTTCTAAATCTTCAATAAAACTTATAAAAATGACTAACTTTTCGGAAATATTATAGATTTCGACAGCGCTTCCGCGCTTATTTTAAAATTACCATTTTTATCTACTTGTTTAACCACAACTTCACCACAAAAATCCCTTAATCTACTCATCACCAATCCTACTAGTAAAACAACTTCATTTGATCATAACCAAAATAAATATTCATTGTGAGGCTAAAAATATAAATACAAACTTAAATAAACATATATAAAATTTATGCAATCATTTCCTCCAAAAATCACAACTAGACTTTGATGATCCATTTTTCAAACTTATCATTTTTATAAACTTCTAACTAGTACATACTTGTTATAAAAATTAATAGGACACATATGGGTGATAACATTTGATAAACATGAATAAAAACTACAACTTGAGCAAATATGATCATATGGACTTCATGAAATGTATGAAAAATATATATGAAAAAGTAAGAGATGAAGTTTTATGCTTACAAATTGCTTGATGAGGTTTAAGAACAAAGGATTTATCCTAAACACCCTAGGTTTTTATTTCAAAACCTAAACAAAGAGTGTTACTAGATTGTGTAGAACTTGATTAGCAAAATTTTTGTGATCTCCTCCTTGAATCAAAGAGTGGCCGGTTTTGGTGTATAAGAAAAGAGGAGAGAAAACTTTGGTCTTCACACTATGAATTATTGATGTATGTGTATAAAAGTCTTGGAGTGTGTAAGTCTTTATAATCAAAGATCATGAAAATCTTGGCAAATCTTGTATGTAATAATGCATCTATAGATATTTATTATTATTATTATGTAAAAGTATAAATGTAGTAGAAGTAAAGTTATTTGAGGATAGTAGTAACTTGTAGTATTATTAAATAAGATTAGTAAGTTGTATACACATTTGAATATTTAAGGTAGCGTTAGATAAAATAAATTTCACGGGTCAAGATAAATATATTTAGGTCATATGAATTATAAAAATACATTTCTTGTAAAATTTGAGTGAAATAATAATAATTGTGTAGTTTTTAAGAAAACCGTCGTAATAATATAAATTTTACAATTTATATACCGAATAAATTTAAGACACTGGGTAAACTCAAAATATTGTTTTTATAAACTAAATGTAAGTATAAAATATGTCGGGATCATTTTTGGAAGTATCGGATTAATGTTAAAAATAATAACTCACGCGATAACGTTTATTTAATATGAAATATATGCGTTTAAGGTGAAATGAAAAATCATGAATAAATTGATATGAAATGATGAATATGGAGTTTGAGAAATGACCGGAATTTGAGAATTGTGACATTCTTCCCATGTTAGAGGAATCGCGTCCTCGCGATTCGATTAATGATACTAGGGCCCAAAACGCGACAAGGGTTCTAGAAGTTTATGCTCATGTATGGTTTAAATGATTATGCCAATGCTCATGCATATGTCATGACTATATCCCATTCTAAAGACATGCTCCCTTATGATTAGGCTCGATGAGGCAGGCTTTCCCATTCTCGGGCAAAATTTTCAAAAGACTTTAAGTAACCGATTTTTACTTAATCCCACAACTCATCAAACAAGAACTGTCATACGATTAGGCTAAATCGGTTTAGGTAACAACTTGTTTCTAGCTTGATCTTTGCAACTCATCAAACAAGAACTGTCACGCGGATCAAACTGGAAACGAGTGGTTTGAAGAAAATCTTTTGAAAATTTGGCTCGATTACGGAATTGCTTACTCATATGAGACTACTACTCCCTTCATTGCATGATTCTTCCTGAATTAGACATAGGTGATCAGGCTATGTATAATTTAGGAGTAACTATGCAATGCTTGGACTAATCGACTCATATGATGTTTGGTGTTGAGTCATAAGTTCGCATGTATAAAGAATATGCACTTGTAATGATATGATGAGATGCTATGATGGTGTGGTTATAGTCTAGGGTCAATGATGCAACCTAGTTCTCTATAACCGATGCTCTGATACCAATCTGTCACACCCCCAAATTACCTGTTTTGCAGCGGAATGGAATACCTTGGGGGATGACTGTCATAGCATCAAAGTTACAGTTATATCGAACGACCTAAAGTGTCGTTTAGAAAATACATCGTTGGATTAAGTAAAATAATCAGTGTTTACAAACTGTAGGTCCCAAATGAAAATCAACTTGTGCGGAAATAAGTTTGTTACAAGCCAAACGATGTTTTTAAAGTTTAAAAAAAATCCCAAGTGAGACGCGTCGTCACCACGACTCTATGATATGTACATATGCGTGCCATGAAGTGAATGCTTAAGATACCTGAGATAAAACATGCTAAAAAGTGTCAACACAAAGGTTGGTGAGTTCATAAGTTTGTAACAAAATGATTTGAAATACTTTGAGAAATATTCGCACAGCAAAGGCATTGTAAATCCACTCAGTTCCAAGTTCCGCCCATACAAAACTTGCAACCTGTGTGTTCACAACCCATTGCCTAAAATAGAATGACAATCATGAATATGCGCATTAAAGTAGTTAAAAATATTAATGTCACCACAAGGGTCTTCCAACAACTCGTGTTGGGATGTTCCTCCAACGCTCACGTTGGGATGTATCCATAAAATGGCCTTCCAACATATAAATGTCAGGATGTTCCTCCAACGACTCACGTTGGGCTGTATCCAAATAATTGGCCTTCCAACATATAAATGTCAGGATGTTTGTTTAAGTCTAAATCACTACACGCACCAAGTCTAGAGTATATGTAATGTTGTTTGGCAAAAGAGTTTAAATGTTTTGATAAAAAAAACATGTATCTCGCCCCAAATAGTTTATAGGAATTTAAACGAGTAAAAGTGGGGTATGAACTCACAGTAATATGTAAGAGTTTAAAGTACTTGTGAAAGTAAATGAAAATAGTTTGAGCATGTATCTCCCCCAAAGAGTTTGTAAGACAAATAAGTAATAGAAAGTGGGGCTACGAACTCACCTGGTATGATGGATATGCTAACAAAATGAAGTGCACGAAAGTGAGACTCGGAAACTATCCGCGACCTAAAATGAATGTTATGACTTGAGTTATGATATGTTGTCGTGAATGCATGATTTGAAAACGTATCACCCAATATGCTACTTGAAAACTAGTTATATAAAAATATTGTTACTTGAATGTGTGGCGGTTTCATGTCGAAAATAAATACTTTTGAGCTAATGGTAAAAATATAGTTAAAACTATGTAACGGTTTTAGTAATTGACAAATCGGTTTACATCGGACTTCACGTAATGTCTACACAGGAAAACTAACTCGTTTTTAAGGTCCGTTTCCCCCGAAACGTCCGTTTAGGCCCTCAAAAACCTTGATTAAAATCCTGACAGCTTACTAAAGCTGTGAATAGTGTTTTCAGCACGTTTTTGACTCAAAATTCGGTTAACCATAACTCACTCGTTTTAAGTCCGTTTTTCAAGTTCTTTATATCCACGCGAAGGTAATTAAGTGTACTAATATATTTTTAAACTTTGGAGATTTCACAGAAATTTTTAGGCTACTGTTTGGTCAGTTAAAACTCGGACTGTATAAGCATTTTCCGGAAAATTGTAGTTTTTAAATCGTAACTTGGAAACCACGTAACTTTTTCGTTATAACTCCGTTTTAGTCCGTTCAAAAGGCCACGTTCATAACTAAAAATCTATTTTCTAAATCTTCAATAAAACTTATAAAAATGACTAACTTTTCGGAAATATTATAGATTTCGACAGCGCTTCCGCGCTTATTTTAAAATTACCATTTTTATCTACTTGTTTAACCACAACTTCACCACAAAAATCCCTTAATCTACTCATCACCAATCCTACTAGTAAAACAACTTCATTTGATCATAACCAAAATAAATATTCATTGTGAGGCTAAAAATATAAATACAAACTTAAATAAACATATATAAAATTTATGCAATCATTTCCTCCAAAAATCACAACTAGACTTTGATGATCCATTTTTCAAACTTATCATTTTTATAAACTTCTAACTAGTACATACTTGTTATAAAAATTAATAGGACACATATGGGTGATAACATTTGATAAACATGAATAAAAACTACAACTTGAGCAAATATGATCATATGGACTTCATGAAATGTATGAAAAATATATATGAAAAAGTAAGAGATGAAGTTTTATGCTTACAAATTGCTTGATGAGGTTTAAGAACAAAGGATTTATCCTAAACACCCTAGGTTTTTATTTCAAAACCTAAACAAAGAGTGTTACTAGATTGTGTAGAACTTGATTAGCAAAATTTTTGTGATCTCCTCCTTGAATCAAAGAGTGGCCGGTTTTGGTGTATAAGAAAAGAGGAGAGAAAACTTTGGTCTTCACACTATGAATTATTGATGTATGTGTATAAAAGTCTTGGAGTGTGTAAGTCTTTATAATCAAAGATCATGAAAATCTTGGCAAATCTTGTATGTAATAATGCATCTATAGATATTTATTATTATTATTATGTAAAAGTATAAATGTAGTAGAAGTAAAGTTATTTGAGGATAGTAGTAACTTGTAGTATTATTAAATAAGATTAGTAAGTTGTATACACATTTGAATATTTAAGGTAGCGTTAGATAAAATAAATTTCACGGGTCAAGATAAATATATTTAGGTCATAAGAATTATAAAAATACATTTCTTGTAAAATTTGAGTGAAATAATAATAATTGTGTAGTTTTTAAGAAAACCGTCGTAATAATATAAATTTTACAATTTATATACCGAATAAATTTAAGACACTGGGTAAACTCAAAATATTGTTTTTATAAACTAAATGTAAGTATAAAATATGTCGGGATCATTTTTGGAAGTATCGGATTAATGTTAAAAATAATAACTCACGCGATAACGTTTATTTAATATGAAATATATGCGTTTAAGGTGAAATGAAAAATCATGAATAAATTGATATGAAATGATGAATATGGAGTTTGAGAAATGACCGGAATTTGAGAATTGTGACATTTTCCAAGCTTATTTGTGATCTAAAACTCTTCCAAATCATTTTTCTTGCATCACTTCATGCCCACCTAGATCTAAGAGTAGTTAGTTTGCTTTTAGGAATAGTGGAACTTGGTTAAAATTACATTCAAATCTGTCCCAAACCACACCTGTTTCTGTTTTGCAGCCATTGCAGCCCACTGTGACCATTTGCAGCCCTTCTTTTCTAGCTTATTTGTGCTTTAAATCTTTTCAAAACTGCTTTTTCTTGCATCCTACATACCCATCTTGATATTTCAATAGCTTATTTGTCACTTAGGATAGTGTAGGTTAGCTTAAAATTGCCTCAAAATCTGCTCAAAACCCACAGCAGTACCTGTTCAGTCTACTGTTACTGTAGCAGCCCTTAGTTTTAGCTTATTTTAGAACCCCATTAGCTTATTTAGACTGCTTAGGTGCTTATTAGGTCCCATAGGTTAGGTGAGTTTATATTTTTGCTTATTAGTGCTTACTTAGCTTGATAGAATAGCTTATTGTCCCATTGATGCTCATTTCCCTTTTAGCTTAAGACTTCCCTCAAAACTGCTTATTTCCCTTTTAGGATTAGCTAATTTTCTATCCTTACAGCTTACTTTAAGTACAGTAATCAGTTAGAGTGCTTATTCCCATGTTTGGATTGCTTATTGTATGCTTTTTTATGCTTAAAAACTGAAAGGGGTGTTTGTTTTTGCTTCTGTTAGAATCTGTTGAGAATAAGCAGTTCCAAACTTCTTATTCCAAAGTTTTGAACAAAATTGTTTTCACAAAAAGTGCCTACTTTGGTCTTATAAGCAAGTTTCAAAAAGAAAATTTGAAAAAAAAAATAGTTTGCAAATAGGTGCAGGGGTGGGATTCGACCCCCTGACCTCTTGCTCACGCTCACAACACAACACACTCAAACCAACTGCCCTAGGGTCTTTTCAAGTTTAATCTTGCACAAATTAATATTTAAAGTACCATAGCAGTTTTAAGCTTGTTAGCTTATTAGCTTTTTAGTAGCTTATTTCGTAAAGTAGTATACCACTTTTTCATTTTTCATAAAACCAGTATAACCTAAAGTATTTTTAGTGAAAATTTCAGATTTTTCTAAAATCATTTAGTATTTTTTATAATTAAATTAGATTAAAATAGTTTTTAAATCATAATTAATAATTTAAAAGTCGAAAAAATACCCGGCTTCTTCCTAAAATTTTCTTTTATCATATAGTACGTAATAAAATTAGTTTTACACTCGTAGGCTTTTTATTTCAATAATTTTACGTTTTTGCTTGCGCTCCAGCGTATTTTTCATACATAAACGCTCGTTTTCATTTTAGGTTACGTTTTAAGTTTATTTAGGTTTACGTTTTAGTTAATATAGTTTATTTAAGTTATTTTGTTTTATAAAATAAACGTTCATCGATCTGTAAAAATAGTGATAGCGTTTATTTAATATCTTTTATCTTTTTAATTTTCTTAATTTGCATTTAAGTCGCTTTTATTTATAAACTTTTTCAGTAGTGTAATTATCCATTCAAATCCTTTCTGATCGCTATCATTAGTGATCATTCTACCATCTGAATCAGTGTTTGCACACCATTGAGTCTCCGTGGGACTTAACGACCCGGGAATCCACTATATTCCCTGATCTTCATTGTATTTGTGTTTAAGCTGTTTTAAGTCTGTTTGACTTGACGGTTTAGCACAGATCAAATTTTGGCGCCGCTGCCGGGGAGGCTTTAGCGTGTGTTTAGCCTTTTTCAGATCCATTCTTGCACATACCCCATCTTTTGTAAAAAGTTTTTGTAAAGTTATCAGAAAATCAAAAAGTTCATTAACACTTTTCATGAAGTGTTATCAACACCAAAAATATTTTCATTCTTTGTTTTTGCAAATGTTTTTCAAAAATCCAAAAATATCCATCTTTACCCTCTCACATCTTTTGATTCTACATTTCTTTTACCCTCTAACCATTTGATTCTTTCTATGTCTCATCCTCACCAATTTGGTTGTGAATGGTGTGGGGGACCTCAAAATGGTGGAAATTGCCCCGGTTGTGGCATTGTGAATCCGGGAAACGGGTTTGTCTATGACCAAAATCCCTACAATGAAACAACTAATTTCCTCAACCAACCCCCGCACTATGAGATGGAGACATATTCTTGTGAGTACTGTGGAGGTCCTCACCCGAGTTTTGAGTGTCAAACAGGGAACACGCTTGTCTATGAGCATAATCCTTGTAACAATTATGACTACTCTTATCATGACCAACCTCCACAGTACCAAACGATTCAAACACAACCTCTGCAAATTCCTCAAGAACTTCTCGAGAATTGTCTAGATATACTCAAAAATTTGAAAGAATTGGTTAAAGAAGAGTCTCGTCAGAAAACGTATGCTGAAGAACAAGCAGCTAGAGTAAGTTCCCAATATTGGAAACCTCTCATGTACGATTATGATGACAACGACGATGATGATTTTGATGAGGAATCTACGACTCCGAGTGGCAATCCCACTCCCGTTGAAGAAGGAAATAGTATGGGAGAATTGTTGGCGGAGGAGAATATGAAGGGCATAGGAGCTATATATGTTTTCGATAAAGTCGATGCTCCGAGTGGCAATCCCACTCCCGTTTCAGAGCCTTTCATTTCCGACTCTTCCCCTTCTCTCACGCCGGTTGAGAGAAGTGAATTCCTTTTGGAAGAGGTCGATGATCCTATTTCTGTGAAATTTTTTGATCCCAAAGACTCTCTCACCATGGGGGATAAGCATCTCAGCACTATTCCGGAAACGGAATCGTCTAATGTTGAGAACTTTATCCCGATCCCAAGTGAGTCTGAGGGAATTCTTGACAAAGAGTGTGATGTGTTTTCTCCTCTTACAAATGATCTTGTTGAGACTTTCTCAGATTTTGACAGTGATTATAGTGATGCCGATTCTTTATATTCTAAAGACATAGAATTTATTGATGCATTACTTCCACATTCCGAGATCGTCAACTTAGAAGAGGATGTTGACCATGTTGTTTCCACAACGGTTAATACGACTATCACTAATCCCTTATTCGAATTCGATTCTGAATTTACTCTAAATTCAGTTAATCCAATCTTTGATAGTGATGAGTCTGACACGGAGACTATAATGGACGAGGTGCATATTTATAGCCCACGAAGTACCGCACATGTCCCACCTCCGTATATTCTTCATGAGGAGTTCGCCGGTGAACTCACTCATATCATATCTCCGCTGGAGTATGATTGCGTGGATGGCAAAAATCATGATCGGGGGAGAGAATCTCAATTTGCATAGTTATGACAAATCTTCCCACCCTCCCCACCGAGATGCCTTCCAAACCAAAGAGCTCTACCGATAAAATCCAAATAAGTGCAACTGCACTTAATCCCGAGGAAGAAGATCTAGTCATGATTGTTATCATGATTTTCCTTCTTTTCTTCACCTACTCGGTGACTTCCTCTCTTCTTCACTCCTTCGGGAATGAAGACACTATTTTTGATCCCGGCATTTTCATTAATCATTTTTGAGCCGGTTCTCTCTATATCTCATCGGTGTGGAACTTTCACGTGCTTCAAATGTTTGTCCAAACATCTTGAATGAAAGTCCGATGGAGATTGTTGCTTCCACTTTGCTTCCCCATGAACCAATGAATTCGGGGTCGAGTCAAGCTAGCGACTCGGTAACCAAAAACAGTAGCACGCACCATATGGGTTTTCACCCATATTTCTGTCTTCTTCCCCCTTTCTACCATCTAAGTGTGGGGGTGATGCCCCACATGTTATATATATATATTATCTAAAAAAAAAAAAAAAAAAAAAAAAAAAAAAAAAAAAAATCTTTATAAATAATGGCCGTAGTATTTCCCTTTTACGTTCTTTGTTTCGGCATAACCGCCGGTACTTTGAATATTGAGGGCAATATTCATTTCTAAGTGTGGGGGGGAATTCTCACGAATTTCATATATTATCTACCCAATTCCCCCGTTTTTGGCCAAAAATTTTTTTTTGGAGTAAGTGTTTTACACTTTCTCATTTGGTTATCAGTCCGCCTTGTCTAAAAAACAAAAGGATTGGCTAATCCAGGAGCAAACGGCTCTTGGTAAAGATATATCAAATCCGTTTATATGGCTTGCAATTTGCCCAAAATTGTATGGTTCTCAACTCACCATATCCTAAAAAGTGAAGAGTTGGCTAGCCCGCAAGATTATGGCTTGTGGTAAAGGCAGTGGAAAAACCATAATTGGTAATCAGCTCACCAAAGATAATATTGATAATTTATCTAAGAGTTGGCCAGTCCAGAAGGGTACGGCTTCTGGTAAAGACAAAATCAAATCCGTTGAAAGCTGGTGGTTTGCTCAAAATCACATGGTTATCGGTGTACCATGGTTCTTACTTGAACTGAAACATTTGGCTACTCCAGAAGTGATGGCTTTTGGTAAAGAGATTAAAATCCATCATGTTTTCTCAAATCATTGCTAGGGACTAGCAATATCTCAGTGTGGGGGATTGATGAGTGTCTAAATACTCATCATTTTTATACAATATAAACTGCAAAATCATCTGAAAACACTCAAAAACGCATCAAAATGATCAAAATATCACAAATCAGTGTTTTATGTGTTTCAAATGCAAAAATATCAAAATCAGATGAAAAACATATCAAATTTGCAAAAATTGCAGTTTCAGTCCCCCAAGTTTCAAAAATTGTCAAAAACAGTCCCTGAGCTCATAATTTCAAAAGAAAAATCATCAAAGGTCCTTTTTAAATCATAACTTGTCAAATTTAGTCTTTTGGTGAAAACTATCAAAAGTTTGAGAAAATTACAAAAATGGTCCTCCGAGTTTCAAATTTGGCAGAAATGGCCCCTGGAAATTGGAAGTTGTCAAGTTTGGTCCCTGTACTTTTGAAGCTTGTCACTTTTAACCCTTGGATCAACTTTTCAGAATTGGCAACCTTAGCCCTTGATTTTTAAGAATTTACACTAATAGTCCTTGTATTTAAAACCCTTATTACCTATTTTGGACTAGTCAATACCTCCTTGACCCCTGCCACAACCTAATTTGAACCCCCCCTATTAATATATCTCCTCTGGTCAAAATCCCAAACCCACTTGGCGCCCAAAGTCTCACCACTCTCACCTGCTTCCCCTGCTCACTCAACAAATCCACCCCCCTCCTCAACCTATCACCATCCTTGTTCCCCCCTCCTCCACCACAATACAAAATGCATTTAATGCTACCTTTACCTCTTCACTCAACCACTCTAATGGATAACTCTTTTTGGCGCCATAACAGATTAAACGGCCAAGATTGAAGGAGTGGTGCCCAAGTTGATTTCTATGGCTAGGATTAAAACAAACAAGCACAAATGCCAGCCAGATGCTCACTGTCTCACGAAAGAAACACATCCTCAAGCACTTGAAGACTTAGTTTTTCTAGTATATATAGATAGCTTGTAAGCCTTTCAAAGGCATTAGGATTTTTAGGATTTAGTTAGTTTTTAAAAGTTTTGTTTCTGCTTTCAAATTTGTAATTTATCTTTTTAGTTAATGAAAATTTTCTTTATCAGTTTCAAGTCTTCTGCTTATATGCAAATAAGCACTTTTGTGCTTATTTGCTTATTGTGATTTATCTACTGTTCTTAAGACTCGTTTTTAAGCTACATATCAGTTTTGTTAAAAGAAAGTCAAGCCAAGTTATTTTAAAAACCTGTTTCTTAGTTTAATACCCCATAAAGGGGTGTTTGGTTTAAGCTTATTTGTTGTCAAAAATTGTTTTTTTACCCACTTTGACTCTCAAAGTCAAAGTGGTTTAAGGTTTTAGTAAGTTTCAACAAGGTCTTAATCTGTTTTTACAAATGTTTGCAAAGTTCGGTTTATAAAAAGCTCATTCTCTTTTCTGTCCTGCTCACCCAAACAGCAGCAACAGTAGCTGTTTCAACAGCTTTTTCCAAGCTTATTTGTGATCTAAAACTCTTCCAAATCATTTTTCTTGCATCACTTCATGCCCACCTAGATCTAAGAGTAGTTAGTTTGCTTTTAGGAATAGTGGAACTTGGTTAAAATTACATTCAAATCTGTCCCAAACCACACCTGTTTCTGTTTTGCAGCCATTGCAGCCCACTGTGACCATTTGCAGCCCTTCTTTTCTAGCTTATTTGTGCTTTAAATCTTTTCAAAACTGCTTTTTCTTGCATCCTACATACCCATCTTGATATTTCAATAGCTTATTTGTCCCTTAGGATAGTGTAGGTTAGCTTAAAATTTCCTCAAAATCTGCTCAAAACCCACAGCAGTACCTGTTCAGTCTACTGTTACTGTAGCAGCCCTTAGTTTTAGCTTATTTTAGAACCCCATTAGCTTATTTAGACTGCTTAGGTGCTTATTAGGTCCCATAGGTTAGGTGAGTTTATATTTTTGCTTATTAGTGCTTACTTAGCTTGATAGAATAGCTTATTGTCCCATTGATGCTCATTTCCCTTTTAGCTTAAGACTTCCCTCAAAACTGCTTATTTCCCTTTTAGGATTAGCTAATTTTCTGTCCTTACAGCTTACTTTAAGTACAGTAATCAGTTAGAGTGCTTATTCCCATGTTTGGATTGCTTATTGTATGCTTTTTTATGCTTAAAAACTGAAAGGGGTGTTTGTTTTTGCTTCTGTTAGAATCTGTTGAGAATAAGCAGTTCCAAACTGCTTATTCCAAAGTTTTGAACAAAATTGTTTTCACAAAAAATGCCTACTTTGGTCTTATAAGCAAGTTTCAAAAAGAAAATTTGAAAAAAAAAATAGTTTGCAAATAGGTGCAGGGGTGGGATTCGACCCCCTGACCTCTTGCTCACGCTCACAACACAACACACTCAAACCAACTGCCCTAGGGTCTTTTCAAGTTTAATCTTGCACAAATTAATATTTAAAGTACCATAGCAGTTTTAAGCTTGTTAGCTTATTAGCTTTTTAGTAGCTTATTTCGTAAAGTAGTATACCACTTTTTCATTTTTCATAAAACCAGTATAACCTAAAGTATTTTTAGTGAAAATTTCAGATTTTTCTAAAATCATTTAGTATTTTTTATAATTAAATTAGATTAAAATAGTTTTTAAATCATAATTAATAATTTAAAAGTCGAAAAAATACCCGGCTTCTTCCTAAAATTTTCTTTTATCATATAGTACGTAATAAAATTAGTTTTACACTCGTAGGCTTTTTATTTCAATAATTTTACGTTTTTGCTTGCGCTCCAGCGTATTTTTCATACATAAACGCTCGTTTTCATTTTAGGTTACGTTTTAAGTTTATTTAGGTTTACGTTTTAGTTAATATAGTTTATTTAAGTTATTTTGTTTTATAAAATAAACGTTCATCGATCTGTAAAAATAGTGATAGCGTTTATTTAATATCTTTTATCTTTTTAATTTTCTTAATTTGCATTTAAGTCGCTTTTATTTATAAACTTTTTCAGTAGTGTAATTATCCATTCAAATCCTTCCTGATCGCTATCATTAGTGATCATTCTACCGTCTGAATCAGTGTTTGCACACCATTGAGTCTCCGTGGGACTTAACGACCCGGGAATCCACTATATTCCCTGATCTTCATTGTATTTGTGTTTAAGCTGTTTTAAGTCTGTTTGACTTGACGGTTTAGCACAGATCAGACCTTGATTAAGTCTCTGTCACCGCACTTAATCCCTTCAAAATTAGGGATTCAGTATTATAATTTCCAAACTATAAGATAATATTGATGGGTAAAGTTAATATTGATGGTTATAAGTTAGTATTGATAAGCCTGGTTAGTACTGATGTACTAGCCGTTAGTACTTATTCCAAAAGTCAGTTATGCAATGATTAATTTTGCAAATTGAGTTGTTACCGTCTGTTTCTTTATATAAGGGTTTCCTAATTAGTTTCTCCTCACTTATTACCATAAATATTTACAAGGCGGTTCAACCAAAATTCTCCAAATCTCTATATATTGCATAACTTTTCAATTGCTTTCACCACAATTCTCTAAAGGCTTTTGCGATCAAATCCCACTTTACTAACCCTCATTCTTATTGCTCATGGCTCCTCTTGATTTTGTCGATAAGCACAACATGGTGGCGTGCTTGGCCTTGTTAGAAGGCAATGAAGATTTCACTGAGATAGTAGCTTTTCAAAATAGAAGCAGCATCAGGTTTGCTTTACTCTTAAACCATACTATCTTATGTACCCCTGTCAAGAAGTTTTGGCAAACTGCTATTGCCTCAACAACTGAGGAAGGGGTACAACAGTTAATTGGCACAGTGGATGGCACACAAATTATTATCACTGAAGCCTCTCTAAGAGAACATCTTCATCTTAGGGATGCCAAAGGTATTAGCACTTTGCTTGCCACTGACATAATTGAACAACTTTCATTGATGGGGTATAGACATGAAAATACTTTCGACTTTCACAAAAGTCAGTTTTCCCCACAATGGAGGTTTCTAATTCATACCCTCTTACATTTCTTGAGTCACAAAAGGACTGGCTGGGATGCTTTTCCCACAAACATAGCCATAGCCTTGATCTGCCTTGCAACAGGCAGGGTGTTCAATTTTTTTAAATTATATTTTTGAGGGTATGCTTAAAAATGCTGTTAGCAAAACCAAGTTTCTGATGTATCCCAGGTTTATACAAATATTTTTAGATCTTCAGAAACAAAACTTGCATCCTCATAAAATTGTTTATCCATCAAAAATACTCACAGCCAAAGTATTTTCCAATATGTTAAGGGCTGCGGTAGGATATAGTGGAGTTGTAGTGCCATTATTTTCTAACATGCTTATTGCAGAGGGTGAAAGACCATCAAGCATAGGTGGCTCCCAACACATACCCATAGATCATGATAATTCTCCTACTCAACAACATTCATCAACAAGTAGGCACTCCAGACAAGAGAGTGGGATAGCTCAGCCCCATTCTCCTCCTCACATTGAACCAGATGAATCTATCTCAGATGCTGCAGGAGATAGAATGGTAAGGGCTGCCACTACTCAACCAAGCTTAGAAGCTGGTGAGGATAGTGGTAACATCAATAAGACCCAACCCATGCCAACACCTAGTGAGCACTCCTCACAGGGTGGACACATGCACAAGTTTAAAATGGGGGTGTATCTGCTCAGGCTAGGCCTGGGAGTGCATCTCAATTGCCCAATGACCCACCTCTCTCAGCAGGTTACACAGCTGGAAGTGGTGAGGGCAGCTTAACACTTAAGGATACGACGGAATTGTACAGGTTTTTATGTAGAAAGGTGAACACTCTGGAGATTGCTTTGGATGAACAAAAGAAAGCTGCTGCAAAAGTTCATACCAGGATTGTGCTAAAGATGAAAAAGTTAGAGCATCAGGCAAGCTTTTCTCCAAGCCTACTGCAGCAGCATCTCCAATCACTGCATCTCCTAAAAGAAAGGCCAAGTTCAGAGTCTCAAGTACCTCCACAGAGGATTCTACCAAACAGGGGAGGAGTTCTGATATTCAAGGTAGAAGTGAATTTGGTCAATGTCAAGGTGGTGCAGCATTTCAGAGCCCTTTTGCTGATGAAGAAGAAGTTCAGGTTACCATTGATGCAGAAGAAGTACTTATTACTCCTACATGAACTATCAGTACTATCCAGTTAGTATTGTTAGTGTTGTAGTTAGTACTTTTAGTACTATTGTTAGTACTCTTGAAGCTCTACAATCAGTATTAAGCCCAATTGTTCAGGTAGCTGCTGATCTACAACAAGCAACAACTACTGAGGCCACTACCATCACTACCACTCCTGATAAAGACAGTGATGAAGAGGAAAGAGAGAAACATGTTGTATTGGGACTTCAGAGCTTGAAGAAAACTGTTCCCATCTCTCCCACTTACAAAAAGCCTCTTGTTTTGTACCTAAGGAAGAAGACCAAGTCAGCAGTACCCAAGCCTAAAGAAAAGGGAGTTGTTATCCAAGAAGGAGGTGTTCCAGCATCACCAACCTCCTCAGCTCCAAAGACAAAGGCAAGAGCATCTTGGTGGAAGTACCAAAGAAGAAGAAAGAGATTGAAAGGTTGAATGAAGAGGCAGCAAGGAAGCTTGCAGCACAATGGGGTGAGGAAGAGTTGCAGAAAGAAGCTGAAGAGAAAGAAAAGAAAAAGCTGGCCAAAATGGCTGAAGATTGGCAAACATGGGATGACATGAGAGCTAAAGTAGAATCCACCAAGGAGGTACAACATAAGCTGCAACATGATAAGGGTACAAGTATCAATGAAGCAGCTTAGTTGTTTAGTGAGATCTTGGCTAGAAGACAGAGTCAGTTCAGACATAAAAGAGAAATTGAAAAGGTCTCAAAGCCTCCAAACAAGAGTCAGCAAAAGATGTATCTCTGTAAGTACATCAGGTATTCAGGTGAAGACAAGATAACTTTGAAACAGCTTAATCAATTGTCTTGGGAGACTCTTCAAAGACTTGCTGACACAATTTAAAGAAGATTTCTGGACATCAGACCTACGCAAGCTAATGATATTATTGAAAGGTCACAACCTATTAGAAGCTACAAAAGACCATCTGAAGAAGGAGCTTCCTCAACTGTACCTAAAAGATTGAAAGCCTGTGATGAAGATGAAGGTGGACTCACTGAAGAAGAGCTCAATAGGATGATGTTAATTGAAGCTCCTGAAGAAGCATTATATTCAGAGCCCATCAACACTAGGTATCCAATCATTAACTGGGATATCTACACTGAAGAAGGCAAAAGACATTGGAGGATCCACAAAGCTGGTGGAAGGACAAGTGCTTACTTGTACTTGGTAGATCTGTTTGCATTTATTGACAGGGAGGATCTACTTAAGCTATGAGAGTTAGTCAAAAACAGGTTTAAGAACAGAGATCTAGATAATGACAAGGATCTAGAGCCACTCAATGAACTCCAAAACATATTTGAACCTGATCCAATAGGAGAACAATGGAAGTTTCAACCTGGTGATGAAGCCCTCAGTAGGACTTTGCTTGATTCCTACGAACTGCACTTGATCACTACATGCAATGGAACTGATATCTATATGTTGGTTGAAAGAACTTATCCACTTGCTCTTGGAACCCTTCTATGAATGCTAGATGCAGGGCTAAGGATGGAAAATGCAATAGAAATGGCAAAAGAGTTGCTGCTGAAGATCTTTGACCAGGCTGGAAGACCTAGCAGAAGAAAGTAAAGTTTGGAAGAATCCTCTAAGTCTGAAGAAACTTGTGTTTCCGAAACTCAATCACAAGTTTAGGGGATGATTGTTGGGAAATTTAATTTTGGGAGTTAATACTTATAGTCTTAAAGTTAGTACTGATAGTGATGTTCGATGAGTATTAACTAGTTAGTATTGATAGTGCAAAAGTTAGTACTGATAATGTTGAGTTTGTACTGATCTATATTAAGAATGTCGTGTATGGTCTGTAACAGCATATCTTCTATTCCAATAGAAGATATGATATACTTAATGCATAGTTATCTCTATAAGGGATCTCCTTGGTGTATAAAAGGAGATCCTAGCTAGGTCAAGCATATACCAATACTCTAGTTGTCTTAAGAAAAGCTTCGAGGTTGTAAACCCTAGTACTAGGAGAGTACTCTTATTATTAATCAATAATATTAAAGTTGTTGGTGTTACATTTGTGTTTACATTAATCTTCTAAGTGCATTCAATTAGATTCCGCATACTTTTGTGTATCTACAAAAAAGTTTCTCATTGTTGTTTTGGAACCATCCAAGGCAACTACACGTTTACAAGCTAAGTATTCTAGATCCAAGGTTTGGTATCCACACATACTATCATCGGTTTACAAACATCATCAATGATTTGGATAGACAAAACATAATCTTACCCAGAATTACAATCAACACAAAGTTTCTAAGTTGTCTCGGTCCAGATTAGGAGAAGTATGTCACATTCATCTGTCAAGCTAAGAATCTTCATAATTCAAAATACAGGTTGTTGTATGATTATCTGAAGCACCATCAAAATGAAGTGGACAAAGATCGAACTCTCCATGGAATATATGCACCTTTACCCAATTTTAATTCACTTGCTTTGATTGCTCAGTCTTGTGCACCACAATTTCCTCAATTCCCACAGCAGCAACAAGGCTTTACTCAGCAGATACCATCCGCCCAGATCACTCCATATGATCCCTCAAAGCAATCAAATGATACTCAACTGGTTCCTTACAACAACAACTCAGAATCAGCACTCAACAGTGAAACACAGAATGATGATGAAGATGCATTCAATACGTTGAATCAAGGATTTGCACTAATTGCTCGTGCCTTCGGGAGATTTGCTAACAAATCCAACAACCTTATTCGTACCTCATCTAATACAAGGAATCAAGCTGTTGTTCAGAATGGAAGGGTTGAAGTTAAGAACATAAACAATGGACGTCCGATGGGCAATGGTAGCTACATGGGTATTCGACTTAGTTATAATGCTTTTGGAATGAACAACATGGTTGCTCCTCAGCAAAGGGTTCATATTGTTGAGCAAGGGAATGTTCAGAATGGGAATACGGGTCTTAGATGCTATAACGGTAATGAGAAGGGTCATCTAGCTAATGTATGTCCAAAACCAAGAACTAGAGGAAGTGCTTATCACAAGGAAGCTTTACTCTTGGCTCTTAAAGATGAAGCTGGTGGAACTCTTACAGACAAGCAACAATGCTTCATGGCCAATGCAGAATCCGATGATGATATGGAGGACTTCCAAGCTAACACATCTATAATGTTAATGGCAAACATGCAAGAACATCACATGAGTGAAACAGGTCCAGTTTATGATACCGATGGCTTGTCTTAGGTACCAGATCCTAATATATGTCTTATACATGACCTGATATCTCCACTTGCATTTGCATGCGACAAGGAACAAAGTGTTCAAAATGAGCCATCCACATCTCATCAAGACGATAACCAAGTTGATCTTGTAGTTACATTTGATGATCAAGTTAACCCCATGGTTACATTTGATGATCAAGTTGACCCCGTGGTTACATTTGATGATCCCACTGATGAATATGTTGATACACACATTGAACAAGTTGAACCTTTATCTAATCCAGATCCAGAGCTCATGACCTTACTTATGACCACCCAATCTCAAGTGGAGAAATGCAATGAGATAAATGGAAATCTTCGTGAAAAAATTGCACTATTGACTAAGGATCTTGAATGTTATAAGAAACAACTTGAAAATTTGGAAACAAAAGAAAAACGTGAACACAGTTTTGAAGTCGCTTTTCAAAAGTCATATCTAAAAGAACAAGATTTAGAAAGACAGATATGAGAACTTGTCGCTTCCAAAAATGATTTGATTTCTTAAATAGATCAACAAAAATTTGAACACAAACAACACGTTGATACACTTACTTTGGAAATTCAAAAAGCCAAGCTTGAGTTGTCTTCATGTCAAAATGACTTTTCAGATTTCAAACAAACTTCAAAGAAGTGAATTGATCTATATCTCGATGAAATTCTCGATTTGCTAAACAAAATCAAAGACTTTTTAATGTTGTGTATGAACATGGTGAGTCAATCACAAAAATTAAAAAGTTCACTTTTAAGCCAAATCCAGATGGATATGTGCCAGATCTTATTGATAACAAACCAAAATTTTTACATAGAGCATTCAAGGCAAATCCAAAGTTGTATGGTGCCAAATATTTTCTTGATGAATCAATTGTGCGTGTTGTTGAATATAATTGTGAAGAGGAACAAGATGCGGAAGAAGAGAGTCGATTAAAAATGAAAAATGTTGAATATAACAAACCTTTTGATTATTTAAAAAGGCCTCTTATATCTGTTGTTCCCCAGCATGATAAAACAAATACATCTTGGGTAATCACACATATTAATGAGTCATCTTCTGACGTTGGTCCCGTTAAACCAATTGCAAAAATTTATGGTCCTTTAACTTCTTTGAGTGAAATCACACCATTACCCGAAAGATGTCAAATTCTTAAATATTTTGTTACATTCATGGCTGACATTAAGCTTTTGGAAAATGCAATTGAACGTAATTTTGAAATAAAAGCTGCAACGTTTCAATCGGCTTATGCCAAAGCACAAAGAGAAATCTTTCATTAAACAGCTTTTACCACATGTTCATAATTTGTGTATGGGTGCGACATATTGGGAACGGGCACTTCAGAATGATGTTGGACAAATATAAACAATTTTCAATGAAACAGAAGCATTGATTTTGAAAACTAAAAAGAAAAATAAAATTTATCAAAATCATGTTGATCGACTCTTGTAAGATGTTATATGTGCTGATACTATATCGATTGTGTTGTATTATACTGCTGCATCTGCTTGTGATAACATTGTTGTTGATACTATTGATATTGTTGATAAGGATAATGATAATGTGTCTCAAATCGAAACTTTAAAAGCTGAAAATGAGCGTTTGTTAAATGAACTTTCTAAAGTACAACGTCGTCTTCACTTGTGTCAAAATGATTGTATTGATCGTGAAATTGCTTTGCAAAACAAACTCTACCAGTCGAGTGAAAAATCTTTTGAACCAAAACTTGAATGGATGGATGATGAAAATGCGTCTTTAAAATGTCAACTTTTCAAATATGAACAAGAAATTGAAAAAGTCAAAAAGGAATTCGGAACCATATTAGATTTGCTAAAAAAGACTCGTACTTTGCTTAATATCAAGAATAGAAATGGTCACTTGCGTTCAGAAAATCAGGAATTAGGGCATACTATCATTGAGTTGAAACATGAATAGGTGAAAATTAAGGAAGATAAATCTAGTAACACAAATGTTCTTGCACCTGGAATGTTTAAAGTTGATACTAGGAAACCTACTGACAAAACACAAGATACTAATGTGATTCCTTTCACTTCTATAGGAGTAGTTGCCTCCAATCCTAGTTGTTAGGACCGTTTAACATATGATTTATGTGGTTTGGAGGTCGGGGTTGGTGGAAGAAGATGAAGATCTTCATCTTCTTTAGTGAGAGAAACTAGAGAGAGGGAGGAGAAAACAATGGAAACTTTATTAAGAAAACACACAATACAAATGACCAAATGATTCACCTCACCCTTCATGGAGAGTCATGAGGGGTATATATAGGCCCTATCTTTGCCACATAAACGATACTAGTCCCTAAAGGCAAAATATACTACGCATCTAGTCTAATTCACGTAAGTGACATTATCTTTATAAAAAGCGAGGCTAACAATCTCCCTCCAAGATAGCGTCACACGTGAATGGTTACAATGAGACCTATAAATACAAAACAAAGTAAATTACAATAGTAATGAACAATGTTGACTTTCTTGAAGCGCAGAGTATCTGTAGTCTAGATACTGAGGCAAACTTGAAGTTCTCCCTTCCGATGACCTCGGCAAATGATCTTCTTGTAGCTCTGAACTTCAACTGTAACGGTCTAGTTAGGTTATTACTCCCTCCTAACTAGTGAGCCTTTTTTCTTTCTTTGCTCCCTCCTGAACCAACAACACTCTTCCAACATGTCTTCAATCTTCAGACACGCAGCGGAGAAAGTAAACTCTTGATCGTACAATGGTTGTCGTTCTGGGAACATTGTAACAACATAACTCACTTAGTATTGCATCCAAGTTGGTAAAAAGCCCCGATGTACTCACACTACTTCTCCTTCTTCAGTCTTAAGCAAAAATCCCTTCGTAATCCAATCACGGAAGATGAAATACCAACTTCTCCCTCCTGATGGTTGCGAGCTATCGGAATCATCATAATTTTGCGTACATGCCGTATTACCTTCTTGATGCAATTTTCAAACATCATAGCTTGATCAAAATTTCCGTGAGAATATGTCGCAAAAATACTCTCAATAATTCTCTCTAACCAACCTTTAAACGAACCTCCTTTGAATTCACCGGCTAATAGTAATGACCACATATGGAGATAACCCGATACGACTAACTTGAAAAATAAGTAAGCATCCCAACTTTGTGACTTACTGCTTGTTCTAAATTTTTGAACAATCCACAACGTCGTGTGACACTGAGCACTACAACGTAATACTTAAAGTGATGGTTACACACTGTGAGCACTCCAACGTAACTCCTTACCAGTTATAACCAGATTGTCCATTCAATCACTTAAAGTAACAGTAATACCCCGACAAGTTATCTTGAGACATGCATCCAACCAACCATCGTCTCAAAGATAAAGAAGTCCACCCGTGAAATGTCACTTCAATTCGGCATCAATAATACCGTACAAAAACCCCATAGTCATTTTTCAAATAATATACGTGAAATGTCACTTCAATTCCGCATCAATAATATACATGTTGGAGTTAATTGTAGGACCTTACTTTTATCAACCTTATCACAAACCCAACACGTATATCACTATACACGTACGTTAACCACAAACACAAACTATGCGTGAAGATGAAAGAGATAAAGATGAGAAAGATGGTGACTTGATGTTATAAAACCGTGTATGTTATGCGTAGAAAGATAAACAATAAAGATGATGTTTATTGCAAAGGAAGAAAACACACACACACACACACACTTTCAAGCACACCCCTCAAATGAGACTTTGAGGGGTATTTACACTCTAATACATAAACGCCCTAATGGGCTTTGGCTTGGGCCTCGTGGACTTGGATTGGATAACACATGATGAAAGGATAGCTTAACTTAACTTATAGCCAATTAGCTTAGCCCAATCCACGAGTGTAAAACCCTAAAATCATTAACGCATCAAATGACCATAATGCCCCTCGTCTAAGAATCTGTAAAAGAATCGAGCTCGTCAAGTACATATGATAATAGAATTATATGGAGCATTTGAGATTTAAAACTTTCATTTTAACTTACAAATAAAGGTAACACTTTAAAATATTTATACACCTATTTAATTAACAAAATAATTAAATGTACAATAGTATTTTTGGTAAGGTAAATTTTTTTTTTATTAATTAAAGTCTTGATTTGTGGTGAGCCCCTAATTTTCGGCCTAAAGAAAAACGCCTCATAGAAGCTCTTAAAACATTGCCTAACTTAAGTAATATTTACCTATTATAATTACCTAGTTCTTTGGTTCAAGAATTCCCAATAAAACCCTAGCCCCAAGATTAGAATACGGCAAAAAAGAATTCCCTCTCCATTCCTCCATATTCAGTTGACAAAACTAGGACCAAAGAAGGTTCGGAGTGCTTATAAAATTGTTTCCGTTACGCGTTTGTTACAAGGCTTTTCTAGGTTGCATGACCGTATCGAGTTTGGTTCGGTTAACTGTACAAGTTGTGGGTTCGATCATGGCTAGTTGAATCATGTATTCTAGTGGTGGTCCTACTCGTCTTTATGGTCGAGCTCTTTGTTTTTTTTGCATCAAGGTAACCTTGAACCATCTGTTGTTAAATATGCATCATACATACATATAACGATTTATGGATCCTAAATAGAATGAAGGAAATATTATACTAAATATTCTAATATGAAAGAGTTGCATGGAAACCATATCTATTTGATCATGATTTATGCATGGCTGAGAATGCATAGAAACAGGTAAGAAATAAAAGAAATGTTCCTTATAGATATCAAATGTAAAATTGTTTGTCTTGGGTGAGTTTTTGTTCGAGTGTATATATGGGTGTGTCATTCAAAACCAGTAAAAGAAGTACATAATGAACATAGTATAGGTATGAAACGGTCTTTTGAGGGGGTATGTTCAAGGGCGATCTCGGAAAAAAACGGTCGAGTCATTTTGTATTTTGAAAACCGTGTAGGGATAGTTGAGTCGAGGGTGAGTCATAATGTATGTTCACTAAGTCGTAGTTGTGAGTTTTGTGAGCCACGATCAAACATGAAAATGTGTATTTGAAGTGGTTTAAAGTATGGTCTCGTGGGAGTACGTTTGAGGATAATCACGGGAAAAATGGTTAGGTTGTTTAGAGTTTTGAAAGCATGTCGGGGTAAGTGAGCCGGGCGTTAGTCGTAAGGTATAATCACTTGGTCGTAAATGTTAGTCATTTGAACCGCGAGCGAGCTTAAATGTGATCGATCATAATGTGAAACCATATGTTCTTATACTTATTGTTAACGTGCATGTAATGTTGGAAATAAAAATAAGACCTTTAAAAGTTTAACTTCATTTTAAACCTTATACTTTAAGATCTTTACAATATAAAATAACGACCATGTAAACCCTATACTTTGAAGTATGATCTATTAAGGCGCTAAAATAGGAAAATTATCTTATTATACCTTTAAGTTTACCTTTTATCATTGTAACCCTTAAGTTTGGCTAATTAATGATTATTACCCTAAAGTATTTTATTTCGGTCCCTTACTAAAAATGAGAATACACTTAATAACTCTAAAAATATTAATGCGATTCATATAAGCAATAAATCCGTTATGATGTTAAATGAGTTAATAATTATTATACGAATCATAATCTGTGTAGATTTGTTGAAGGAGACGTGACGTTGTGTCTTCGTGTTCATTCATTTGTTTGCTTTCCTTCCATTGGCGATAAGGTACAAATATTCTATCCCTTTTCAGTAGGGATTTCTCATGACTTTTCGATCCTTGACTTTACTTTACTTATGATACCCTTGCTATGATTTCCCTTTATTGTGATCCTTTGATACGATCCTGTTCGCTATGATATTCGTTTGTTATGATTAGGAACTTCTGATTATGAATTTCTGTTTATGAACCTTATGAGCATGAACCTTCTGATTGTGAACCTTTGAATATGAACCGATGATTATTGAACCTATGTTATGGAACCCTGATATGAACCTTTGACATTTGAACCTTTGATATGAACCCTTATGTTATGACTTTGCTTGACCCTTCAGTTTGATACCCGAGCCAAATATGTTTCCCTAGCCATGAAGGTAACATGGCCGTGTCATTGATGCACCAATGGCATGACTCTAGTGTGTACGAGTGATGTTACACACCGTCCCTTTTTGTTATCTGATTATGAGCTCGATATATATTGTATGGCCACTATTTGTCTGCAGGGGCGTATGGATGCATCCTAGATTTGTTCTGTATCTGATATGTTATGCTATGATATGATTTGTCTGGTGAATGATGTCGTGTGCAATACGCGTCTTCACATTCTGGGAGCTAGCTACTCCATTGGTTACTGAGGTCTCCCCTCCTATTATATATGGTATTCCGATGTCACCCCTCCGAATACAATGGTTACTTATGATATGATATGATATGATATGTTTCTGGGCTCGTGGTAGATTTCTGACAAACCTTACACTTTTGATATACCTAGATTGTACCTTCTATATTCCCTAACACACCATATGTAACTCACTCTACTACGATGCTATATTCCATTTCATTGATCTGACATACTCCTATTTCGTTACTTCATAGTATCATTCCATTCACGTACCGGGTTATTATGTGATTATTGAATCTGTTTATGCTGTTACATGTTCTATGTGATGATTTGTTTATCCTGCCACAATATGATTTAATATGCGACTATATGATTCAACTGTTGTCATCTGAATATATGTTATCTCATTGTTATGTGAACCTTGAATGGTTTGGTGATCATGTTTGGGTGTAATCAGTTGATTATCTGTTTAGTATGGATACCTCCGTTTAATTATGTTTATGGGCTATGATTATCCATTGGTGTCTTATTGCTAATTGTCGACTTGCCATGTTATATTCGTTATGATACTGTTATGCTATTAACTGTGGGTTATTTGTCTTGTGGGATTGCCATGTTCACTTCCTAATTAATTGCTTCCGCTTGCTTTTAGTTTTCCTGTTGGCTTATTTATATTCTGATTTCCTGATCTGACCGCGTGCTATTCTTATGTTGAGTGGATGCGACGTTTGGTATGCTTGATTCGGTTTCGGTGCTTGTATGTTTGTTTGCTTATATGTGATTATATATATGTCATGGATGCGTTGCTTGCTGTGTTCTCCTTGATTGTTGTTCTTGCTTGATATCTGTATAATTGTGTTCTGTAGGATCCTCATTGACTCATTGTTTCCTTTCCGTTGCAACCCTGCTTTTGTTCCTTTGTTTCATTTCGTATTTCTGCTTTTGTTTAGCTTTCGTTTTGTTATATCTGTTCACTGGGCTTTTTAAGCTCAGCCGCATTTCTTTTCCTGCGGCAGGTTTTAGGTTGGAAGATGGGCTTTGATGGGCTGAGAGTTGGATTATCTAAGTGGACCAACCCTAGTTACCTTATTATTTGGACTTATTTTGGCGGGCTATTGTTTTCAAAATTCAGTTTATTTTAGACATCTTGAATTTTGTAATTTTCATTGAAATATTTCGTTTATATGACATGGTACGTTATTCCTTAAGACTTCCGCTTGTAAAATTTACTTGTATGTTCTGATATGACACCAGAATGTGACACTTCTACCCTTGTCGGGTTGGGTTGTTACAACGAGCCCGTTGACTATTCTAGCACGATATCTAACACATGATATAAAGTTCCTAAATGTGAATGACCATCACTTCTAATAAAAACTATTAAGGCTAACAATCTCCCCCTAAGGGGTGGTCATTCAAATGATGCTCCACTTGATTAGGTCTTTACTTTTATCGAGCTTGAACTTTGTGTGTAGATATAGAATAGTCTTGATTCTTTGTTCCTTCATGCTTTGTGATCAGATAATATGGTTGTCTGCCGTTGTCAACTTCGTTGCTTTGGTGTCTCCACGACTTTCTCCACCATGCTCACACTTCTATTTGTCTTTTGGTTACCAATGATGTAGTTCTCGATTCTTTAAACTTTGTAGATTCTTTGACATTGACGAAGAATCATCATTAACTTTGTGTAGCCTTTGATTATGATGAGAACTTTCATGTGTTTTTGGTATGAGCATGTGGTGAATCTGCACGAACAATCCGCTCCGGAGCTTCCATAAGAAGAAAACAAAAAAACATGTTAGTAATAAGCGGATTACAGCACTTACAAGTTTGAATTTCGAGGGTGTTAACAGCATAGTGTGAAAACACGTCTCTAATTCTCACAGAGGCCGTTCCTGAACTGGAGTCCCACAAGTGAGATAACGCGATGTACTGAAATACACCTACAGTTCAGATGAGTCGCTGAGGTACACCGAAGCATCACCTCACGACTGTAGACCGTTTGAGACACACTAAACGTAATCCACGGGGAGTTACCGAAGTGACCTGCTGTCAGGGCTGTTTGATGTTGACCCTGGAAGGAGTTTCCATTTAATCACTGAAGATCACTACTGTGAATCTTCTCATAAATGTTCTGGCAGATTGCTAAGACCTGCGTAGGACTCTAGAATATATCACTTGTGCCCTCAATGATGAACAGCAAGCGATGTTATGTCAAGTGTTCCTATGAGATCTTTTGATGAATCTCGTGGCTCTAGACTCAATAGTGCATTTTGGTTTTCCTGATCGGAGACTAGGGAGAGGGTCTCCTTCTTTAATATCAACAATCTCTAAGAGAAAGTCGATAGATTATGTAGGGTTCCCAGTGAGAATGAAACAAATCCTTTTAAGAGGAATTGAGTGGCTAGAAGGTTTAGTGCAGTGCGCCACTGGGTCCATGACGTCTTTGTCTTCAATACCAGTGTCATCTAGTGACAACCAGTAGCAGATGAATTGAACCCGGTTTCTGCCCTAAGGTTGAATATGGAGGGCTATTTCTTTTCACCCTTTTTCGTTACTTTTCTTTTTAATTCTTCAACCCCTTCTTTCTCCTTTCTCACATTACTCCTTTTTTTCAATCATACCTGAGGACTTCTAATACTAACTATTGGTGGTGTCCTTGGGTAGATCCCTTCGGCTCTGGCGGATCATAGGACGAATTCCCTATCCTTAGTCACCTTATAACTCCATGACTGTCCTATTGTTACCATAAAACCATTTTTCTTGAAAATCTCTCAGAGTGTTTATGATTGAAAACATGTTTGAGACACTCCAAGGGTTATATTTTCAGAAACACTCCCCCTTCACATGTGCTTATAAGTTTTGACAGAAATCTGCATAGTGAAAGTAGAGTTCGCACTTTTTGAATTGATCGGCTCATGATAGACAATTCCCCACGAGACACGGTTACGTTGCCTAGTTAAAGAGTTCCATTGTCAGTTTTTAGGTGACACCTAGCTCTAGTAACTAACTTGAAGTTGTAAACACTCCTTGAAAAAGGAGGTTAGACCCATGAAGCTGCACATCTATCACAAGTTTCTCGAGATGGTACATTTACTGACTTTGATTCCCATCAATTCATTGGTTCCGTCTGAGTCGAGCTCATTGTGAGATTCAAACACCGATCATAAACATTTTTGATCACATTTTAATCATGTCTCCTCCCCCTCAAAAATAGCATATACGTGATATTTTTTATATCAACGGATTAAACAACATTTTAGAATCTTTTGGGGAGTCAAACGGATTTGATTTAAGCATGAATTTGGAACATTTTAGTTTTATACTCCCCCTTTAATTAAGCATAATCAATTAAAGGGTTTTAGAGGGAGTTATCTTGAGCACAAAATATTTTGAAAGATTTTGAACAATCTTGAAAAAGTGCTCAAGATGATGATGATTTCTCACCATTTTTAAATGTAGTGCACTGAAGTGTACACTTGATTTTATCTTTAAAAAACACGAGTTTTGATTTGAAAAAAAAATAATCAAAAGTCATCATTTAGTCCGGGTTTCGTACTGATGTATACGAAAGCCATTTTATGAAGAAATTTTGAGAAACGACATGTTTTGAGAACAAATTAAAGAACTCTCGCTCAAGCATCTGTACATACCCGTATCATTGTTGAATGACATTTCTAGAAACGTACAGAATATCGATTATACGAGAGACATGTCGTGAGAAGAATATTTTTGGATTTTTGATTTTTTAATGTTTTTGTATTTTTGAAAGGTTTACATTTTTATATTTTGCTTTTGTTGGTTTTTCAAATTTTGTATTTTGTTTTTCAAAAAATATTTACAGCGAAGCTTGTTGGAAAATCATTTTCAAGAAGATTCGAGAAGACGTTCTAACTCCTCAGGGGTTAGGCTTCGCATTCCAATTCGTCGAACTAAATCGTCAAACCTTTCTTTTGGAAGGGCTTTAGTAAATATATCAGCGAGTTGGTAATCTGTCTTCACGAAGAATAATTCAACAGTACCATTTTCGATGTACTCTTTGATGAAGTGGTAGCGGACACGGATATGCTTAGTCTTTGAGTGATGAACAGGATTGCATGATATGGCTATGGCACTTTTCGAGTCACAATACATAGGTATTTTATCGAAAGTAAAGCCATAATCTGTGAGTTGTGTTCTCATCCATAGAACTTGAGTACAACACGCAGATAGAGACACATACTCAGCTACAACGGTTGAAAGTGCAGTGCAATCTTGTTTCTTTGAAGACCAGCTGACTAACTTTTCACCCAAAAATTGTGCTCCTCCGGATGTACTTTTTGCTGTAACTTGATCACCTGCGTGGTCCGCATCTGAAAAGGCAATTAGATCAAATCCGGATTCCTTCGGATACCAAAGTCCCATGTGAATGGATGTCTTCAGGTACCGAAAGATCCGTTTAACCTCTTTGAGGTGCAGTTCGGTAGGCTTTGACTGAAACCGTGCTAATAAGCAAACAGCAAAATGAATATCGGGTCGACTAGCAGTAAGATACATGAGAGAACCAATCATGCTCCGATATTTCTTCGGATCAATAGGTTTCCCAAACAAATCGGCTCCAATTTTTGGTGAAGTTACCATTTGTGTTCTGACCGAATCACAATTATCCATACCATGATTTTTCAAAATCTCAGTTGTTTATTTAGCTTGATTTATAAAAATTCCACGAGGGGACTGATGTATTTGTAAACCAAGAAAGAATTTTAGTTCCCCCATCATGACATTTCAAATTTGCTTTTCATGAGATTTTCAAAATGTTTTGAAAGATTCGGATTAGTGGACCCAAAAATGATGTCGTCCACGTAAATCTGAACAATCAAAATGTCATTTTTGCATTTTTGGGTAAACAAGGTAGGATCAAGTGTTCCTTTGGTGAAATTGTTTTGGATAAGGAAAGAGGACAGTTCGTCATACCACGCTCTCGGAGCTTGTTTTAAACCATAGATTGCCTTTTTGAGTTTGTAGACGTAGTCTGGATGTTCCATGTCTACGAAGCCTTCTGGCTGACTCACGTACACTTCTTCTTTCAGAGTTCCATTCAAGAACGCGGTCTTAATGTCCATCGGATAAACCGTGATGTTTTTGTGAGCTGCATAGGCTAAGAATATCCTGACTGCTTCAAGTCTAGCTACCGGCGCGAATGTCTCTTCAAAGTCTATCCCTTCCTCTTGTTTGTATCCTTTGGCCACAAGACGGGCTTTGTTGCGAATGACAGTCATTTCTTCATTACGTTTGTTCTTCCATAACCATTTAAGATCAATGACGCGAACGTCAATGGGTCTTGGAACCATTTCCCAAGAGTCATGAAGACGGTATTGGAGAAGTTCCTCCTGCATCGCTTCTATCCATGCGGGTTCTGCCATTGCCTCGCGAATGTTCTTTGGCTCTATATTGCTAATTGAGCAAAGTTAAATGCACAAGTCGCAATCGGTGGCAAGTTGGCGTCTCGTCTGAATTGGCCTTGAAGGTTCACCAATAACTTGTTCAATTAGGTGGTCTTTTGTCCACTTCAGAGTAGAAGGATATCGTTGGTTATACATATACGAGTTAGATGGTTCTCGTAAGCTTGAGGAAGATTCAGCTGATTCCGTAGCAAACGGGTTTTCAAATAAGTCTTCATCTAACGTTGCATCGTTCTGGTTTTGGTTTTGCTCATCAACTGCTGGTAGAACGAGTGCAATAACTGTAGTAGATGTAGATGATGTAGATGGAGTTGGTGCATTGGTTTCGACCGTTGTAGATGCATCTTCTGTTGGTGGTGGTGGATGATTTTGAGCGAGTGCAGCGGAATGATGGTTTGATGCATTTGTCGAAGTTCCACCATAGTATTCATCGAACATTAACTCGAAGAAATTCTCCCATTCTTGTTTTTTAGGATTGTCAAACGAAGTTGATTGAGCTCTTTGAGGTACGAGTCCTGAACTGATGTGTCCAGAAGTCTTCGGGTTGAGTGCGGGTTCTAGAGCGAGTCTCTCAGAAGCCATATGTGAAAGTTCATCAAATTTCACATTCATCGTCTCCATGATCCTCCTAGTTCTTCTGTTATACACCCTGAATGCCCACGAGTTATCAGAATATCCAATGAAGATTCCAATATCACCTTTAGCTTTCAATTTACCTAGATCTTCTCTGTCGTTCGTCGGATAGCACAAAGCGCCAAACACGTAAAAGTAAGAGATATCAGGTTTTCTGTTGTTCACTATCTCATATGGGGTTTTATTGAATCTTGGATGGATGAAGGATCGGTTCTGAGTGAAACAAGCAGTGGCAATAGCATCAGCCCATAGAAATAACGGTGCACTAGAATAGATTAGCATTATGCGAGCAGCTTCCACAAGAGTTCTATTTCTTCTTTCAACTACCCCATTCTGCTGTGGAGTTCTAACAACTGATGTCTGATGTGTAATTCCAACATCTTCAAAATAAGATCTTAACTCCTGATTAGTGAATTCTGTGCCGTTGTCAGTTCTTACAACCCTTACTAGAGTTTGAAGAAGTACTTGAATACGCTTCAGAAAGGTGATGATGATGCCTGGTTCTTCGTCTTTTGATCTCAAAAACCTAACCCATGTATATCTTGAATAATCATCGACGATAACAAGAATATACTTTTTCCCATTAATGCTTTCAACTCTCTATGGGCCACATAAGTCCATGTGCAACATATGCAACTTTGCTTCCGAACTAGGTACGGTTTTGGGTTTATATGATGCTCTTTTGCTTTTTCCTTGTTCGCATGATGGACATAAGTGATCCTTGGTGTATTTGAACTTTGGAAGTTCGTTGACGATGTTGTCTTTGGCAAGATTGTTGATGGTGTCAAAATTGAGATGGGATAACCTTCTATGCCACAACCAGGACTGTGTTCCAGATGCTCGTGTCATAAGACATATTGGTGATGGGGAGGCCATTTAATTGATGTCGATAGCATACAAGTTTGTATCACGATTCCCAGCTAAGAGATCAGTTCCATTCAAGTTTCTAACGAAGCAAGCATTTTTCCTAAAAGCAACCTCTAAATCTGCATCACAGAACTGCCCGACTGAAAACAAATTGTGTCCCAACCCTTCGACATAGTAAACCCGAGTGATCAAATAATTTACAAAAGGTAGATCTCCATAACCCATGATAGCTGCTACATGATCATTTCCGAAACGTACGGTTCCCATGAATTTCCAGACGAAATTGATCAGCAGCTTCAGATTCCTGGTCATGTGCTTGGAGCAACCCGAGTCGATGATCCAAAGACATATTTCGATAACCTGCCAATAACAGAAGAAGAAGATTTTGAAAACCGTTTTGATTTTGGTTCCTTTGGGTTAGAGGTAAAATCCTGATCACACTCATAGAAGTCATCTATTGGTAAGACAGGTTCATCACTCATTCTACCATTCTGGAGTGAGAAAGTTCTACCCGTTGGTTTCCAAATGTCATCCCGAAAGTAAATATTATGCTCCCTATCAGTAGTGTAAAGCCTAAGTCTCGCAACTAGTCTTCCTATTCGTTTAGAATAAGTTCTTTTGGGAACATTCTTCTTAACAGGCTTAACAATCTCATTCTTAGAAACACAATCATCATGAACATTAGTTAAAGATCTCTTGCAAGTTAAACAAAGAGATTCAACACATTCATTAGACTTAGCAAGTTTCATAGGTTCATTACATTCAGATGAAATGTCTTTCTTATTACAAAGCGTTAAATTCCTAGGGTGTTCTTCTACTTTCTTCTCTTTATTCAAGCGACTACTCTTAGAGGCAAGCGAGACTCTATTGTTCCTTGTATTGCTCTTAGGATTTAGGTTGCTGCTCCTAGAGGTGCTTCCTAGTCCTGTAGAAGGTAAGGCACACTCATTAGGATTCACAATCTTATCTAGAGAAGTGGTTTCAGCTTTCCTAGTCTCTTTAGAGTGCTTTTCTAAACTTATGTCGTTTGTTCCATATGTTTTAGATGTGGAGGCAAACGCATTAGTGGTACTCATCTTAAAAAGGCCAGGAGCTAAAACTTTTGGTTTCTCGATAACCGCTTTTCCTTTATCAACATTTTGTTTAGGCAAGGCAGGTGGAGTGACTGATTTTGATAAAACATTTTTCTCATTGACTTTTGGAGGAGGCATAGAAACAGACATTTTTGGTTTTAAAACCGGTTTGGGAACATTTGCTTTCTCCTCAGTCAATGTTTTTGACATTCCAGTTGAGCCCTCAAAAGATCATTTTTCGCTTTCATGTCATTGTAGGCACGCTCATACGACAGTTTGTCATACTTGCATTCCTCAGTTTTTCGATCAAGTTGTTTAAAATATGAGACATTTTCTTTTTCAAGTTTCTCAAGTGATTTTTCATATTTTGAAACAATTTTGGAGGTCTCAGACTGGAGTCTTTCATGATCTTCAACAGAATATGTTTGCAAAATGATGGACATACTATCAGTAGTCAGAACATCTTCGAAGAGAGAATCATTTAAATTTTCCAAAACTTTGATTTGTTCAACACAGTCATTAGCGTGCTTTACCAGGGATTTATGGTCCTTGACAAAGTCAGCTGTTTCTTTCAAAAACGCTTGTTCAAAATGAATTATCCTTGCACTGATGGCATTCAGCTGAGGGGCAATTTGAGTTTCAAAATACTTTTTATTTTCATTATCAAAACTATTAAACCAGATGTTTGTTGTAATATTGGTTTTAGTTTTAACAGTGTCTTGAAGATCCACAATTCTAGTTTTCACATTTTCTAAAATACTTCTCGCATCACTTGTGTTAAAAGGATTGTTTGAAGACATTTTTTCAATGTTCGAAAGAGAATTTGAGACAACAACTGGTTTTGAAACAGATTTTGAAACAGGTGTTGACTCTTTGTTTGAAACACTTGGTGTGATGGAAAACTTTGACTTTTCTTTTTGATTAACAAAATTGATTCCGTTAATTTTGTTCCATTTGTTATAATCAATTGGTTTGATTTCCGGATGTTTTTGTTTCATTTTTGATTTACTCTCCTCAGATAGTTCTAACGTTTCAAGAGAATTCTGAGCATTTCCATTGCTTAACACATTCTGAGATTTCTGAGCTTGCTTGAGGAACGAAGAAGGGTCGTTACCAAGTGCCATTCTATGATTAGTATGAAAACGCGGATTTACTTGATTAGAAAGCATCTTGATTGTTTGAGCAGAATGACCCGTTTTAAGAAGCAAATTTTCCAAAGTTTGGATTTTTTCATTTTTATCAAGAATTTCATCAAGAAGAGAATCTTCTCGTTTTGAAAAATCAGTAATCAACTGCTTCTTCTCTTTTTCAAGATTAGAAAACATTTCTTTTTGTTTAGAAAGTTGGTTATTTAAATCAGAAATTTCCTTGTTTAAAGATTTAATTTTCAAGTTCAAATTCACATCAAGTGTGTTATACTTGATTTGCATAAGTTGTTCTTTATAAACCAAATTTCGATAACCAATTTCTAATTCTGATTCTTTGTTTTTCTGAAATTCAAAGGCTTTTGCGTTCTCCTTGTAACTCTCAAGCTCAGGGGTCAATTTAGCATTCGCGGCCTTAACTTCACGATTGACCGTTTTAACTTTCTCAATTTCAATGCCACAGTTATTGATTAATGATTCAAAATAAGCACGTGTTTCCTCATCAGTCTCAGTATTTTGTGCCACACAGTCTCCACTAGGATCCACATATGGAGTCTCAGAGTTAGTATTGCTACAACTCGGATTGTCCAGGTATGTATCATAAGTAGGTGCTGATGTCACAGAATGCTGTTCGTCTTGAGTAAACACATCAAATATGAAATTGTTATAGCATGGATCAGTGATTGGTACCTCTGATACTGCGTTGGCGTCATAGACAGGAGGTGCATCAGAGTCAGTGTCGTACTTAGTCTCCTGAAGATTTGCCATGAAGATGCAGTTTGCATTGAGTTCCTCGAGGTCTTCCAAATCATCCATAATAGCCATGAAGTCATGTTCCTCATCACTAAATTGAAGTCCAGATTGTTCCTTTTGTACCAACATAATAGCTTTCTGAAGATACGCAAGATCCTTCTTTTTCGGCTTAGTTGGACAATTCCTTGCCATGTAACTCAATCCTTGACAGTTATAACACGTAACCTAATTACCCTGATTCACATTTCCATAATTCCCAACGACTGGAGCTGCAACATTCCCATGCTGATTACCCACTGCTCTATTCCCAACATTCTGACCCATCTGACTACCCTGATTTGGAACCGCCTGATTACCCATGCGAAATCCAGTAGCATATCCATGTGGGTTCGCAATAACTCCAACTATTTGTCTTTGATTACCCATGTTTACACCCGGCTGTGCAATTTGCCTGTTGCGAGTGTTTAATGAAATCAATTGGTTGTTGTTAGTTGGTGTGGAATAGCGACCTCTGAATGCTTTACCCAATAAAGAGAATACTTGAGACAAAGCTTCTTCTGGTTCCATTTCTAGATCAGTGATTCCTTGTTCCTAGTAATGTTGTTGTTCAGGTGGATAGTTTTGTTGTTGAGGGATATATTGCTGCAAGTTGTTGTTAGTGGAAGATGATGAAGCTTGTTGTTGTGTATTCACTGAAGTTTGAGTCTTTGCAATGAGTGCCAATGGATCATGATTCTTTGCTAATCTTTCTTGCCTGACTTCATTCACTTTATTTTGGTTTTGTTTCAGAAAATCGTTGAGTTGATCAAAGTTCACTTGATGTAAGTCTTTTGTTTGGTTGACAATAGTGACATATCGTCCCCATTCTTCTGGTAGATTGTTCAAGAACTTGATGTTGCTCACGATAGTTCTGGGTGTCAACTTGTTTCTGATCAGCTCATTCATTAAAGTGCAGAACCTTCCATAGTAGGATTCAATGGATTCTCCTGGAGTGGATGTAAACTTCTCCCAAGCAGTTAGCAGCTTGTTCTCCGTATCTTGTTGACCAATTTCAGTTCCATGACAAAGCCGTCTAACACGTTCCCACATATCGAAAGCAGTTTCACAACTGTCTATAGCAGCAAAGATATCTCTTGGTAAACCCAGTTGGACAATATGAATTTCCATGTCATCTGCTTCTACTTGTTTCTGATCCTGTTCATTGTATTCTGATTCCTTTTGAACACGAAAAAATGGTGGGACGGGAGGTGTTGCATCAGCATTTCCAGGGTCTTGGACTTGTTGAGGTATGAAGGGTCCATCCTGAATGGATTTGATCATCAAGTTTCCATTAAGTTTTGTCTTGATGTAACGAAGCATACGACTTGTCCATTGAAGATAACCACCTTTTTCCAACATAGGAGGACGGTTTTCGGCACCGGCTGCATGAATGTCTTGTTTAGTTGCCATTGATGAAGGTATGATATGATAAAGTTGATGTAGGATCGATTCAACGATAAAGGAGTTGTGTTGGATGAAGATTAAGCTTGGTTGTTGTAGTGAAAATTTGGTCAAAAAACTTAAAAACCTCAATAACTTCTGTTTGGAGCATTTTTAGGACTTGAAGGTTGACCCAAATGATATTCGGCGGTCTATTCTCCTCGTTCTCACGGTCGTTTTGATGGGTAGATCGCTGAAAACGGAGTTACGGTTCAAAAGTTATAGCCGTTTGAAGTTTTGCTCAAAATCTTATTCGTAAACCAGTTCTTAAGCGTAAAAATGAATGCTTATGCGTAGGATTGCTTATGCGTAGGATTCCTTATGCGTAAAGAGCTTAGGCGTAGGATTCTTATGCGTAAACCTATGGTTAAACGTAAGTCTTATGCGTAAACGTTAAGCGTAGAAGTAGAGAACCTTACGCATAAGAGTGAACTTATGCGTAGAGTGCTTACTCGTAAGCTGTCTGCTTATGCGTAAGAGTTGGTTTAAAACCAAAAATCCTTTACACTATCACAGCGTAAAAGATATCCGAAATTCGAAGTGTTCCACACACTTATCCAAGTGAGGGAAGCACTGAGTCACCTTTGTTGCACGAAGATTCTTCACCAAAAAGTTATGCGTAGGAACTTATGCGTAGAAAAAGGGTTTTGACTTTTTTACGCGTAAAACTAGGGTTTTGACTTACGCGTAAAAAATTTCCAATGATTCAACCAATTTCTGATGCACAAACAGCCTTAAAAACACTCAAATAACAAGATTGTTTTGACCAAAAACACCCAAAATGCCTTTTGTGCTTACGCGTAGAAATGAACAACGAACCAAAAACTCGTTTAAAAACGATGTAAAACACATAAAGCTTCGAACTTTTTTCCAAAACTAGAATCTTTAACACTATATAAACCTTAGACCATAAGAATCTTGAAGATTTAAGTGCAAAAATTAAAGTTTTATGCGTGAATCTTTGAGAACGAACACTACGCGTACACTACAACAAAAAAACTTTAACCAAAACACTCCTAAACCATTGTTAGGCGATTGATACCAATTGTAGGACCTTACTTTTATCAACCTTATCACAAACCCAACACGTATATCACTATACGCGTAGAAACACGTTAACCACAAACACAAACTATGCGTGAAGATGAAAGAGATAAAGATGAGAAAGATGGTGACTTGATGTTATACAAACCGTGTATGTTATGCGTAGAAAGATAAACAATAAAGATGATGTTTATTGAAAAGGAGGAAAACACACACACACACACTTTCAAGCACACCCCTCAAATGAGACTTTGAGGGGTATTTATACTCTAATACATAAACGCCCTAATGGGCTTTGGCTTGGGCCTCGTGGACTTGGATTGGATAACACATGATGAAAGGCTAGCTTAACTTAACTTATAGCCAATTAGCTTAGCCCAATCCACGAGCCCGTTGACTATTCTAGCACGATATCCAACACATGATATAATGTTCCTAAATGTGAATGACCATCACTTCTAATAAAAACTATTAAGGCTAACACTAGTGTTAGCACTTCACAGCTTAAGAGCACTCAAATGAAGAATAGGAAGTTTCAATGTAACAGGGGACCACTAAAAGCCCCTGAAGTAGAAGATCATGCTAGGACTTTGAATAAAACACATGTTGCACCTGCTTTAGATATTGCGTTAGACAAATGTAATTGCAAAGGCAATGTAACGAATGTTGAATCTGTAAGTACTTTGGATGTTATGTTTGAAGCCTCTTGTGTAGTTTGTCGTAAAAGTATGTTTTCTGGCTGTATAATAATTGTGTTGCTAAATATATCTTGTCTCGTAATCGGAAATCTAAAATGGCATTACCTCTAGGCCCCCTATTGCTTCTAAGTCTGTGCTAGGAAAACCGCCTATTGTAGTTTCTGAGACTATCATTGATGCACCCATAGCTCCATCATCACCTCCTAGGAAGATACCATCACCTAGTGCATTTACTAAGACAAAAGCACGTACTAGTTGGACTTGGTAGAGATGGTTACAAAGTACACATGGCTTTAAATGATTACCCAAAATTATTAACATGTGTGCTTCAAATGTGACTGTAACGGAACCCACTAACTCTATGGGTTCCACCTCTACCTCTATTCCACCTGTATCGTCTTTATGTATTGCAGGTGATACAAATCATACTCTGGATTGTTGATAGCGGTTGTTCCTGGCACATGACAGGAAACCTCAAACTTTTATCAAAATTTGTTGCAAAGTTCATTGGCACTGTCAGGTTTGGGAATGATCACTTTGCTGCTATTATAGGCTACGGAGATTACATCAATGGGAACATCGAAATTAGCAGAGTTTACTATGTGGAAGGTCTTGGACACAATCTTTTCTCCGTCATTCAATTTTGTGATGGTAATTTGGAAGTTGCTTTTCGGGAGAAAAATTGTTTCATTCGTGATCTACAAGGAAACGATCTCATATCAGGAACCCGTTCATCAAACCTTTACACAATCTTAATGCAAGACATGGTTGCCTCATCTCCCATTTGTCTACTCTCTAAAGCAACATCAACAAAATCATGTTTGTGGCATAAAAGACATTCACACTTGAATTTCAAAACCATAACTGATCTTGCATGACACAAACTTGTTGAAGGTCTTCCAAGGTTTCGATATTAAAAAGATCACTTATGCTCAGCTTGTGAAAAAGGAAAAAGCACTCGTGCACATTTTCCTTCGAAGGTTAAAAACATCACTCGACATGTTCTTCACCTTCTTCACATGGATTTGTGTGGCCCGATGCGTGTGCAGACGATTAATGGCAAATGCTACATTCTCGTAATTGTTGATGACTACTCCAGATAGACTTAGGTTTATTTTCTTCGATGTAAAGATCAAGCTCCACCAAAGATCATCACCTTCCTCATAAAAATTCAAGTTCAGCTTCGTAACACGGTAAGACAAGTCAGAATAAACAAACGAACTAAATTTGTTAATCAAACTCTTCGGGAATATTATGAGAAACTGGGAATTGAGCATCAAACATTAATTGCAAGAACACCCAAACAGAATGGAGTTGTTAAAAGACGAAACCTTACGATAATCGAAACTGCAAGAACAATGTTGACAAATGTGAAACTTCCAGATTACTTATGGGCAAAAGTTGTGTCAACTGCATGCTATACTCTGAACCATTCAATGATCACAAAATGTCACAATAAAACACCTTATGAGCTTATCCATAACCGAAAACCGAACCTAAAACACTTTCATGTATTTGGTGCTCTCTATTATCCAAATAATGATCATGATGACTTTGGAAAGCTAAAGGCTAAAGCTGATATTGGAGTCTTTGTTGGATACTGTGAACACTCTAAAGGATATCGGATCTGGATTTGTTAGGATTTAGAAAACCCATGTTGAAGTGTCAGTCACCCCAACTCTATTCTAGCATATGTTAGCTCGTAGACATGACGTTATTTACTAGTTATTTTGTTAGTTATTTAGTTTAGTGCAACACCGTGGAGGACGGATGGGTCTTCACCCACTGTATGCCTGATCCCCAGTCCGAAGGAGGACTTTTAGTATGTAACTATAAATACCCTCTACCTCCCAAGGTATAGGGTTGGACCTTTCACTTAATCTAGCCTTTCTTTCTTTTGTTTACTTTCTCTCTCTAAAAAGGATCCCATCTTCCACTTTCTCTCTCTAAAATCTATCTCATTCAATCCATACTAGTGCTTGATTATTTGTTTGTGAAAACCAATATCTAACAATTGGTATCAAGAGCCATGGTTTGATCACTCATCTCTCAGGTTCTTGGATTTCTAGTGGTTTTCATAAGGTTTTTGGGTTTGAATTAGTTTAGAGTAGTTTGCATCATTTGGATCATTTGTTGTGTTAAAGTTTGAGTTTTGATAGTAATTTTGTGTTTAGAATCATTATAAGTGTTTAGGTTTTGGTTTGGAAGGCTTGAATCATCGTGGTTGGGTTGTTTTTGGATTGAAAAGTGGTGTTTTTTGAAAGTTTCAAGTATGCGATTTGTGTCTCGAATTGGTCCTCAATTCTATGCAATTTGTCCTAAATTCTATGCGATTTGTCTCTTCAACGAATGCTTTTTGAAGCGATTTGTCATATTTTGGATGCGATTTGTCACTTTTTGTGAAGCGATTTGTCTAGTATGCGATTTGTCTATTGAGACATAACGACAAGAAAGGACAAAGTAGTGGAAGTAGTGGGTGTACTTATGTACTATGCGATTTTTCCCTTAAGCGATTTGTCATCAGTGCGATTTGTCACCAGTGCGATTTGTCATCAGTGCGATTTGTCATCTGTGTGATTTGTCATTAGTGCGATTTGTCATCAATGTGATTTGTCATCAGTGCGATTTGTCATCAGTGCGATTTGTCACCAGTGCGATTTGTCAGAAGCGATTTGTCAAGGACTGAGATTTGTCAATTCCTACGATTTGTCTCTAAACCTAACATACAAAACCCTTGTTTTCAAACCCTAATTTTCAAACCCTAAGTTCGATCCGCGGAACAGGGGGTATATATAAAGAATTAGGGAATATCACAAACCATAATGTTAATACAAATAAACCGTAAAAACGTTTATTAATATTTTGCGATATCTTTTTGTTTTGTTGATAACAGATATAATGTTATATTAAGTACAATTATAAGAATACATGCTATTTTTGTAAAGCACTTACATATAGCCATTTAATACAAATTGTTGTAATAAATCATTTGTTGTAATAGGTTATTAGGATGGGTAAAAATCACAACCCATGGATCATATCCACAATCCATGGTATTGACCCATACCCACTTGACTAGATACATTGTACTTATTAGATACATTGAATCTAAAAGAATACCCATGACCCATAACCAAAAAACCCATGGGCAAAGAGGAGCGTCCCACGGATCCCTAGGATTACACTAGACGGATCCCTTGTGGGAGGGATCCGTGGGATCCGAGGAACAGTGGCAAGTTTTGCCTATAAATAAAGAGCCATTTCTTCATTCTAACTCACCCCTCTTCTTACTAATTCTCTCATATACTCTCATTCTCTTCTAACAAAAGATCACTTGATCTAGAGAGTACTTCTTTCTTTCTTTCTTTAGTGATTCTCATATAGGTCCTTCTCTAAGGCGAGATCACAAGCATTCTACAAGTCATCCAAGCAAAGGGTCCTTGATTGATTTGTTCCTCGGCAAGATTTCTGTAGCAAAGATCTTGTATTTGATATTTCACATATTTGTTGGGCAATAGTCATGTTGGTTTGGTCCACCGTGTTACGGACTCGGTATTTAGCTTTGTACCGGAAAAAAGTGTAAGCAACGTTGTGAAGGCTTCTCTGCCAAGTAGAAGAAGTTTGTTGACATAGTGCTTGAACTCTCGAGTAGGTGACTCGGGGAGTGGAGTAGGGAAAGGAAGGTGTCCTTGTAGCCGAACCACTATAAATCGGTTGTGTCATTTCTATCCCTTGCTTAACTTTATTTACTTGCTTTATCATTAGATCTATACTTTCTCTACATCCATACGATTTCACATAATATCGAATCTAAAAGTTTTGAAACTAAATTAAAATCGGCAAAACTATTCAACCCCCCCCCCTTCTAGTTTTCGACAATTGGCATCAAGAGCTAAGTTTATAAAAGTTTTAAAGTAAACCGTATTTTAAAAACTTTTCGATCACTATGGGTTCTGAAAATTACAAGGAAGGGTAATCTATGCAACGACCACCACTACTTGAAACTAATGGTTTTATATATTGGAAAAATAGATTCAAAACGTATGTGAAGTCTAAAGATATTGATCTTTGGTACATTATTGTTGAAGGCGATTTTGAGGCTACCTCAAAAGATGATAAAGGAAATTTAGTTAACATACCTCATGATAAACTTAACGATGAAATGAAGAAAAAGCTTTCTAAAAATAGTGAAGCTAAAATGGTTTTGTACAATGCTTTACCCAAAAAGGAATTCGGAAGAATTTCTATGCTTAAAACCTCTAAAGAAATTTGGAATTATTTAGTTGTAACTCATCAAGGTAATCAACAAGTTAAAAATAATAAAATTGATTTATTTGTTCAACAATATGAACAATTTTCAATATCGGATGAGGAAACTATAGATCATTCATTTGCTAATTTTAATACTATTATTACATCTTTACAAGCTCTTGATGAATCTTTTTCTAGCCGTAACCATGTTAGGAGATATCTAAGAGCACTTCCATCCAAGTGGAGATCCAAGGTGACGGCGATCGAAGAGTCAAAAGATTTGAAAATCCTCACCCTTGATGAACTCATAGGGAACTTAAAAGTCTACGAGCTTATCCTTGCTAAATATTCTGAAGCCTCAAAGGTGAAAGAGAAACACAAATATCTTGCCCTTAAAGCCAAAAAGGCTTCAAGCGATGAAGAGAACTCCTCTTCGGATAGTGATGACGAGGAGTATGCTATGGCGGTAAGGGACTTTAAAAAGTTCTTTAGAAGGAAGGGAAGATACGTCAAACAACCGTACGACGACAAGAAAGGATTCCAGAAAAGCAAAGAGGACGAGAAGCCAAGGGATGATCGTGCTTGCTTTAAATGTGGGGACCCAAACCACTTTATTAGTAAGTGTCCCAAACGGGATGATCAAAAGGCGTTCTTGAGCGGCACGTGGGGAATGAGCGACGAGGTGGACCAAGAAATTTGTCTCATGGCAAATGAAAAGGTATGTCACGAATACTATAGTAGCTCATCACTAGATGACGACTCATTGCATAATGAATATGACAAACTTTGAAATATTAGCTTAAAACTAATTAACAAAAACAAGCTTTTAAAAGTTCAAAACCAACGTTTAGATAAAGAAGTCATAAGAATTAAAAGCAAAATTGAAACGTCTAGAAAAGGGTAAAATAGCAAGTGGTGAATGTGAACTTTGTGTTCAACTTCAAACACTAGTTGATCAACTAGATTCTAAAATTGCTAGAATGAGTACGAATACTTTAGATATGATATTAGATACTGTTAAAACCGGAAACAACCAAAAAGGTTTAGGTATTCAACAACTTGATCCATCAACTAGTGAAAACAAAGAAACACAATTTGTTAAGGCACTAGAAAAACCAGCCAGTGTTGTGGCGGATCCCATAAAAAGGGAATCGGCTAGTGTTCAGCCAGGGATCCGTGGGTCTGCTGTAGTAAACAGTGGTAATAACACAGCTTCTTCATCTAGAACTGATTTTGTTATCGTTAATAAGAAGAAACCAACTCATTTTACCACTAGACAACCACCTCAAAAATATAATCCCATTTTTGCAAAAAACAAGGCTCCATCTTTTTCAAAACCTAACCCATCTAGGAGACCTATTAATGTTTACCCGAAAAGTAACCATCAAATGGGATGGAACCCAAATATGCAAAATGGATTTCCTTTTCAAAACTTTACACCATGGAATGCATATTCACCTTATCCATACATGTCTAACATGAATGGAATGTTTAACACTAATGGACCCATGAACAAATAGGGACCAAACTTTTGAGTTAATTGTTTTCTTATGTGTGCTTAAAGGTCGACCTAGACCCGGATGAATGGGTCAAGGATAGCGAGTGCACGAGGCACATGACCAGCAATAAAGATCTATTCTCCACATATGAATCCTTCAATGGAGGTAATGTGGTGTTTGCAAATAGCAAAAGTAAAATCATCGGTAAAGGTACGATTTGTAACAAATCTCTAACCATTAACGATGTGTGTCACGTAGGAAACCTAAACTTCAATCTTTTAAGTATAGGACAAATTTCTGATAAAAAGTGCAATGTACTTTTTACCGAAACCGGTAGTAAGATATTAGAAAATGGCATAACCATAGGAAGAGGAATTAGGAAACATGGAGTCTACGTCATTAAAATCGGTAATGAACCTAAAGCCAAACTTTGTCTTACCTCTATGGATGATACTTCGACCTTATGGCATCGAAGATTGGGTCATGCCAATATGCGACTTCTTCAATCGCTATCATCCAAAGATCTAGTAAAAGATCTACCTAAGTTAAAATATGAACATCACTTTTGTGATGCTTGTAATGTAGGAAAACAAGTTCATTCTAGTCACAAAGCTAAAAACATGGTGTCTACAACTAAGTGTCTAGAATTACTACACATGGATTTATTTGGTCCATCCGCTATCCAAAGTTATGGAGGCAACTACTACACTTTGGTCATAGTGGATGATTACTCTAGGTACACATGGAAAAAATTCTTAAAGAACAAAACGGAAACGTTTAACTATTTTGAAATATTAAGCAAGAAAATCCAAAGACAACTAGGAAGTCCTATAGTGTCTATTAGAATGGATCATGGTAGGGAATTCGATAATGAAGTGCAATTTGGAGCCTTTTGTGACGCTAATGGTATTACTCACAACTTCTCGGCTCCGCGCACTCCACAATCGAATGGGGTAGTTGAAAGAAAGAATAGAACCCTACAATAAATTAGTCGCACCATGCTTAATGAGCAATCCATACCTCAAAAATTTGGTGCAATGCCGTTGATACTTCAACGTACATACTCAATCGAGTCTTAATTAGACCAATCTTAGGTAAAACTCCATACGAGTTACTCCGAGGCAAAAAGCCTACGTTAGATCACTTTAGAGTCTTTGGTAGCAAATGTTTTCTTCTTAACACTAAAGATTACCTTACAAAATTTGATCCTAAATCAACCGAAGGTATTTTTCTAGGTTACTCCCCTAATAGCAAAGCTTACGTCATACTAAATAAAGAAACAATGAAGGTAGAAGAGTCATTAAATGTAAAATTTGATGAAAGTCCACCCAAACCCTCTCCACCTCTTGTCGATGATGAGATTATAGAAAGTGAAGCTATATTAATAAAGAAAAAGATAAATGAAGAAGAAAAACCTTTAAATGATGAAGTCATAAATATTAAAGAGTCCAAAGACCACCTCGTAGATAAGGTCATAGGAAAGTTAAACGAAAGAACATTAAGGTCTCAAATTCAAAACCGAAGTAGCTTATTTTGCTTTGTTTCAACCATAGAACCTAAGAATACACAAGAAGCCATAAAAGATGAAAGTTGGGTAATGGCTATGCATGAAGAATTAAATCAATTTGTTTCTAATGATGTTTGGACACTTGTCCCTCCACCTAGTAATCAAACCATAATAGGAACCAAATGGGTTAATAAAAACAAGTTAGATGCAAACGGAGTAGTGTCTAGAAACAAGGCTATACTCGTTGCCCAAGGGTATAACCAACAAGAAGGAATAGAATCTGATGAGACCTACGCTCCCGTGGCTAGATTAGAGTCTATAAGAATACTTCTTGCATATGCTTGTGCTAATGATCTAAAGCTTTATCAAATGGATGTCAAAAGTGCTTTTCTAAATGGTTTTATTAATGAAGAAGTATATGTAGCTCAACTTCCGGGCTTCATCGATTTTGAAAAACATAAACATGTATATAAGTTAAAGAAACCCTTTACGGTCTAAAACAAGCTCCAAAAGCTTGGCATGATAGACTCAAGTCATTCTTAATCAAACACAACTATACCATGGGGTTAGTTGACAACACACTTTTTACTAAGAAAAGAGAGTCACATATAATCATAGTTCAAATATATGTAGATGACCTTATATTATGATCCACTTGTCAAGACATGTGTGATGATTTTTCTAAAATCATGCATGACGAGTTCGAGATGAATATGATGGGAGAACTTAGTTTCTTTCTTGGTTTACAAATCAAACAACTAGAAGATGGTATCTTCTTTAATCAATCTAAATACATAAAAGAGATGTTAAAGAAATTCGGATTAGAAGAGTCAAAACCAATTAGGACACCAATGTCATCCGACACCAAACTCACTAAAGATGAAGACGGTGAATCCGTTGATAATACTAAATATCGTGGGATGATTGGTAGTCTTCTCTACCTCACGGCTAGTAGACCGGATATCATGTTTAGTGTTTGTCTATGTGCTAGGTTTCAAGAAGACCGTAAAACATCACACCTAGAAGTCGTAAAAAGAATATTTAGATATATTAAGGGTACAACACAATTAGGATTATGGTATCCCAAGGGCTTGGGAGTAGAAACAATTGTATATGCAGATTCTGACCATGCAGGTGATTATGTTGACCGAAAAAGTACAAGTGGGGTATGTACATTTATGGGATGTTGTTTAACATCTTGGTTTTCAAAGAAACAAACGGCATTAGCAATATCAACAACCGAAGCCGAATATGTCTCCGCCGGCAAAGCATGCCAACAAGCACTATAGATGAAACAAGCGTTAGTTGACTACGACATTCATCTAAGTGACATAGCCATCCTATGTGATAACAAGGGAGCCATCGATTTAAGAAAGAATTCGATATTACATTCTCGCACAAAGCATATAGATATTTGTCATCACTTCTTAAGAGACAATGTTCAAAAGGGGAACATCTCTATTGAGAAGGTAGCATCCGAAGACAACATAGCCGACGTCCTCACCAAACCGTTGAAGCGGGAACAATTCCACCTACTACGTCTTGGTCTTGGTCTCATGGAACAATCGTCGTAATTTACTTTTTAACTCTACAAGGTATGTAAACACTAGCCTTCTCCTTTCTGAGTCTAGGATCTTTATTTCACGCACAACTCACAAACAATACGGGGAATTTTCAAAACCCAAGATAATTTTTTCACTTATAACTCATAGTTTTTCTTATTTTCTTTCAAAAATAAGTACAAGTTGCAAACACATAATTACATACAAATCTTCTTTTCAAAGGATAAAACGATTTTTATTCGCACATAGAAACCTCTTTTTAAAACGTTTTCTAAAAATGATACCTCTTCCCGTATCAATTTCACGAAAGAAATTTCTCACGTCTAGGTCAAATCGCTTTTTCATTATTAATACAAAGTAAAAACCGTTTTCATTGCATCTCATGTCTTTTGGATGCTATAGGAGATACATAACTAATATGTATTTCCGGGTACATTCATTTAAGCAACAATGAATTAGGAGCACTCGGGTTATCTCACATAATAGTATGCTTTTTCACTTCTAGTTTATTTTTCTTTTCTTCTTAGGAGTCGAGATAACCACAACTCCAAATAGTTTGCATATAGGCACACACTAGACAAAAATGTTTCCAAAAGAAAAATTTTGTGCTGCCTGAGTCACCAGTCCCACGGATCCCAACCTTAATGCTGGATGGATCCTCTATTTTTCTCACTTTGGATGAATACTCCAACATTTTTTTTATTTTTTGGAGTAAGTTCTTTAATGCTTGTGTTCTCATGATCACATGCCTTAAATTCATATATAATCATTAGATTTTAATCCACATTTTGGGTCAAGCATTCATTACAATGCATTGTTTTTCTATATATATAACTCCCAAAATGCTTGCATAATTCATCTCATCTTCACAAACAAACAAACGCCATGTCATTCACAAGCTCTTACAACTTAGATGAATCACCTAGTACAAACAATCCTCTTCATGAAACCCAAACTTTTGTACTCCCACCTTCCAAAATACCACAATCAAACTCTAGGATATCCGCACGGATTAGCATCCGATCTTGTTGCTTAGCAAAACCATCATCAAATGGCTCATCGCCATCAAATAACTCACCACAAAATGCTTCCATTATAGCACCTCCTTCATCACCAACAAGTACACTAACTTCATCACCTAAAGTCACTCTTTTGGAATTCCTTACGACTCCAACAAGATCTCAACAACCAAAAAAAAGAAATAGCCTTTTTGACACCTCCCACTTCTCCAAACACAATGTTCAATGACTTTGAAACATCACCACCCTTAGCTCCCATTAAGCTACAAGAACATCTAGGTTCTTTTCCACCACCACTTCCAACCATTCCGGACTTTGATCCGTATTTTCCTATTTTTCCACCACATCTTCCGCAACTTACAAATCAAAACAACCCGGAAAACTTCCGCACTCATTACCCACATCACTTACATTTTGAACATCGCCTATCCACTAGGGAAATTGCAATAGAAGTTAGGGAAGAAATGCGATTCATACTCAACCTCATCCTTGATCGCATCAATATCATTGCTCATCAAAACCTCCATCCATAAACTTATGCAAGCATGGACGGAATCATTATTACTATTTTTTTTTTAGTACTTTTCTTTCGAGTCATTTTCAAGAACAAGTCTTGTCCTTATTTTTACATGCTTGTAGGTAGCATAAATACCACTACACTTTGTTGTTTTATTACAAGGCCTTGTTTACATGCCTTGGCTCCCAATCTTGATTCTCGTCAATCACAAGATTATTTAAGCATGTTACTAACCTTTCTCTTTGTAGGATTTTTTTATTTTTCTTCACTTGACGCCCCAAACTAGGGGGAGCTACCGTCAAGGGGGAGTAAGCGATACGTGGACTCTTTTTCCACACTTTTATTTCTTCGATAGGTTAACTTTTTGTTTTGACAAAAAAGGGGAGAAGAAGTAAAACTTAGGGTTTTTCAAAACATACATCTATTCTTAAGTTTACTCATCATAACATTATGTTTTGTCATTAACAAAAAGGGGGAGATTGTTAATACAAATAAATTGTAAAAATGTTTATTAATATTTTGCGATCTCTTTGTGTTTTGTTGATAACAAATATAATGTTATCTTAAGTACAATTATAAGGATACATGTTGTTTTTGTAAAGCACTTATATATAACCATTTAATACAAATTGTTGTAATAAATCATTTTTTGTAATAGTTTATTAGGATGGGTAAAAATCACAACCCATGGATCATATCCACAACCCATGTATTGACCCATACCCACTTGACTAGATACATTGTACTCATTAGATACATTGAATCTAAAAGAATACCCATGGACCAACCCATAACCCATGACCCATAACCAAAAAACCCATGGGCAAAGAGGAGCGTCCCACGGATCCCTAGGACTACACTATGCGGATCCCTTGTGGGAGGGATCCGTGGGATCTGGGGAATAGTGGCAAGTTTTGTCTATAAATAGAGAGCCATTTCTTCATTCTAACTCACCCCTCTTCTTACTAATTCTCTCATATACTCTCATTCTTTTCTAACAAAAGATCACTTGATCTAGAGAGTACTTCTTTCTTTCTTTCTTTAGTGATTCTCATATAGGTCCTTCTCTAAGGCGAGATCACCAGCATTCTACAAGTCATCCAGGCAAGGGGTCCTTGATTGATTTGTTCCTCCGCAAGATTTCTGTAGCAAAGATCTTGTATTTGATATTTCACATATTTGTTGTGTAATAGTGGTGTTGGTTTGGTCCACCGTGTTACGAACTCGGTATTTAGCTTTGTACCGGAAAAAAGTGTAAGAAACGTTCTGAAGGCTTCTCCGCCAAGTTGAAGGAGTTTGTTGACATAGTGCTTGAACTCTCGAGTAGGTGACTCGGGGAGTGGAGTACAGCAAGGAAGGTGTCCTTGTAGTCGAACCACTATAAATCGGTTGTGTCATTTCTATCCCTTGCTTTACTTTATTTACTTGCTTTATCATAAGATCTATACTTTGTCTACATTCATATGATTTCACATAATATCGAATCTAAAGTTTTTGAAACTAAATTAAAATAGGCAAAACTATTCAACCCCCCCCCCCTTCTAGTTTTCCACACATAACACCAAATTCATCTTTACTTCCTTATCATCTTCCAGTTCCTTTACTACATCCTACTTCTCACTCTCTTACGGTTTGGTCTTGATTTTAGTAAAATCCCGCAAAAGATTCTATTTCTCGGTTTAAATCACAGACTTGTAAAATCCCGTGTATACTACAACATCATGTCTTACACTACTGACGCAGTAATTTCAAATGTTCTCAAATTATATGATGTTGTGGACAACAAAGAAAGTATTAGTTACTCTGAAAGGATAACCATGATTGATTCAACTAATGATGATTTGAGATCTTCACGTTCTGAGTACAATGTGAAAGAATTGCACCTGCTAATGCTACAGAATGCCATGCAAACGGAATGCTGCATTATACCCTATCAGCAACTTCACTCTCGCCTCATGTTACTTCTACCCATAACAATGGAACGAACATGTATTTCCCTCTTCCGTCAGGACTTATCCACATTAACAGGAACTTTGCTGTTAAACTTAGAGCAATTGGAGCTACAACTTGACAAAGAGAAGGTTCAAAAGGGTGGTTCGAGTGCTGCACTTCAATTAATCTACAAACAATTTCAGTCGTTCATCAGCGGGGAATATTCATCTAACTATGATCAACACATGATTGAAATTTCTTTCAAAAGACACACTGTGTGACAATTCTCAAATTCAGGTCATTTTACAAACTTTGAAATTTTTACTATTCATCTCGGGAATTTACTATTCATCGTTTACTATTCATCATTTTACTATTCATCGTTTTTGAAGTCGATTTGATAGTTTGAGAGGTTATTTCAAAATTTTTCTATTCATAAAACACTTTTCAATTCTGGAGAAAAATTTACATTCATGATTTTTATTCATCATTTTTCGTAAACTAGGTTTACGAGTATCATATTCGCGTAACCGTGAAGGTTAAGCTGCGTATTCATGGAACATCATTAAGAACATTTCATATAGACTAGAGTTAGTCTACAGATCATCCGTAACATCATTTTCATATTAGTTCATGCATGGGTTTGCATATTTCAGTAACATATATTTTTTTTTTATTAAATAAACGCTATTGTACGATCACTTATTTTGAATAATTGATCCGACACTTCCAACAATTAACCGAATATATTTTTATACTCATTTTAAGACTATAAAAATTATATTATTAGTTTACCCGATGTTTTGAATTTATTTTCGTATATAAAATGTTATATATATATATATATATATATATATATATATATATATATATATATATATATATATATATATATATATATATATATACATATATTTACGACGGTTTTCGTAAATTCTATTCGATAATTATTTATTCACCCGATACTTGTGAGAAATGTATTTTTATAATTTTTTTATGACTTCGATACACTTTATTTTGTTCCGCTATAATTTATTCTAGATAAGTTAATACCTAAATACATTTAAAATACATTAAAATGAGATATTTTGGGACAAACCTCATAAATGAAGCATGACATCTTTTCCTCCCTCAAAATCAGCCGAACCAAACCCATTTCCATTTCAACTTTGACAAAATTTTCCCATTTGCTCATTTATTGCTTTGTACTAGCCAATTATATATATATATATATATACACATATATATATATATATATATATATATATATATATATATATATATATATATATATATATATATATATATATATACATATATATATATATATAGTATATATTCATACCTTATTTTGATTATATAAATGAGTCACTAGCTACATATATTTCACAATAAAAAAAAACACAAAAATCTTCCATTTCCTCTCTATATGCTTGGCTAAGGCAAACAAAAAGAAGAAGTCTTCATCATTTTTCAAGATCAAAATATATTCAAGATCCATTTGAGTACTAGTTAAGGTTTAGGATTAAAACCTTGAAGTTTAACTAAGCTTTCCATCACCAATTTCTCATAATCACTCAAGTAAGCTTCTAATGATTGTTTTTCTACTCTTACATACTCCTACTTGATCTATTTTATCATGCTAGTACAAAAATATGCAAGTATTATATGTATTCATACCACTTTTACATATTTTTATTACTTAATATGAGTTTAAATTATCCTATTAGTATTCCTTTGAACCTTATCATTTTTCGTGATGATTAGGAACCCATGACACCCTAAGAAGGTGTATGGTAGGTTTAGAATAGTTTCGGTGTTGATTGGAATGGTTTAGAACAAGTTACAAACTAGAAAAATCATTTTCGACAATATATATTTTGCTGCTGTCACGTTTTGTAAAATCTAGAAATTTCAGTAGGCTGGGGATTATTTCGGTCTAGATATTCAGAAAATAGCCTTAAAACGAAACCGTGGCCGCTTGAACGGGTTAAAATGGGTTTATAACGAAGAAGTTACGCTATTTTCAAGTTTAACGACGAAAACTAATTTTCTAGAATAGTACTTGCTGTCAAGGGTTTTTCTAAGGACAAATACGAGTTTTTAACGTGAACTAGAGGAGTCGACTTATCAAAAATATATTAGTATATATTAATACTAAACCAAGGATATATAGATCGTAGAAAACGAGCTTATAATGACCGAGATACGAGCATTTGAAAATCGACGTTCACAACTTATTTCCATCAGCTTTTACTATAATATTTCTAAGTGTTGAAACTGTCTTTTCGGGTACCCATGTTTGGAGCCGTTTTTCTCAATGACCGAGTTGGTTTTGGTAAAATAGTATCTCTGAGTAAAAGTTAGTTCACCCGGCCTATTTTCCAAAATGACCAGCCATTCCTCAAACGGAGTTCTAACAAGTAAAATACGACCACTCAAACTTTTCCGAAAACTACCCATAAACTAAATTTTTAGCTCGACTACCTCACTTCACCATTATTTTTCTTTATGATCGGAACTCGTATGGATATCATATGAGTTTGCATGCACGACATTGTTTCATGTCTTACATTAGACTATATCATTCATATTAGATTGCAGATAGAGATTGCACCTCATTTCAGTGTATCCACTTTTGTCATCATATTCATCACATCAGGTGAGTTCGTAGCCCCACTTTTACTCGTTTAATCATTTTACAAACTCTTTGGGGGAGATACATGCTCAACTATTTTAATTTCGATCACGATTATTTGCAAACTATATGTTGAATCTAAACTTAAACTATATTGCTTGAACTATCATGAACTGGTTAATATTTTGTTTAACTCTTTATGCTCGTAAGTAGATTATACCCTAACTAAATTGATTACTATGTTATGAACACTATTATTTGAACCACTTTCCTTGATTTTGAACCCTTCGACATATATATTTGAACTCTTTTAAATTGATTTGGACCTTTTAACATATATTTGAACACTTTGACTATTTTGAACCTTATGATATGTTTTGAGCTCTTTGACTGTTTTGAACTTTTGAACTCGACTTAAACTCTTGAACTTAATTACGAACTTATGACTTGTTTTGAGCTTAATATACCGTACGTACTATGACCCAAAGTCTCCCCATGTGAACGGAGCAATACAAAGTCTCACCATTTTGGTGGAGCGTTCTTGACCTAAATCTCGCCTTATTGGTGGAGCGTGCAAATTCTTCCATGTTCGGAGTGTTCTTAATTGTATATAATAGTTGTATGATGTATCGTTCATACATTCGCATTGTTAGTCTCCTACCAGTAGGTAGTATGGATAGCGCTATTAGAGGTCGGCCAACCTCTCATTCACTATGTTACGGGACGCATATTATTTATTCTAGGGGCTTTGCCTAGCATACATTATTATATACTTGGTGCTATACTGTGAACTATTATGACAACGTATACTTGACTACTAGACATACTATATTTTGTGCAATGCGTTGTGAACACACAGGTTGTAAGTTTTATATAGGCGGTACTTAGAACTGAGTGGATTTACAATGCCTTTGCTGCCTGAACGTTCTTTAAATGTTTTTCATGACAACACAAACTCTATGAACTCACTCAACCTTTGTGTTGACACTTTTAGCATGTTTTATCTTAGGTATCTAAGGCATACACTTCATGGCATGCATGTGGACTTATCATAGAGTCGCGGAGACGACGCGTTTCACATGGATTTTATGCACTAAACTATCGTTTGATTGTAACAAACTCATTTTGGTACATTGGAAATCTTTTGGGACCTATGTTTTGTAAACTCTGATTATTTTACTTAATCAAACGATATTTTCAAAACGACACTTTAGGTCATTCGATATAACTGTAACTTTGATGCTATGACAGTCATCCCCCAGGTATTCCATTCTGCTGCAAAACAGGTAATTTGGGGGTGTGACAGATTGGTATCAGAGCAAGAGTTATAGAGAACTAGGTTGCATCATTGACCCTAGACTATAACTACATCATCATAGCATCTCAACATATCATTATAAGTGCATACTCATTATACATGCGGTTTTATACGCACCTTATGCGAGTTGTTTACTTTTATTTCACATAGATGTCTTCAGATACCCATTCCGTTATCATTTCTTCAGACTCCAACGTGGAGGATACCTTGACATCCCCTATTACAATTTTGACATCAGTTGACTCAACACCAAACATCATATGAGTCGATTAGTCCAAGCATCGCATAGTTACTCCTAAATCATACATAGCCTGATCACCTATGTCTAATTCAGGAAGAATCATGCAATGAAGGGAGTATCAGTCTTATATGTGTAAGCAATTCCATAATTGAGCCAAATTTTCAAAAGACTTTCTTTAAAACCACTTGTTTCCTAGCTTGATTCTAGTGACAGTTCTTGTCTGATGAGTTGCGAAAATCAAGCTAAGAGTCAAGTTGTTACTCAAACCGATTTAGCCTAATCTCATGACAATTCTTGTTTGATGAGTTGTGAGATTAAGTAAAAATCGGTTACCTAAAAGTCTTTTGAGGGTTATGCTCGAGAATGGGAAAGTTTGCCTCATCAAACCTAACCATAAGAGAGCATGTCTTTAGAATGGGAAATAGTCACGATAGCACAAGAACGTACCTAGTTGGTTGAGAAACCCACATACATGAGCATTGACATAATCACTTGGACTATACATACATGAGCATTGACATAATCACTTGGACTATACATACGAGCATAAACTTTTAGAACCCTTGTCAAGGATCGGACCATAGTTATCAATAATTGAATCACGAGAATGTGATTCCTCTAACAGGGGAAGAATGTGACAATTCTCAAATTCAAGTCATTTTACAAACTTTGAAATTTTTACTATTCATCTCGGGAATTTACTATTCATCTGTTACTATTCATCATTTTACTATTCATCGTTTTTTAAGTCGATTTGATATTTTGAGAGGTTATTTCAAAATTTTACTATTCACAAAACACTATTCAATTCAGGAGAAAAATTTATATTCATGATTTTTATTCATCATTTTTCGTAAACTAGGTTTACGAGTATTATATTCGCTTAACCGTGAGGGTTAAGCTGCGTATTCATGGAACATCATTAAGAACATTTCATATAGATTAGAGTTAGTCTACATATCATCCGTAACATCATTTTCATATTAGTTCATGCATGGGTTTGCATATTTCAGTAACGTATATTTTTTTTTATTAAATAAACGCTATCGTACGATCATTTATTTTGAATAATTGATCCGACACTTCCAACAATTAACCGAATATATTTTTATACTCATTTTAAAACTATAAAAATTATATTATTAGTTTACCCGATGTTTTAAATTAATTTTGGTATATAAAATGTTATATATATATATATATATATATATATATATATATATATATATATATATATATATATATATATATATATATATTATATATATATCTTACTCCTTTAAAATGCACCAATATCCCCAACCTAATACCCACCCATCTACTTTAAGATTCAGCCAACCGAACCAACATCCTGACCAAAATTTACACACACCAAACCAATGTCCGACCCTAATAAAATCCGAACCAACAAATACACACAAACTCATCCTAAAAACAAATAAATACACTCCACCCTCATTTGCTCTCATCTTCTTTCTCTACAAAAAACACACACTAACACATTATCATAATCCCTCTCTCACACAATACAAATAGACATATATCACAAACAAGAAAATCTCCACCACCACACGAAAGTCACAATCACAGAAATTTGAGGTATAATTTTGAGTTTTATTTATAGATCTAATGTACAGTGTCTATTTATAGATCTACTTTAATTTGCTATATATCAAAGGTCCTTACATGTAAATATCAATTTTTTACTAACAATTTTGGCGAAAATTTTGTAGATCTGTTGCCGCCGCATGGTCTGTTGTCTTTGTCTCCGGAATTCCTCGCCTCCATTGATGGAATCTGTTAGTGTAAATTTGTTTGATTTCTTTTTTAAATGTTGTTAAGTTTGTTTAGTAATTTTGTTAGTAAATTTTGTTGTGTAAATTTATTGATAATTTTTTTTATATATTTATATTATAGATCTTGCCAAAAAAAACTATCATAATCGCTGGGAAATGCCACTGTTATAACATCTGAAAGGTAAACCAGTTACATTAATTTGGTTGTGCGTTTTCATGATTTTTATTATTATTATTTTTTTGTAGGAACGACTGCCGCGACCAAGTTTCGAAATAGCTTTCGGGAGATCTGTCACTTAAAAAGAAACTGCCTATAGAATATAGAGCTAAAAACCGTCGTTTTCTTGCCGGGTAACGTCGCTATTGTCACCGATTATAACCACCATCGGAAATAGGGGTTTTCAAGGTTTGGTGTTTTTTGATTATTTTTGTTATATCTATGTATACTAAACAAGATTTAAAGGTTTTCTTATATATATTTGTTGTTTTTATTCGTGAATCTTAGTTTTCTAAACGTTGGCGTTATTTTTATTTCAGCCGCCGCCGCCACCTTCCGCTGCCGCCACCGTAGCTGTGGTTTCACCTGATGTTGTTCCGGCCGCCAGCTGCTGGTGTCGCCGGAAATCTGTGCTTCCTCCCAAATGTTCGTTGTTAATATATGTTATAAAGTTTACACATTAAACTTTGGTAAGGTTGTGTAATTTTTTTCTACTGTTTTAGTAGTAAATTTGAGTATTTATTTATGTGTAAAATCTTTGGTAATTGTATTTGTGAATGTAATATTGTTTTGATTTGTTTGAAATTTATTTGTGAATTTGTTATATTGATTCAATTTGTTTGTATATGTAGTTGATAAAGTTTGTTGTATAAATGCCAAGTATATATTTTTTTTGAAAATTTGGTATACAAATTGTTGAAGTTTAATACTCCGTACATTGAAAGTATAAATGTAAAAGTATTGACGACATATTGAAATGTAAAAGTGAAATTATTTTGAAAATTTTAAAGTCTCGAAGAGACAAATATATTTTGGACCATTTTTTAAATTTTGGAAATAGTAAAAAAGTAAAACTGTTTAAATTTGAAATAATTTTAAAGTTTAATAGTTTTGAAATTTGAAATATTTTGAAAGTGTAAAAGTTTGAAATTTGAAATATTTTGAAACTATAAAATGACAATTTTTTGAATATTTATAGTCTAAATTTTATTTGAAGTTCAAGCTATTTTAGATGTGCAACAAGTAATGTCAAAGTATAAAATTATTTTGTTGGAATTGCAAACATAGCCTTTAGTCAATTTCAAGGGAATTGCAAACATAGCATTTAGCAAAAGAAAAAGCAAAAGAATATAAAAAGAAAAAGCAAAAGGAAAAAGCAAAAGGAAAAAGTAGAAGAAAAAGAAAAAGAAAAAGCAAAAAACAGAAAAACGCGTATGTAATTTAATAACCGGTGTAGTTTTACTATTGTTGTAAAAATAATATAGAACCACATATAAAAATTGTTGTTATATCAAATGAAGAAAAAAACGGTAATTAGAGGTGTCAAAATGAGGGGGTCGGGCTAGCTCGGGCAACAGGTCAAAGGGGATCGGTTTCTAATGGGCGCGGGTTAAACGGTCAAACAGGCACGGGACTAAACAGGCACGGGACTAAACGAGAAGCCTTAAAAATTGAGTGTCGTTTAGAAAAGAAATTTATTTTGTTCATAATATCAACACGTATAAAAACCATTGCAACTTTTTGAAAAATTTAAAATTTTCAAATTTTGAAAAGTTTGAAAATCTGAATTTTTTTATTATTTTATAGTTTGAAAATACGAAATTTTTTTATTATTTTTAAAATTTTAATTTTAGGTAGTATATGATGCTATAGATTTTTTAAGGGGCTTGTGCAATAATTTTGTAACTTGTGCAATAATTTTGTGATATTATGGTGTGTAAATTATATTTCTTTTTTTATTATCAACTCCCATTTCTTATGTGTTTGAATCCTCAAAATGAAAAGTTTTAAATATTTGCAATTTTTTTTACACGTCTTGCACAAACACCAAAGTTACATTATAAAGCTTTGTACCCTCTCACACATTTTGCACAATTAACGATACACACACTTTGCTAGATTCTCAATATGTTATTTCCAAAATTTAGAGTACCCATACTTGAGTAGCTTTTACATCAACATATTTAACCTCTTTTATATAAAAGTAAATATATAAATATATATATATATATATATATATATATATATATATATATATATATATATATATATATATATATATATATATATATATATATATATATATATATATATATATATATTAAATACATTTTAAACTTGAAAGTTAATTGAATGGTCCGAACTTAAAATTGTATGATTGTTATTATGACATGTAACTTTTTATAAATATTTTTTTTAAGCTTATCCATCTTATTCTTTTTTTGGTATCACTATAAAAGAAGCCTTGAAACAATGTATCGAAGACAAAATATCCTAATCACCTAACCATCTTTCCTAAATTAACACAAAAGTTGAGCCAAAGGAAAATTTTGACACCTGCTAAATTGATTCTAACATAATTTATTAGCTGCTAGCGTTATGCGCATAATATACAATGTCGTAAACCTCACTTGAGGATACAATAGAAAACACACACAAATATCAACGCAACCGGATTTTGTCAATAACTAAACGCTACCACGTGATCACGAAAAAACATTTTCCGAGCAAGATTATGTAACCCTACAAATACCGTTTGTCGAAGTAAAATTAATCGCATCTTAAAACTATTGTCGAAAACTAGACATTGTCTGCCGCTAGAAACCGATGCCGCTAGGCACGGGTACTCGCCTAGTATATATATATATATATATATATATATGTATTTATGACGGTTTTCGTAAATTCTATTCGATAATTATTTATTCACCCAATACTTGTGAAAAATATATTTTTATAATTTTTTTATGACTTCGATACACTTTATTTTGTTCCGCTATAATTTATTCTAGATAAGTCAATACCTAAAAACATTTAAAATACATTAAAATGAGATATTTTGGGACAAACCTCATAAATGAAGCATGACATCTTTTCCTCCCTCAAAATCAGCCGAACCAAACCTATTTCCATTTCAACTTTGACAAAATTTTCCCATTTGCTCATTTATTGCTTTGTACTAGCCAATTATTATATATGTATATATAGTATATATCCTGTTAGGAATTAGAAAAACTCCGTAATGAAGTATCGGTCACCCCAAATACTATCTCGCATAAGTTAGCTCGTAGACATTACGTTTCTTACTATGTTATTAGTTAGCTATTTAGTTTAGTGCAACACCGTGGAGGAAGGACGGGTCTTTACCCATTGTATACCTGATCCACAGGCCGTCAGGAGGTCGTTTAGTTTGTAACCTATAAATACCCTCTACCTTGCAAGGTAGAGGGTTGGATGTTCTTTGGTAATCTAACATTCCACAAGTTTCTCTTTCTAGAATATCCCACTTTCTCTCTCTATAAAATCATCTATACGCTTAAAGTGTTAATGTTATTATGTATATGTGAAATCCAATACATTACAATTGGTATCAAGAGCCATGGTTAGATCATCTCTTACATATCTTTGGATTTCTAGTGGTTTTTAGGTGGTTTTTGAGTTTGAAAAAGTTTAGTAGTTTTTGCATCATTTGGTTGATTTCTAGTGTTAAAGTATGGATTTTGATTGTACTTTTGTGTTTAGAATCATCACAAGTGTTTAGGTTTTGACTTTGAAGGCTTGAATCATTATGGTTGGATTGTTTTTGGATTGAAAAATGGTGGTTAGGTGATTTTCTTGCTAGCGACTTGGTTCTCGGTGTGTTATTCATCATAGCGACTTGCTTCATAAAAAGTTCGCGAGTTGGAGTGTTATTTGGTAGCGATTTGGTCCTAGCGACTTGTCTATTGAGGCAAGCCGACAAAAAGTACACTTAGTGGATTCTCCACTACACGTAGCGACTTGGTGTTAGCGAGTTGGTACCTAGCGAGTTGCTATTTAGCGACTTGACAAATTAGTGACTTGGTTCTTAGCGACTTACTGTGAAAATTTTGCTAGCGACTTGGATCGTAGCGAGTTGTTATATAGCGACTTGGGATAATAGCGACTTGGCACTTAGCGACTTGGTTCAAGGTTTCCTAGCGACTTGGGTGATTTCTTGTTTTAATACGGTTTTCTCTTGATTCAGTAAAATCCCGTGAAAGAATCTATTTCCCGGTTTAATCAGAGAGCTATAAAATCCCGTGTACATGTCTACCAATATTCCTACTATCATCTCCACTGTTGCCGAGGACGTTCATCCAGCAGATACTCCTCCACCCACAATGTCCTACATCACTGACCCGTTTATCTCCAAAGTGCTTGAACTCTATGACACCTCACATTTAAATGAAATTGGTTACATTTCCGAATGTCCAACCTTGATTGATTCATCAAAGTGTGATCAAAACTCCTCACCTTCTGAGTCATACCTCAACGAACCACATCTGTCAATGTACTATGATGCAAAGCAAATGGAATACATCATTGAGCCCTTTCAACTACTTCATCAGCATCTCAAACTACTTTTATCTACAACTATGGATCGAACAAGCAGTGCTATCCTTCGTCAGGACTTTCCCACTTTGACAAGAACTGTGTTACTAAACTTAGTACAACTGAGGTTTCAAATTACCAAAGAAAAGTTCTCAACTTATGAATCTAATGCAGCTCTTCAAGTAATCTTCAATCAATTTCAACCACTTATCCGGGGGGAATATTCCTCAGATTTTGATGATGACCTGACTGGAATCTCATTCAAGAAACACACTGGAATGGAAATTCATGAGTTCAGAAACACCTTTATTCAACTTATGGGTAATGTGGAAATATACATTAAGGAAGCTGCTAAAGAGATTGACAAGCTGAAAGAAATGAATGGGTGTCAAGTGTTGCTATGGGAAGATTGTGACAGGTAATGCAATGGATCAGTTGAACCAATGAATGATACCGAATGCAGAAGTTCACTTGCTATAAAAGTGGATGAAGACAACTGTACTGATCTCAAAGACTCAGAGTCAGATAAGGTTTTAGGTGATGAGGTACACTTAACTGATCATAGTAATTCATATGTTAATGTACCTGGCTCTAACTATGAACATAACACTATGAAATCGATCTTGGTTGAGCCCGAATCTAAAACTATTAAAGCTAATGACATGATTGAAAAAAGGGTATATGATGAACTTTCAAACAAATACTCAATTCTTGAAAAACATTGTATTTCATTGGAAATTGAAATACAACAAAAGGATGAAAGCTTTTATGCAAAAAAATCTTGTATTAATCAGGAATTTCTAGAATTTCGAGAATTTTTTGAAATTAATCGTTTAAAAACCCAGATTCAGGACAAAGATTCGACCATATGCAATCTGAAATTACTACTCTCAGATGTGAAGAAATATGATTGTCATGAGATGAGTGATACACCAGAGTCTAGAAATGCTGAACTAGCTCTATATGTGTCCAACCTATTAAGAGAAAATGAGTCATTAAGAAAGAATTTAGAAGAGACTAATTCCAAGTTGATCAATCAATCTAACATCTTGTTGAAAGACATTGATGACCTCAAAGCCCAAATTCAGGATAAGAGCTTCAATATTGTTGCTTTAAAAAATGAGCTTAGGAAATCTATTGGAAATAAGATGAATACTAAGTTTGCAAAACCATCAACTTTGGGAAAGTCAACTGTTCAGAACCAATCTAAACGTACAGTAGTTAAGCAGCCTAATGCCTTTAGAACTGAAAGAATTAAACCATCAAAATCTAGGCTTGCCTCCCAAGTTGATGAGAATGTTGTTTTGACAAAACCAGTCACTTCATTGCTTCGTTCCGATATGATGAATCTCAAAACCCAGGTAAATGTTCAAAGCTCAAAGTTCAGAAATACTAGAAGCATGACTAGTTCTCATAAGAAACATCATTTGGTTGATCAATCCCCTAAGAAACACACTAATCACAAAAGGACAAATAGTCAAAACAGAAAAGTGCACACATACAAATCTACTAGTAACTGCTTCAAATGGATTCCTACTGGCAGATTATTTAAGTTCACATAATCCAAACGGACTTACATACCTAGATCTTGCCTTAAGTGGATGCCCACAGGAAAACTCTTCAAGTATATTCAGCCTAAAAGGATGTCTAATAATGATACGTCTATATTAAACTGTGTTACATCCAATAGTGAGATTATTCATGTCACTAACCCATCCAGTTGCAATTCTACATGTGCTTCTAGTACAATGTGCTCTCAGTCTTTTTCAGGTACAATGCTCAATTCAATCAGGAACCTCATGACTTGGTTTTCATCAGAAATGAATATGGCTCATTCAGGAGCTATAGCATGCCAAAATTGATGTACCTCTTACTTTGACTCCTATTCATCTTGAATTAGGACTCGCTCTTTTAAATCTGAGTACAAATCAAGTTTAAAATATATATATATATATATATATATATATATATATATATATAATATTTACTTGGTTTAACACTTTTAAAATATTTCATTTTTTTATATTCATAATTTTAGTCATTTACATCCATCTAATAAAGGATATATTCGTTGTTATCGATAACATCTACGATCCTAGAAATGTCATTCAATAATGATATGGGATCATAGATGAAGTTCGAACAACTGATATATTCTTATTTTAAAACGGGTGGGTTAAAGTCAATCAATGGTCTTTGTTGACATTGATTGAGGGGGAGATTTTTTTCAAGATATCTTGTTTGTATCTGCTTCAGTGCTGGTTATGGTGTGTGCTCAGTTGCAGGCTGCTGTCTTGTCTTGCCTTTGTGGTGATCTTTGTGTACCCAAGTATTGAATGCTTATTTATTATATGGTGATCATAGTGATAGTGTGCTTATCTGGGTTAGTATGCTTCTGATAAGTCTGATTAAGTCCATGGATTATAAATGTCTACTTTACATAATATGATAAGATAGCAACTTTCCATAACTATGTTAGCAACTTGCTTTGAAAAACATTAGCGACTTATTAAAATCATTTGATAGCGAGTTACTACACAAATCACTAAACCACAGGGACCAAAAGTGACAACTTGGTTTTTTTCTTGGTTATTCTCCTCTACTTACCCTAGCGACTTACCATTTTCATTGTTTTTCAAAATCTCAAATACTTTACTTTCTCTCGTTCTCTCTCGATAATTAGTCCAAGCTAGCGACTTAGAAGTGGTATGATTTGCATCTTTCACTTTCTGCTCTCAATTATATGTCGTAGATGCTTGACTAACATAACCATTTACACAGATCCCACCGAGCATTTAATCCGCATCGCTTGATTCCCACGTAGGTCTGCTAATGAATGTGCTCTTACCGAATCATTTGTCTTGTGTATAATGGTCTTTTTGGTGTTATTGGAATGTATTAATGGGTTGTTTATTATTGCGTCAATAGGGTGTCGATGTATGTGTTGAGTTTGATGTGTTTGTCGATGGGAAGTGTGTTAAATGTTTAGTTGTAGCCGTTCTATACTGCCTGATTGATGTGCCCATGTTATGGTGGTGAATAATTGCTCAGTTGGTGATGAGTGTCAGTTGCGTAAAATATGTTCTTGATGGCGACTTAGTAAAGTTCTTGGTAGCGAGTTAGTGTACAAATTCTTCGTGGCGAGTTGTTGGTTTTAAGTTCGCTCAAGTTAGCGACTTAGTAAGTGTGGCGACTTAGTAAGTGTGGCGACTTAGTGAACTGATTATTAACGACTTTTGTAGCGACTTAGCTGTATCACTGTTGATGGCGACTTGTCTTTACAATTTAACGACTTAGCAATGGTAGCGACTTAGTGAACAGATTTGTAGCGACTTAGCTGTGTTACTGTTGATGGCGACTTGTCTATACAAGTTAGCGACTTAGCAATTGTAGCGACTTAGTAAACTGATTTGTAGTGACTTGGCTGTGTCACTATTGATGGTGACTTGTCTTTACAAGTTAGAGACATAGTTAGCTTTCATGTAGCGACATAGCCTTGTTTAGCGACTTGTTCATTTATGACTAGCGACTTATTTGGTTTATTTTTCATACGGCGACTAGGGTCATTAAAATGTTTTAAGGCAAATTGCTAGGATAATCTCTTGCTCACAAATTTGATTCAGGGTTTCCTGTAGCAACTTAATATTACAACTTGGTTTATACAAACTGTCATATCTTTTCTACAGTTGTAATTTGTTTCATGACATTACCTCTTAGCAAATGTGCTTTTTAACCTGTCAATTCCAAGACAACATGTCTCGTGAAAACTGTATCAAATGGAGTCTTTAACCATAAATAAATCTCGCTAATGCTACTCAATCTATCTCTATATGCCTATGGGAACCCTGTCTGTGCTTCTAAGTTTGTGTGTTTATAACATAAGGGTGTATTCAATGATGTCTAACTAATCATTTATAATCTAACATGTTCCCAATCATTGTTGTTGATTGTATTTATCATTAGATCTTCAATGGCAAACACAACCTCTGCTGAGAACATTGCATCTTCCGCTCCACCCAAAGTCCTTTCAGATGACGAAATCCTTCCTAAAAGTCAATGGGCAGAAATTGGAAAAAGTAACTGTTATGTGGACCTTCAAAAGTTGCAACAAAATCCTATCCTCAAAGTGTCTATTGAAATTCTCAAGAACACAAACTTCTTCGGTGCCATTACCAAGCAATGCACAATTCCCACCATTTACATACAACAATTTTGGAACACCATTCAATTGGACAAAATCACAATTAAATAATCCTGCAAACTGGACGATAGGGAATTTGTGATTGATTCGGACATTCTTAGCAAGGCTCTAGGAATCACTCCCTGTAACCCCAACATACGTTCTGAACCTCCACCTGGTGCTGACGATCTAATTGTCTTTCTAATTGGATTGGGATATCAGACTAGCATATCAAGGGCTTCCGACATCATCACTAGACACATGTATCAACCCTGGAGAGCAATGACAACAGTTCTCAACTTGTGCTTATCTGGAAAAACATCAGGGTTCGATAAAGTGAGAATTCCCATCTTGCAAATCCTATGGGGTATCATCAATAGGGTGAATGTGAATGTCTCTGATCGTATATGGGAAGAATTTTCATTATCAATGCACACATTCATATCTGATAGAACAAACTTTCATAATAAAGCTCAGGGTCGAAAGAAACTGAACAAGCTTGTGATTCCCAGCATCAGATTTTCAAAGCTTGTTATCCAGTACTTGCAACAGACTCACAACTTCAACCCCAGGATTGGATCAGCTCTACATAATGTAGAAGATGAATTTGTTTTAGGAAACCTTAAATATGTTCCTAGAGGTATGGATAAAGAAATCTTTGGATTGCCAATTCCTGATATCCTACTCACAGACGATATCAAGGAGAAGGACTACTTCAAACAGTACATGAAAAGTGCTGCCAGATCCTCTGATAATGTCACACCCACTCCTCCACAACCCAATGCTCCCAAGTCCACTTCAGGATCACAAGCGTCTTATGCCTCTCTTCCTAAAAAGAGACGTGAAAGGTCACAACATTCAGACTCCATATCCAAGAAGCAGAAAGGAAAGAAGAAGAAAGTGGAAAAGGAAATTGGTGAAGATACTGAGGTTTTAAGGGGTAATAGGAGGTTGACTGATGAAGATGATGTTGCTCTGCAACTTGGAATCCAGCAAAGCCTAGAAAGTCATAATGTGAGTGCACCTGTTGGAGGAGTAGTGTTAATAGAACCTGATCAATTCCCACGACAAACAACCCCAATAACACAAGACAAAGGAAAAGGGATTGTTAGTGCTGATACTGAACAAGCCGCTCAAATGCTTCTAACAATCTCATCTTCCCCATTAAGAACCACAAATCAATATGAACTGAAGAGAAGAACTGAATCCTCTTCAGCTAAGGAACAATCTGGGTTGGAAAAAGTGCCTGAAACATTAAAAGAACCTCCTGCATCAAGTGTTACTCAGTCTGATCAGAATGTTGATAACTTGGTGCATAAAGACTCACTGGAGAATCTTGAGTCAAGATCTGATGAGACCATGCACATGGAAGAACCAAATCTATCTACCGGTTTTCTATCTTCACTAAAGAACCTAGATACAGACTTCACTTTCGGAGATCAATTCTTAAATGACAAACCCATAGATACTAAGTCTTCTAAACAAGATAATGATAAAGAGGATGCACAATCCATGTTTAATGTCAATATTCAGCAAGACACATCTACCATTCCACCTATGTCAGCATCTTCACTTACAACGGCACTTCAACCACCTCCCAAACCTTATCAAGTAACCGCACCTTCACCACCTGAATCTGCAAAGAATCTATCCCTTGAACCAGTGGTTACAGTTGCTGATATGGAAACTCCACCTGCTTCACCACCTCTAATTCTTACTTCAGATCAACTGCTTGACAAAGCAGTAAAAAGAATTGAAGCTCTTGAAAGGGAACTACCAAAATCTGTTGATTCCCTTGTGGATCGTGTCTATAGGTTGGAGCACCTCAACTTTGATGAAGGGGTTGCAGACGCCATTGAAGGTGAAGTTAAGGATGCTGTGGAATGGGCAATGGAAGCTCCACTTCTTAGACGGTTCAAGGATCTACCTATTGCAGATATGAGAGCTGCACTTTCAGATAAGATGTATGATGCTGACGAGCATAAGCATGAGGTCCATAAGAAGCTATATGAGGCTCTCGAAGAATCAATTAAGTACGACAATCATGAACAGTTCTTGATCGACATAAGAGAAAAGGAAGCTAAGAAGAAAAGGAGGACCATAATGTTGGAAACATTGCGTAAAGGTCCTAAAGATCCTCCTCCACCTCCACCTCCAACTGGGGGTGCTGGAACTTCTGGAGCTAGTGGATCTTCTAAGACAACCCCTACACCTCCACCACCTCCACCTTCATCACCACCAAAACCTTCCAATCAATCTAGTCCTACCGGAGAACAGGGAACTCATAAGAAATCTGCTGCTTGGACGACGGTTGATTCAAGGTTCAAACCCACAATCTCTTCAATTCCTGAGGATCAAATGGTTCATGAAGAGTCGTATGTCATGGCAGAGTCAGAATCTGATGAAGATGACGCATCCACCAAGCGTATTCCTAAGCCATCAAAAGAAGATTGGTGTGATGCATACTTGGCAGGTAAACGCACTAGCACATCCAGAGTTGCACCTTCAAGGGACACAATTCAAAGCTGTATTATTGAGGAGAGACCTCTTACTCCAGAACCTTCATGGTCCATCCCAGAGTCTGAAACGATTATTCTTGACAACAATTGGGTATCAACTATCACCAATGATTATGAAGTTCCAGCTGAAGACTCTCTTCTGCACTTCACTGGTGATATGGGAAGCTTCATTAGGTGGTACTGTGAACGGAAGAATATCTCATCCATCACTCCAAGAGATCTTGAAGGACAAGCTTATGAAATTGTTAAAGTTTTTCACTCAGATGCCAACCAACTCCAATACCAGATGGAAGAATGCCATAAGATGCTGAATGATCAAGTCAGTGAGCATATCTATCGTTTCAATGTGAACAAGCCTCTTCCTCTAGGTGGTGAACCTGGACAGATGACCATTTAGGCTGAATTCTTCTTCAATCATGACTTGGATTATCTGTGTGCTCGTTCTACAGAAAGAAGATCAGCTCTTTCGATCCCAAAAATGAAAGCTGCAACCTACTCTGATCAGGGACTTGAACAAATGGTTCCTGATCAATTCTGGGCTGTCGAAGAACAAAAGTATGACATTGCAGCTTCATATGGTATTTCTCACTGGTGGTTCAAAAAGAAGAATTTCTACATCGAAAGACATGGTGCTGATAAAAGACGTAAAGATGTTCGATCCGAGCTGCGAATCTTAAGTGTCGTACGAGTAGAAATATTCCGAATCTATGGATATGAGTACTTGAAGAAAATCGTTCTTAAAAGAACAGACTTAAAGGAGTATGTCATTGAAGAAAGCGACTTCAAACACCTGCTGCCAAATGACTTCGAAGATCTCTATCTGTTGAATCTCCAAGGAAACCTTGAACATTTGCCTATCAGTGAGAAAAAGGCTCTCTATGCTGCTGTCAATCTTTGGATCAGGGGCTTAGTCATTCGAAAAAGGGTTGAGGACTTTCAGCTTGGAGTGGAAAGCTACCAGACCCGGGTCAACCTTACTAGTCCACAATGGAATGCAACGGGGCATGAATTTCGTCACGAATATAGAGTTATTGACACTCCTAGAGCCGTCATCTTCACCGACAGATACGGGACTCGTATGCTTATGAGACTTTGTGATCTCTACAAATTTAGTGATGGTACACTCAAAATGGTCGAAGAAGAATTACACTCTAGAGTGAATGAATTTAGTGTTGATCTGAAGCCGTGGGAGAAGACTAAATTCTGGACTGATGATGATTTAAAGAGGTGTGACTATTTCATTGCTGCAATCAGGCGAAGACTTAAGACTCGAAGAATCTTCCGCAGCCTTGAAAGCTTTGTTGGTGGCAGACTCCGTGAAGGCCATTACAAACTGCTTCAAAGAACTGAATGATGATATCCCCCTGAAGTAGTGTATGATCTATATTTTGATGTGTAATATGTGGTGTAATGACAATTAAGCAACTATAATGTATGTAATAGTGCTAGGTTGTGTGTTGTGGTTTCCCTTATGTATATAAAAAAAAGGGAACCTCAGTCTTGTCCACTTAAATCTTATAAACCAGACACATTTTTCGCCAACAAATGTTTTGTTTCATACATATTTAAATCACTTGAGATCCAAAATCTCAAAGGATTTGTAATTTTTGATCGGGGGAGAAAATGTGATATAAATATGAAAGATGATAAAAGATGACCTTTTCAATGTGCATCTCCCATATATGCTAAATTATTGACATATCTCGAAGCATATATTAAGGGGGAGTATTTATAAACAAATTCAAACCTTCAAGGTACAAATTTTTCCATGTTTTTACATAAGGTACCTTGATTGCGTGTTAAATGGTTTCTAAATGCTTGGTGATCATGGTTGTACTTCAAAGTACTTCCTTCTTATATGTGCAAAAACTCTTTCAAACCTCGAGGCACATATTGAGGGGGAGCAAACTTTTGAAAATCTCATCCTTCCAAAATGCTTTATCTACTTAATCTCATAAGGGAAGTGATGTTGATATTTTTTAGAAAATGGTAATCAAAGAAGTTAATTCATTCTCTTGCCTCCGTGTGCAAAACGATTTCAAACACTTGATGCACATGTTGAGGGGGAGCTCTTGTTCTAAAAATATCAAAAACAATTCAGGTACAAAATGCTTTGATAATATATCACAAGTATCTGGATTGATTTTCAAATGGTTCCAATGGCAGATGAACAATACCAAATAGACCGAACAACTTTACTTTATGTATGGTGATATAAGGATGATAAGATTAGGTATTTGTTCCTATGATCCGCCAGAACCGGAGGGATCTACCCAGGGACAATCCACTAGATAGTGTAGAAGTCCTTAGGTATATTGAAAAAGGAGAA